>VZTI01002748.1:309605-341737 GCA_013397865.1 Struthidea cinerea
GGACGGACGGAGGGCACCTGGTGCCGGGGCGCCACGAAACCCGGCGGGGGAACCGCCCGGCCCGGCCTCGGCAGCGGCCGTGAGTGGTGGGCAGCCGAGGGACACGGCTCACCCCCCGCGCCGTGGGCTCCCGCCGTGAATTTCGGAAGGTTGCCGCGGTGCCCCCCTCCCAAAACGCCGCTACGTTACCGGCTGGGGCCAGCGGGGAGGGCCTGGGCGGCGCGGCCTGGGCAGCTGGTCCTCCGGCCCGACAAAGGTTCTGCCGCCATCGGAGAAAAGCTCCGGGTGCTCACGGGCGCTCGCTGTGCAAGTGTCCCTGTGCCCACCGCCCCGGCTGTGCAGGTGGAGAGAGGGCGGTGGGAAGGTTTTTCGCCAAGGATCACGAACTCCCTCTGGGACAGAGTTGGTAGAGACCTTAATTTCCGTCCCGTGTTCCAGTTACGTGGTGTTTCCTCCCACCCCGCAGTTACTTTTATGCAGTTGAAGTAATCTACCTCTCACCATCCCACCCAGCCTTCTGTGCTTCTGCCGAGGCGGCTGAGCGCCAGGAGCTGCTTAGAGGATATGAATGAAAGTCTGGTGTTGTGATTACGGCTTGTAGCTGATGGAACATATCGTATATAAAGATAAGACATGCAGCTATTGCTACTCACAGACTGCAAATGTGTATATCTATCTATCTATCTATCTATCTATCTATCTAGATATATAACTGTTGCCTGCTCCTATTCTACTATTGGAATTTATAAAAACCTCTTCTGGTACCCAGCAGAAAATGGGCTAAATTTTAAAAATTTTGCATCCAGTTTACACAAATTCTACACAGAATTCTACAGTGGCAAAGGGCCACTTTGCAGGGATTATTTTTTCAATAAAACGTGATAGATTTGCCTGGACAAAAGATTGTGGCGGCACAGGGCTACATTGCTTTCCTATATAAGTTTCCATAAACCCTCCCTCTTAGACCTGACATAGCCTGTAGAGTGATGGCATGATTTTGTTCCTTTGACTCATTCATTACAAAGTCTGATGAATTTTTCAGTGGATCTCATCCCCATCCTAGGCATGAGTTCGGAGGGTTCAGTTCATGATGTAAAAGGCCACCTCTCTTCCCTAGTTAGCTACTTAGCTGTACAGAAGGAATTTGAGGCCTCTACTTAAAAAATTAAAATGCTCGTTCCCCTCAGTCCCGTATGCTGATGCTGTTTCAGATCCAGAGTGGTGTCCAAATGTGACTATGAATATTAATTTAATAGGGGAAATCGGTGAAAGCAAGATGAAAGAATTAGACACTTGCAGTGCTACTTTGCTGCTTATTATGGAAGCCTTTGCTTCCATTGAGGAGCATATGAGTCAGTTAAAAGCACTGCAGTGCTGGAGAAAATGATTCTCAATTATCAGAATAAGAGAGAACAGAGCAATATGGAATCAATTTTGAAACTACTTAAAATCACAAGAGTTTCACATTAACTTTTTTTCTTAGTGTACTATGGCTCCTCCTGAGTTTGTCAAAAGGATCTTTTTGATCTCATCTCCTGTTGAGAAGATCTTGTGATTCTGTAAACCTACAGTACGTAGTGAGTGATTAAAACATGCCACTCATAGGCATGAGTTACATCTGCTCAAATGGGAGGGCTACTCAAAATGAAGCGAGCTGCTTGATGTCACTGCACTGCTCGTTGGTAAAGCCTCATTTCCTCCTTATTGCCTTAGGAAACAACTTGCTTCTCAATTAAAATGGGAATAGGATTCTGACTTGGGAGTCAGAACCCAGGATTTTTCTGTTCTGTGACCACACACTCACAATATAGTAACAGTACCTCTGAAGGAGGGATTGTAAGTGTTAAAAGACTCTCAGTGTAGTCACCCCAAGACAGATAGTCAGAGGCTGGGGATTTATACGCCATGCCTTCAGAACTTCCCACATCTCTTTCTTCCTTCCCCATTGTATGTCCCCAGTCATTCCTACATCACTGTTCTTCAGGTTTTGTTGAAACTCAGGATTTCCGCGGCTTCTTTGGGACTTTCACACGTTTCACAACACTTTCCTGGTCAGCTAATGAAAGAAAAAGTTGTTGATAAATGACAACACACTCACAGGATTAATCAGTACTTAAAAGCAAGAAAAGGGAAAACGGGACCAGCTGCCCTCTTTGGAAACCAGAACCTTCTTTGTTTCCAGAATCTGTATTGTCATAACTACAACATAATATAGAATAGCAAAAGTTTATAAACAACACTTTTTCTGTAAAACTGATCTCCTGTATGTGTTAACTCTCATTTTCCTTCTGTCTTCTTTATCAATCTCTGTCAAGTCAAACTTTGGTTAACAACTCTACATCAGTTATTTCTCTTTTTTTGTATAAGAAATGCACATTCATCTTTTCAGAATTTCTTTACCTTTTCAATTACGTTGCGCATTTCAGCTGTTTTCCATTGCTTCAATATTTTCTGCCTCAGACTGGGAATGGCTCTGTTATTCCTTCAGTTGTCCAATGCACTGGCCAGCTCCTGTAATTGAACCTACTCCTCACCCCCTCAGCCTGAGAAACCTCTGAGGTTTATGCCTCTGTCCACAACAATCTGCTTCTGAGGTACCCCCCAAAATCTCTTGATCCACCTTATGCTTGAGATTATCAGATATGCCAGAGCAGATAACTGATTTCAGCATAATGTCGTCAGTATTAGTGCCTGTTGCTTTTGTCTTCTTAAATAACTGCTGCTTTACTTGAAGATCCTGAACATTTAAGTGTGTTTCTTGCTGGCTTTCTGTTTTGGTTGTTTGAGTATCTTTGGTAGGTAGACATTTATCCTTTCCTTCCACTTAGCCACAATTATGGTCCCTGATTCCAAACTGACATCCTTGAAATATCTAGATGGTTTGTCAGCTCTTTGTTTAGCCTTCACCTGGCATTGTTTTACCTTTTCAGCCATCACATTTTGTCCAGATACTTTTTCATCTGAGAATCTTGTGCTGCTTCTGCCATTATTTGCATGGAAAAGCCTATGTACTTATACGACAAAGCTGCCACAACAATGTGCATTTTGTTAATTTATGTTACCACAGCAATTGAGTCATGCAAAAACGTAGTGTTTCATTGTTTGGTATTGCACTTTGGCATTCTGATAAAAAGCTAGGGGGACGTAGTCTGTGTGCAGCTGCTGTGGAGCTGGGTCTTAACTAGGTAGATAACCGTGCCTATCGAGTAGGTATCAATAGCTGCTGTCAAAATGGGTTTACCAGGTAGGATCCTGTGGGAATCTAAATCCAGTTCTGTTTGGTTCTGTGAGGAATTGCAGGCATGCTGGAAGAGGGGATTAGGATCTTGGCATATAGAAAACTGGTCTAGAAAACATAAGACACATGTTGGGGGGACAAAAGCCATGAGCCTAGGCGGATACAAAAAATTGCACAAATTCAGGAAATGAACAATGGGTGAAGAAGTAATCTTCCAGAAAGGAATCTGGAGTCTACGATAAGTCACAAGCTGAGTGTGAGTCAGTGATGTGTTTTCCTGGCAAAACCAGTAAACATTCCAGGAAGATACAGATGTGGGGAGCAATCTGTGGGCTCTGTGCAATATTGGTAGGACATCAGTGGAAGGGCTAATTTTGTGCACCATTTTGTGCATCAAGAACTATGTGAACCGCAGGAGTCAGTGCAGGTGGCAACAAGGATGGACAGAGGACTGGGAAGACTGAGGGAGCTGGAGTTGTTCGGGCTAGAGAAAAGAAGGCAGAAGACAGACGTGCTAAGACTCTTCATATACTTAAAAGGCCATTGCAAAGAGAAGGGGAATCATCTATTCTTGGTAGGTAGGGTAAGATGTAATGGACTTAAATTGCATCAAGGAGGAAAAGCTTTTCTAATGGTAACATTAGTGAGGCACAGCTTTATATCACAGGGTGTAATGGTGTCTGTTACTGGATGTCTTTAAGTACATCCTGGACAAATATTAAGTACTATTGATCTGGCATTGGAATTGGAGGATGGACCAAGTGACTAATCAAGGTCTGTTACAGACCTCTTTTTCTGTGATTACATATAATCTGAGGCTTCTCATTGATCATCATTTCTTTATCCAGTCCCATTGTACATTCTGTTTTCTTTTCAAGTCAGATCCCTAGTCATTTCTCTGTTCTCTGAAGGACAAAAGAATGTTTTGTCCCTTTTTTCTTCCTGTGTAGTTAAAGACCAAAGCTTTTTTCATTTTTTTGGTAGCCCGAAACAGACACAAACTGATGAGTTGTATTGCATTTTACAGCTGAGATAACTATTATAATTACATGTGAGTCAAACATGCAATAAAAATTATTATATAGATGACTGTTGTCAGTCTATTCAGACATGTTCTACATAAACTGTATAAAATGTTAACATAAATCTGAGATTCTCTAGTCATATACTAGACCAAATAACTCAACTCATACAATGTTACTGTATTCCAGACCAATCTAATGCACATAATCCCAAATTCTCTGATCTTCACTGACAGGAACCCATTAAAGTTTTTAATGTAAATTGTACTATTTTACTTATTTTTTAGGCATGATTTGGTTTCAAAAAGTCTTGTATATTTAAAAAAAACCCCATTCACTTCTACATTTCAGTTTAAAATAAGTAGCTTATACTAAGAAAAATTGGCATTTGTTTACTGGGCAGATCTGATCAACAGACAACATTCTTGAGAGGTTTTCTGGTTTTTTTTTCCAATCATGTTTTCTGCGCTAAGTTGGTGTTACTTCTTTCTACAAACTTTTGTGTTTATAGCCTTAAATCAGCATGTCTGTCAGAGCAGACCCATGCACATTTTGGGCACCCTAGAATAAAAAAAGCTATTGCAATAATGGCCAATGCTGAATACTTTTATTTGCTGAGCTTTTAAAGAGAATGCCCATCAGAAGTTTAAACCCACTCTTTTTCCTCTTAAGGGTTACTTTGGCAAACTATACAGTCATTTTATCCTGTCAGAGAATGAGGATTTTCTTTCTGTAATGATTTCTTGTTACACATTATTAGTGTGCTTTTCTACACAGAACATGTATTGCCCATGTACCTGTGCTGATCCACATATTCATAGATGATGGGGAGGAAGAGGTGGGGAACAAAGTGACAAAATTTCTCTATAATATTGGATTTCTCAGGGTCATAAAAACTAAAATCTAACAATGAAGAACCATTGACTTTGTGTAAGGCCAAGGATATTGGAATTGTAATGAAAATGTCAGTGTGGCTGAAAGAAACACATATTAAGAAAAGAATAGGAAACATAAAGTATCATTATGCCCCTGTTTATGGTGCTCCAGTTTCTTAATGCCACAAGCAGCTCTTGCCTTCATATCTCAGAAGAGATAGAGTAGAACTAGAAAAAAATAATATGGATAATCAGGGATATGGGACATCTTTTTCATGAGGTATGGCTGAATAGACAGATTCTTTAGCCCAAAAAGGACACAGCCCAGAGAGGGTATGAGAGGGACCTGTAAATCATGGATGGCACAAACCCCATGAATTGAGTATCTGTCTTTATACTGGAGCTAGGGAGTTATCTAGTCAGATAAAATTGTCAGATGTCTTTTTTCAGAGACACAAAAGGAGAAATTCCCTGAAACTATCAAAGCTATCAGAAAGCAAGTGGATATGCCCATAGAATAAAAATCCATCTGGAGTTGTTAAAAGCTAAAGTGTAGAGATCTCTATTTCAGCATGTCCCTAAGGCAGCCCCAACTTCCAGCCTTGCTGGAGCCTTTACCCATTTGTTTAACTCTTGTGTTTGCCAAAAGGCGTCTTCAGCTGGCCACTGTCAGAGAGAGATCCTGGGCTGGACTGAGACGTGTGCCTCAGTGTGAGCATTCTTACTTTGTTGTTAATTCGCCTGCTGACTGAGAAGGTTCTGACACCCTTTGACTTGTGTGGGTCTGTGCTTCTGCAACCCTACAGCACTGCAGGAGACACAGCCTGGGAACTGATCAAACGAATAAGCAGGAGGCAGGAATCTGCCTTTGATACTTAGGGGTTTTTTTTGGTGGTTTTTTTTTTGGTTTTTTTTTTTTTTTTAAGTTAACTAAAAAAAAAAGGAAAAAAAAGAAAAAAAAGATTGCCCCTCACATCCTTGGACACAGTCTAGCATGGACAGATGCCTGACTCCATTATCACTGTCTCCTGCATCCTGATAAAGCCAAGCAAATTCCTAAGGCACCTTAGGGCCACAAAAAGGGTCAGTAATAGTGGGGGTGGAAGAAAGAGTGAAGAAATTCCCTTGCTGTGCCTGCCAGAGAGTGAATCAAGCGGATGCAAAACTCCTTTCTTCATCTGGGAGACATCACTTGGGGCACCCCTGAAGTGGGTCAGGGCAGGGGTCGTGCTCACTGTTATCAAAATTTCCAGAGCATCAGCAAGGAGAAGTATCCATTGTCAACATATACAGAGGTATGATTGAAAACCGGCATGGGAATCGTCTTCACTGCAGAACACAGGAAAGTACGAGTTTATGCTTCAAAAAGTCTGACTGACAGGAATATTAAGCTGGCTTTCAATTAGCAGGATGCATACGTGTTGGCTTCTGGAGACCAGGAAGGGTGTAAGTCACCTTGAGCAGCAGCTTACTGGAAGACGGTGAGACTGTACAGGCAGAGGAGGAAAGCCAGTGCTGAGGGATTCTTCATACCTGTGATCCCCTCTGGGCTGTGGAGAACACTGGTAGAGGGTGATGGAGTAACCCAGCAGTAAAAAAAACAGTTTGGAGGCCTTTATTTACACCATATATTCATTCACTGTGACTGTTATGCTGTGGTTTAGTGAATAAGGAGAGAAGGAAATGGCAGTGTAAAATGCCCTCACACCATGTATTTACTATTGGTTATTTTTACTTTGAAGCGATGAAAATTCAAACAAAAAGAGTTGCTACAGCATTTCAAATTTTGAATCAAAAGCCGTAAAACATTGAGCAGTTTTGCATTCATACATTTTACAGAATTTTTATTAAGTAAAATAGTTTGTGCTTCCATCTTTAGCTGGGGTTTTGACTCCTTGATTAGGAAGAAGTTTTCACTGAAATTTCCTTTCGTTTATCTGAAAATATTTTAAATGCTAAAAATTCGAATGAAAGAGCACTTGGGTGATACATTTCAGTTACTCAAATGTTTTATTTTCTTTATGGCTGGCAAAAATTGGCAGAGCATTACAGAGGAACAAGCTTTTTTCTGTTCTTCTGCAACCAGTATGACTCTTAGTCATATTCTGCTGTTTCACCAGATAGTATTTTTGTTATAAGTTTTATACCTCCATACTGTGGGAAGTTGGTGTTTTTTTAAGGTGAAGTGATACCATTTTGTTTCCTTCATTCTGGTGAAATCTGATCTTACTGATGCAAAAAAAAAAAACCCCAAACACCAATGCTTGTGCTGGTTTTTTTTTCCTGGAGGGGGTTAGTATTATTTCCTATGGAGTACTGTTTTGTCATGGCTCAGAAATGAACATAACAGTTACCACAAATGAACAAAATGGCTTTTGTTTGCAGTGAAAATTGGTTTTCTTTCAGGAACTGTGCAATTTGCCCAAAAGCTGCTAACAACATGCTACCATTTTCTTAGTGGTTTTGCGTATCATTAATGAGAGAGCAGTAATATCTTCTCTCCTAATGCTTGCTGTTCTTTATACTTCATCTCCTTGGAGATGAGAATCTCTACTTTCTTTATTCCTTCCATTTCCATAATTGTCTGCACTCTTGTTTTGAACAAAGACCTGAAAGCAAGCAAGAATTTAATTGTCTCAGTATTTATCTATTCGTTATATTTGATATAGAAATGCTATGATAGTTGGGGCTGAGCATCCATGTTGTTAGACTTTGTTTCACTTTGATTTCTTTATCAATTTTTTGAACCAACGAAACAGTTTCCAGTGTCTGTATTTTAGCTGGAGGGCAATCTTGACTTTAGACACTTACCTTCCCTCTGCTCCAGCCTTTGAGTCTCTTGGAGCCTATTTCCCCCATTCCTGGCCACCTTTGTTTGTCCTTTACTGTGATGGTGATGAGGCGCTGGCACAGGCTGCCTGGAGAAGTTGTGGATGCCCCGTCCCTGGAAATGTTCAAGGCCAGGTTTGATGAAACCTAGTCTGGTGGAAGGTGTCCCTCCCACAGCAGAGCAGTCTGAAGTAGATGATGTTTAAGGTCCCTTCCCACCCAAACCATTCTATGATTTTATGATTATAAGCAAAATCATAGAAATCATAGAAAGTAGTATGAGAAGAGACATTATTTGGTCCATCATTATACTACACAGAAGGATCATCTCCGTGTAAATTAGTGCTGAAGGTGTTTGTCCTGCTTCTAGATACTGTGCATTGATGGAGACACCATATACTCTGTAGGCAAAATTCTCCAGTACTGACTGGTCTGTACTGTTTTAATAGTTTCCCTGGAAAATGTCTTTCAAATAATCATCATGGGATTCATTCTCTAATTGTACATGTCTACAGGTATATATCTACAAGTACTGTAGGCTTCTAAGTTTCTGCTAGAAGATGTGGAGATACAGATTGTTCTTCATTTGTCTACAGATGGGTCTTTAGACCTGTCTGAGATGGAAAGAACACCCCTAATATCTAACCTATATTGAAAAACATTTCTCTCTGTCTCATCTGTAGGACAAGGATGGAGTGCATTTTATTCCTTTCCTCTTTGTTGTACCCTTTACCCTTATTTTACGCGTTGCTTTTCATCTTCAACTAAACCAGTTGCTATTTCTTTAAACACTGTTTATTCTCAACTCATCCTTTTTGTTCCTCTTTTAATCCTTTCAGCTGGTTCATACAGTTCTCATAATAAGGAACTTGAAACTACGCACGAGGTGGATGAGAGACTGCATGGCATTAAACGTCCTCTGCGAGAACCTCAGCTTATCTTTTAGGAGGGCGGGTGGGGAACTTGATCAGAGGAAAAGCCCTCTCCCACTACATCACCACTGAGGCAAAAGCAGTACATGCAGCTCTGCATTGCTCATGTCAGGCTGTAATTGCTGTGAAGCTGAGCACTGCATACCAGTGAGCCACAAGGCCTGGTAGAAGAGTATCAAAATCAGCAGGCACCACATCAGCAAAAGAGTGCTGGCTCTTTCTTGATGTTTTATGTCTACAATGCTTTAAAAAAGATGCTTGCAGAAGCAAGATGCCAGAGCTGTTATTTTATTGTCTCTATTGCGGGTTTAAGAAGGTATCGCCTTCATTCTTGAAGTTGTGGAGTAAATTTTCAAATTAACATGTGAGGGAGGAATACTGAGAGGATTTTTTCCATATATCTGAAAAGCAAGTTGATCTAAAAATATGATCCATTGTAGTTCAGTGTTCAGAAATATTACTCTTTTCAGTTCTATTTTTATAAACAGCTTAAATAATAGTTCCTTAAAAAATTCCTTATTACTATAGTACATCCTATGATGGAGGATAATTGTTTCTGAATTTTCTACTTGTTCATCTGTCAATCAATCTATAAGAAACTCAGAACAGTTTTGTGAGAATTACAGAACAAACTTCAAGCAGAGTGAATTGTCTGAGGTCAAATGAAATACAAAGGAAAATGAAATACAAGTGACCAGACTGATGTCAGGACTCTGGGAGAATGCATTAGTATCCACAAAGAGCATTTGGGGTAAATCCATGCTACTTTGATCATACCCTAATTTTAACAGCATTATGATACCAGTAATGACCATAAGGCATATGTAACCTGGGATTCTGAATTTCACGATTATCATTGGTTTAGAGAAATCATCAAAGTTTCAAGGATAGAAACTAAGACTGAAGATAGAAAATTTATTTCATGCGCTGTTGCCAGTGTTTGTTCATCTAGAAACATCATATTTAGCTCTTGCTGCTTTGATATTCTGGTTCAAAGTCATCTGAGAGGAAAGATAGGACGTACTTATCTTTGTGAAGACAGATGAATTAATTTTTCAAGTATAAACTGTCCTTGCACCTCCAGATCCCTTGGGCAGAGCCTACTGGAATGAGTTTTTTTGATCAGTTGTTTTGATGCAGACCCTGGATGGGTCCCAGGTATGTGACTTGACAGATGGACTGAACGCTCTTATGTTAAAAACCTGAGAATTCTTTGGTTTTGTGATTCTGAAATTCAAGATGAATCAACATCTTGATAGAATACCTTCTGCTTAGTGATATCTAATATATCTAATAATATTTAAGATTTTCCACTGGCACCATAGTGCTTTGAATTCATATTGCTATTCATTAACAAATCTCTCCTGCAGTGTTCTCTTACTGTTGTACTGCTGCTTGATATAACTTTAAAATTAAGTTATTGTCAAATCAGAATCAGTTTATTCATAGAATCACAGAATCACAGAATATTCTGTGTTGGAAGGGACCCAAAAGGATCATTGAGTCCAGCTCCTGGCCCTGCACAGCACCATCCTCAACAGTCACACCATGTGGCTGAGAGCATTGTCCAAACACTTCTTGAACTCTGTCAGGCTGGTGCTGTGCTGTGACCACTTCCCTGGGGAGCCTGTTCCAGTGCCCAACCACCCTCTGGGAGAAAAACCTTTTTCTAGTACCCAACATAAACCTCTCTGACACAGCTTTAGGCCATTCCCTCAGGTCCTGTCACTGGGCACCACAGAGGACAGATCAGTGCCTGCCCCTCCTCTTCCCCTCATGAGGAAGCTGCAAACTGCAATGAGGTCTCCCCTCAGTCTCCTCCAGGCTGAACACACCAAGTGACCTCAGCCACTCCTTGTACGGCTTCCCCTCAAGGCCCTTCACCATCTTCGCTGCCCTCCTTTGGACACTCTCCAATAGTTTAATGTCTTTCTTATATTGTGGCACCCAAAACTGCCCCCAGCACTCGAGGTGAGGCCACCCCAGTGCAGAGCAGAGCAGAGCAGAGCGGGACAATCCCCTCCCTTGCCCGGCTGGTGATGCTGTGCCTGATGCCCCCCAGGACAGGGTTGGCCCCCCTGGCTGCCAGGGCACTGCTGACTCATTATGATGTGCAACTGCTTCTATGTTTCTCCCTGGCATTTGGGGTATGGGTTTTGTCTTTATAAGGCTTTACATTGTTCGGGACTTGCTGTCATAAAAGACAACCTGTTTCTTCCAGTTATTCAGTTATTTTTTATTGTTTGGTATTATTTTTACACTTATTATTAGTAGTACATTGAGGACTTGTTCTGGATGTTGTATGGGGAATGAAAAGAGGATTTCTGTCCCCTTCATAGCACACCTAATTAAGAACAAGAGAAGATAGACAGTGCCACAGTCAGAGGCGTGTGATCTGTACAACCATTGGTTTTGGAGATACGACATGAGAGATTTCAAGATTTACATGGAGACAGTTCCATTTTTCTCATTTGAAAGTGACTTTTCTACTGAAACTGTGTGATGAAAAAAGTCCAAATCATCAAAACTGAACTATCTTTTTTTTTTTTTCAGTTGATAGAAACACTTCTTATCCTGATTAGGGGTGGCAAATTTCTTTCAGTTCCTGAAAATTTTCTTCACGTGGGAAAATCAAATGCCATTTGCCATTTGTCCTTCCATCAGAGGACAGTGGGATGAGGGAAGGCTCTTTGGGACTTGTAGCACAGACCTCACAAACACAAGGTTGTATACTGTAAACTCTACAGCTTTGGATCAATATTGAGCAATTTTATAGTCAATCTTCATGATTTTGACTTCTTCCAAGTAATATATAACAGTAATTACAAAGTGTGTCACTAGTACTTCTCAAAATTTAGCGTTAACTGTGCTGTAGGTCACCTGTGTTAAAGGGTATCTTCTCTTTAGAAGCACCATGAGAAGGAAATTGAAACCATGGTTCACCACTTAGCATTTGAGAGGTAGGATGTGGAAAAGGCCCTGACCCTGGTTCTCTTTATTTTTCTCTTGTCAATCAGGATAATTTTAGTTACCACTATTGCTTTTACTTGATGTTTATTCTATCTGTGGTTGGTCTGAATTTGTTTGAGCACTGCAGGCTGTTGAACTTAAGGCAGAGTGACACTAAGTGGGGCTGATTCTGTGTTAGCAGAAGATTTATTGTTGTTTGGGCACACTGTTGTGGGGTGAAATCTCACCATCTATTTAAAAATGGTGGTGTGGAAAGATTAACACCTTAGAGAGGCATAATCGTTTCCAATTTGATGTTTCAGTATGTCCTACTGCAGAATTTGCTGGCTTGATTGCTCTGCATGCAATTTGTCAAAATTACTTATGCAAAACATGATTTGAAAGGGTGACATCTTAGGCAGAGGTGAAAAAACAGCTCAGAAATCCTTTCCTAACCCAAATATACTTGCCCCATGCTAGGCCTGCCCTAAAAAGGGATGATTAATCTTTCAAATGTCTTCGAGTCCCCAAAAGTATTCCTGCATTTCAGTGTGTATAGAACACATTAGCTACAATATATTATGATTGCCTTCATGGTTCATGTAAAAATAATACTGCAATTGTTTATTAAAACCCTAGGTTAATTTAGCACAGGTCTAGAGGAGTGTACATAATGCTGGATGGAAAGCTGCTTCTCCAAAAACCCCCAGCATGTGGGTTTTCAGTAAATGAGGACATTTGGTGAAGTTTCAGTTTTCACAGATGAAAGGTAAGAAAGATTTACATTTATACATAAACATGCACAGCAGGGGGAAGGCTCGTCTGCCTCACAGCTTGCGGCAACTCTTCAAACGAAAATGAACACTTCTGAGGAGTTCTATTCTGGGAAGAGCTATGAGTCCATGCTGCTCACTGTGCCAATGGTCCCAAGAGCAATACACGTTAGATGTATCCCACAACACGGGCTGGCTAACAAGCATATCCTCATCTTCAAAGGGTTATGGAGTTCAACGATTGTTTATTGATCATACATGAAAGACCTCAGCAGCTTGTGGTGAAGGTTCCATCATATACCAGGAATATCCAGACTGTGTCCTAGGGAGAGACACAGGTTGGTAATGAAACAACATTAGTACAATTACTAAAGCAGCAGGAGCTGGGGAGGCTGGAAGAGTCTGGGCTGTGTATCTACCTTGGCATCAGAGCACTTGTATTTCTGATTTTAATGAAGTGCTGCCAGTTTGGGACAGGCCGCTGTTGCAAAATCCTCAATGGATTTGTCTTACTGGAGGTAAATCTGCCTTGATGTTTTCTGAAGGGATGAGCGCAAAGTTACTCTGTTCCTGGGATAGATGGGAGAAATGGTGTTCCAGATTCATGTGATGCTGGAGGATCCTCTTGTTGGGCATGGGAGGAGTTGCTTGATGGCAACATTAAACAGCTTGGATTTTAGTTCATGTTGGTTGGTGGGTTTTGCCCCAGCTAACAGTTCTGCTTTGTGGGTGTGTTCAGGGAGCTGCTCCCTAGGTGTTCTGCGAGATTTGTGTTCACTTTGAATACTTGGGTGGTTTTTGATTGGCAACCAAACTGTGCCTGTTCATTGAGCAGAGGAATTAATCCCTACCATGGCGGAAACAAATCCCCAGGCTGCTTCTTAGAGCCATAACCTTTTAGAGATAGAGCTGGGTGTTCCTGGAACAATCTCATGTCATGTGAGTACCAAGAGAGTACTAAAAAGAAATCACAAGGTCTTCCCCTCATCTAGGTCGTACTCAAAAGGGAATAACTTGGTCTCTTATTTGCTGCTTTTTAGTAGGTAGCAGTGAGACTTTAAAGTAAGAAATAGTTGCCTGACATCAAGCCAGGCCTTGAATATAGTCTTACCTCCTCCTGCAAGAGGCATTGCTAACCAAAGATTAGATGCTTGTAGCCCAGGCTCAGCTTAGCCATCTTTATAACAGTTCATAGGTGTCTTGCCAAAAAATTAGCATATGTTTTAGGACTGGCTCTAGGCATATTGCTGCATGAAGGAAGCTTCTTTTGCTTCTCCAAATGTGTTGCTGAAGGCTACAGTTGCAGAAGGATAACACTCCAAGAATGGTTTGCATACAGTTAAGTTTGTATCCTGTTATCCAAGAAGAGCTTGCAGCAAGCCTGAACAAAACTTGCTGTTCTTGCCTCATTTTCTTTAAAATATTTTCAGATCATCTTCTAGTATTACTGCACGTGTATTTGCATCATACTTAATCAGTATGATTAATCTGCCATTTTTGCACAGGTGACAGTCTTCTGTATTAGGAAAATGCCAGGTCCTTGCCTTAGCTATCACAACAACTCTTCCCATATCAGTCCTTATTTTGAGGATTAATTAAATTTGATTGAAATTATGTCATACCTTGGGATTAGCAGTTTTTATTTGAGAGTAGATAAATGTTTCCTTCTTTAATGTGATTTATTGTTTGCCTGAGTGAGAGTTATGTGTTTGGAAGAAGGCTAATGTGTGTCTCTCATCCCACTCCTGAACTATCTACTAGGCTTCCAAGGAGTCTGAAAGGGCATCTGTTGTCTTCAGGACCACCCCTAGTTCTGGTGTATTTTAGTGTCTACTTTTCCAACTACCCTAAAATCACACAGAAATATGTGAGATTCTTTCTTTTTTGTTCACCTACAAAGCTCTTATGTTGCTCACTGAATCCAGTTCTTCAATGACCCTCACCTTCAGATTTGCTTGTCTTGAAATGGATTCTGATTATTCTGGTTCAAACTTATATCACTGCTTTTCTCCAGAAGCCTTCAAGGAAGAATTCAAGGAAGCCCTCAAGTGAACCTCTGTAAAGCTATTTGTGGACTTTTGGAGTTTATACAGTTTATAATTAAAAAATGTCACCACTGAAAATGAAATTTTATGTGAGCATGTCATTTGAGTATTTCATCTGAGACAGAATGTTTATGTTTATAAAAAGGTGAAAAATGTAAGTGATTACTGATGCTTTGTAGATAATACCTATGAAGATACCAAAATTAATCTGGGAACAATAACACTGGTGGCAAATAAGTCCTCTCTTTCCCTGTGGTCCCCAGGTCTGGCTTTCTGACACTGGGATACCTTGGTGTGTACTAAAAAGCTGATAAAAGCTCTGACAGTTCTGTGCTGGTCATTGCACATGAAATAACATTTTACACTGAGCAGATGTTGTCACAGAGTCTTTGCTCTGGAGGTGCCTGGTTCAGCTGAAGGAGCAGATCCATAGTGCAGTTCCTCACTGTTCATTCCTGGCCTGATTGCACTCATACTTCACTGCTCTGTTGAGGGGATGTGGAGGAATTGGAGCACTTTGGGAGTTTTGTCTTTTTTTCAAATTTTATTTCCATTATTGCAAACTGCAGTAACTCCAGCTGGTGCTCATGTGTTTTTAAGAGCTCCAGCTATTGCTTGCGGGAGGCTTTATATATATATCTACTTACACATATAAAAATATAAGATTAAATACTTTCTGCATATTCATCTTTGAACTCCTAATTTACTCACTGAGTGAAATGAGGTATATTTTAGAATGTCTTTTTTTTTTCACTGTGCCCTGATATCTATGTAGCATCAGAGAGGGTGGCATTACTAACCCATACCATGTGGTGTTCTGCACCTGTTGATTGTGCTATTTTTAACTTTTCATTCTCAAGAAGTGCAGTACTTAACACATACCTTGAAAAATTGTTCTATCTTGCCGTATTTTTCTTAATATTTGATGAATATGGTTTCACCATGAAAGATTTGATAGGGGGTTATTTTATCCCTCTGCCTGGTGATTTTGTGCCAGGCTGTATGAAATGCTGATGTGTTTTTCTGTCCAGAGAAAGCATTGAATGATGATATTAACATTTAAGGGGAAAATGACTGATCACAGAGGATTTGCACTAGTGGCTATAGGAAGAGCCCTGTTCATTTCAAACACTAATGGGTTTTGCATCAAACTAAAACAATGTTATCACAGGCTTATTGCAGTTACTTGCGAACCAGCTGGGGTCATGTTTCTGTTAAGTCTGCATCCACACTCTCTGCAGAAAACCAGTGCTATAACCTGTCAGATGGTGCTGATCACGGGAGCTCTCATGTGTGCCACTTTAGGATAAAGTGTCCTCAACTGCTGTCAGTTTTGGTGGCATTGCTGCATGTGAGTGACCACGCCAAACAGTCCCTGTGCAGAACTGCTGCTACCTGGCTCCACCTGCAGCCCTAGTCAGGAAGCAGATGCTCCCAAAGGGCAGCTCTGGGTGCTCAGTGACTGTCCCACCACCAACTCAATTAGTGCCGAGTTCGTAGCACACTTCCCACACTGTCTTGACCCAGGCCACTGTCACTCTGTTGGACAAAGCATGATTTAGCGCAGTCCTGGGACTAGTAGGGACATGATTTAGTGGTGTAGTTGGCAGTACTTGTTTAATGGTTGGACTTTATGATCTTAAATATCTTTTCCAACCTAAATGATCCTATGATTCTGTAATTCAGTTCCCTGCAGGCAGTTTGGATGAAGCAACTCTGTTGCAGTGGATGGATGAAGGAGGGTATCTGCATGGATGTAGACTGTGCTGAGCCGGTTGGTCAGAGAAGAGTCCCTGAGCTGTTCTATTTAACTACACAGGTGTGCTGTAACAGATAGTCAAATGAGCCTCACTGTCTGTATTTATTTATTGTCTATAATTATTCTCAGTCATGTGAGTTTAGAGGTAAAGCATATGTTGAGAAAATGCTGCGAGATCCTCAGAAAACCTGGCTCAGGACTGCTTAAGTACTACTGATTAAGTGGAGTACAGTGTTTAATGAATCTCTGTAATTTCTTTTCCTATTTTAATGTTCTTCCATGCTCAGCATAAGTAACACCCAAAAAGCATGGAGAAGTAAGTGGATGGTACATAAGCCCTCCTCCCCAAAATAAATGATAGGAGAAAAATAGCCTTGTCATCAAAGGCACATATTACTCTATTGCAAGGCAGGTGAAAGTTTCAATTCCTGTAGGAGCGAGTTGTTCTCACCCATTGTAACTCTTTGTTATAAGGAAACAATGTTTTGTTATGTCTCTTTGACATAAGGAAAAGCATTTTTAAGGCCCTCTTAAAAAATTAGGCAGTGTGCTACATGCTACCATGCAAAAAAGCAGCTCTTTTTACATCTAAGGAGTCCTTTTAGTCTCTCCTGCAGTACGTTTAACACACAGCCTGACTAGAAGAATACAGCGTGCTGCTCCATCCCTGCTGTCCCCAAGGCTGTCCCTGACCACAGAGCACAGCCCCAGCTGTGATGTGCCATACGCTGGAGCCCTTACATGGGTCTCAGTCAGCTTAAAGACAACTGTGGCGGCCTGTGAACATACCTTTATGTTAAGGCGACCAAAAGGCTTTTCCCAGGGTGCATGGTCCTGTTAAATTAACCTAATCCAGTTTGAATTCCCCGGTTGGCTGCTGGCCTTGGCCACTCGTCTCTCCCCCGGGGCTCTCCCATTGGTCCCCGCTCCCTGATCCCGCCTTGTCCCCGGCCCCCGGAAAAACCCTAAGTTAGCCATTGTTCTGGTATTTGGCCCTTGAACCTTCGACAGTGAAGATGCGATAAACTCTCCTGCTGGAATGCAAGCAAATACCCTTCCCGACTCTTTGGTACTGACTTAATACTGAACCTGCCCAGGCTTCTGTGGGAGCATGCGGGACCCCACGGAGCCAGGGAGGAACGGTATTAACAACAACACTTGGTTGTGCCAAGTGACAGTGTTTGCTTTGTGACTGTGCTCTACCCTGTGTTGTCTGCCCTCCCAGTACAGTGTCTGATCCATGGACAACATCCCCTGAAAGCCCTTTATGCCCCTGGCGTGAGCCTCCTGGGCCCCTGCTCCTGCTGCTTCTGGGGTGGTGTGTGATGGAAGATGACATCTTCTTCTGGGGGGCATTCTGAACTTGTCCCATAGCCAGGCATACTCCAGCTTCCTCAAGGTCAAAGGCAGTGCCATGCTCTGAGAGAGGTGTATTTAAAGGCCTGAATGTGCTGGGGCTTGTTTCATGTCAGAGGAACTCACACATACTAGCAGCTAAATAAATACCAAACTAACTGCAGACTCACAAACATGGAAATCCCTTTCCAGGTGAGCTTTTAATTAGGAATCACCATTCCCAAAATATCCATCTAGCTTGTCCCATGGGTCACCCCAGCTATCTACCGTTATTAACGAGACCAGGAATCACTCCGTCTTCCAAGTGAAAATATGTAGCAGGTGTCAGCATCCTTTCCAAGGTAGGTGGCCAAGCTGAATGGTACCTTTCCAAATTAAAGGTCAGATGTGCCAGTAGAGAATTGCAGGAGCCAGAACAAGATGCCACTAATCAGATATTTGAAGCATCTTGGCTCAGGGTGAAACACGGGATGGAGGAACAGGGTTCTGAAGTCCTTATCTCTCCTGTCCTACCAGATATCAGGGCTCTGAGCTCCAGCTCTCTGTGTTCCTTGTGGACTCTGCCCATCAGATTCCTTGGTCTCTGAGCAGCAGGTGGTCCATCCCTCATACTCAGCAGGGACTAGCTGCTAGTAGCCCTTGTAAAGTGATTATTTTGAAGGGCAGCAGCCCAAGGGAGGCAGGGTAGGGTTAAGGATTGGAAAGATATTCACAAAATTACCAAAATCAGTTTTTGAAAAACTGTGACTTAGACTTCTACATCCCCCCTCTCCTTCCCCCTTCCCCACTCAAATTGCTGCTTTTTTTCTTTAAAACACCGACTTATTTTTTCTTCTGGCACTCCCTTCCCACTGCCTGCTCATGTCTCCATACTTTATTCCTCCATGGTAAGAGTTGTAAATGGGATTAATTTGTGCTAAAGGCCAAGCTCCTCACGGGACCGCTGGTGCCAGGCTTTGAGCTGGAAATGGGCAGGACTTCAGATAACAGGCTGGCAGCCGAAACCACGGACTTCAGCCACAACTGAGGATGGAAACCCCACTCCCAGACCTTAGGCAAATTCAAAGGACAGAGGGAAAAGGCAAAAACATGCAGAAAAATGTATTTTAACAGGGTCAGAAGAGCAGGGCAGAGGATGAGGGACTCGAGGAACAGTTTCGTAGTTCTGTGCAAAAAAAGGCACTAAGGAGCAGCATCAAGGTGTTTGTGATATCTCTGCCTTCCTGGCTCACTAGTGGAATTGCCTATGGCAAGTGCTTACCTTACTTTAAATTGGTCCAGGAGTGGGATTTTCTTTCCTGAGAGTAATTAAAATGCACAGAAAAATATGTTTTTCCTTGCGTCTTTGCTGATGACTGCTGTTAGTCTGTTTCAGACATTTTGGCTTGGGTATGTCAAGATTAGGTCTGCCGTTAGTTGGTGTCCTGCATGGACTTGCTCTGAGTCCATTTTATACTGCATCCTGCTGTCTAGACCTGAAAGACCATTAGGATAAACTCAAAAAGAATTTAGGAGGGTGCTGTGCTTTGAAGGGGACACTGGTAGTTGGAGCCAAAGATGTCAGGATGCTTCTTTTCCACTAAGTATAAGTGCATAAAAACAGTGCTCATCACTCATCTTCTGCAAAATATATCCGAGATACCAAAAATTAGTACATAAAATAAATTTTTTAAAAATCAGACTATCATTCATTATGCATATAGGTTTTTTGGCTAAGAGAATTGCAAAAAGGCATGTAAAATGGGTGAGCCCTAAAAGCGGAATACAAATAATTTTTGTCCCTATTATGAAACATAGCTTCTGATTAGCTGTACTCCTCTCCTGGTGCGTCAGTTCCAGCAGCAGGGCTGAACTCTCCTTGCATTTAACACTTCTGAATGCTCCTGTGGTCATTACTTGCAGTGATACCCAGAACTAATTTGTAGAAACAATAGGCAAGAGAGGGGAACTGAACGTTTTGTCCTTGAAATTATAGGAAAAAGTTAATAACATAGCTAAAACCCTAATTAATATTATTTTTGATCTTCTCTCTGAACCAGAACTACTGACATCTCTGGTGTAATCTCCTGGATGCAAACCCATAACAGCCTTAGCCCACATACCCCATGGAAACCAGAGCACCTGAACACATCCTTGTTTGTTGTCCCATTCAATCACCCTTATGTACCAGCAGCTTTGCCTCAGCAGCAATGCCTTGGACATGATTCCTCATCCTCTGTGCCCTGACTCAGTACCTCGCACTTTACCCTGAATGTAACCTTCCTTTTCTTTCTTCAAAGCCCTCGAGGGCAAAAAACCGATTTTCTGGTAATAGTTCTGCTTTTATATGGATGGAGAAAATATTCTATATGTGGAAATGTACATTTGCCTTTCATGTCCTTTTCCTTTTCCTGTTAGCTAAAAAGATATTGCAAGAGTTTCTTTTTCCCTCGGTGGATTTTTCCACATAAATAGTGAGAAATGGCAATTTCAGTGTTCACCATGTACTTGTGCTGTGACCAAATCACATTCAAGCACTGTGAAAAATGTAGTGTCATTTCCAACCAAACTTAATGAACAATGCTGCATCACCTACTGAGTGGCAATCTGTAAAGCACTGTCTGCTCAGGAGTTGATACAGAATCATAATTTAGTGGCTGATATTCTCTGTTTAGTTACGAAGCCTAAATAATATAAATTTGTAGTCCAAAAGATTACATGTAGGACATAATTTTTATTTTACAGAGTCCCTTCTGGAGGGGCTGTCATGGTTTTGGTCTGTCTGAAAACCTGTGTGTCAAACAGCCTCAGGGGTAAGGGCCATACTGGGGTAAATATGGGCTAGCTGTAGCCAGCTGTCTCAGGTGCTGGTAGCAGGATAACAGTGATGCTTGGCTTGTGTTGCCCCTTTGCCCTTTGTCCCAGTCTGCTGATTGAAGCTTTGGGGATGCAGATAAATTCCCATTAATAGTGGAACTGGGATCAGAAACCTAGTCATTTCTAAAATTACTTCAGCCTGAGAGGACTGAGATAAATGGGCTATCTTGGAGGATAAAAAGTCCTCAACCCCTTCAGTGGAGCCTTCCAGCGAATCCACTTAGGTTTTTGTTGAGATGAAGCAAAGAAACACTCACTGCTTTGTTCACTGTCTTGCCAAGTCAATCAGGAAAATCTGAGGACTTAAAGTAAAGGAAGGTCATTAAGTACCATACACAACCCTGGGCCCTCCATGGAGTATAGTGTCCCTTAAACAAAGCAACACTTCACTGCAGCTACACCATGCAACAGTTCCTTATCCAGTTGGTATGCAAGGGCACATGCTGCATAGCTGGAATGAAACAGGATGCAAAGGTGAAAAAAACAATTCTCAGTCATTTACTGTTATCTGTTTGATAACCCTAATAACAACAATTTAATGAATGATTTGTTTGGTTTTTGTTTTTTTTTTACAGGAGACAGTAAAAGGTCAGTTTTTCACTGCTAAGAGAACAAGATTTGCATTCCAGGTGTCTGGGGTGCTATACATATACTGTGTGCAACATCCTGAGTATAAAATCTGAGTTTAACTCTCCTGGCCAGATTCTGACTCTGGAAGAGTACAAAGGCCTGATCCCATGGTCCTACAAAAACAAGGAAATTACTGAAGTGGACTTCCATCCAATACAGAAAATGCTCTATCACGGATTATTTAGGTTAACTTCAACCTCTGTTGAACTCAGTGCAATTGCTAAATATTTACCTGGGTTCACTGCAGGTTATTTCTGCAGTGAACCTTAGTTCTCAAGGCTGCAGACTCTCAGACTGGTCAGAGGACATGCACCTTACTATGTGCTTAGAAATCAGTGCATCAGAGCTTGCTTTCTACTCATGCCTTCCACTATAAAACAACTGTAGTATTTAACAGCTTTCAGCCAAAGTAATCCTTCACACTTTATTGAAGAAGCCACTTTAACAATTACTCATGAGGTTACATGGAAGAGCATAGGAAACCAGCTGCTATTTGTTCTAAATGGAATCAGAATCAGTACCCTTTTAAACAGATGTTTTTCCTAGCAGTGTCAAAGCTGGAGATGTTGTGGGACATGCTATGCTCCTAATTACCGTATGGGAACCCAGGTGTGATATTGGACACCCTGGCCCCTTTTCTTGTGCCAGTTTCCTATGTGACTGAGAATTATAGCTAGAAAAAAACCAGGTCTGGATGGCTCCTTACAGGTCACCTACTTGTCCTTTTACCTAAGGGAAAATGAAGTGTAACTATGCCATCCCTGAAACATGTTTATCCAATAAGTTCTTAAGGATGATGGGGATGAGCAGGCCTCAGCTGAGACCTCACCTGCTCTGAGCTGGCTGTGAATATCTTCCCCAGGTTTCCTGCTGGCTCACCTTCAGTGTATTCACCCATGAGATGATTTATGTTTCTTTGAAAGAATTTGACTTTTCTTCATCCTATGCTTCTCTCTAGCTTTAACCTTTCCTGAGCAGTCCTTTGTCTTTCTGCCTGTATATTGCATCTGTAAATGGGAATTATGGAAGTTTGGAAGGAGAAATATTATGCTAAGGAAAAACAGAAATATTTTCTCTCTTGTTTCTCAGCACAGGAAGTTGCAAAAAAAAAGGCGGCACTTCTTATCTTGGTTTGGCTAATTCATAGCCAAGTTCCCAGCTGCACTTATTCAAAGCCATTATCGTGCCTCTTGGTTGCCTGTAATACAAATCAGCTGGATGCATTGTGCCTGGATGCATCAACTATCACATCCCCTAAGGCAGGAGGAACATGGAAAGTGACTTAGCTTTTAACTCAGGTATAAGCCTGGTCCAGCCACCCCAAGTTTGAAATAATAAGAGAAAGTGGCACTTGGGGCTGGTTCAATAGATGAATAAAGAATTTTAATATTTGTAGCTAAAGTTTGACATGGTCAACTTGTACCAGATTTATGAAGACATGTGTGCCCAGAGAGAGAACAGTATTATTTATAGGTGAGTGTCACAGATGGAACAGATTAACCGAGATCATGGCCACATCTTTTTAAAATTCAGTAGCAGAGCTACATTTTTGTTTCCTCTCAGCTTAATTTCAGCAGGGCTGAATTCCTGTTTTGAGGCTGGTTTGCACAGACGGATTATCTGGCAGAACAGAATACAGATACTTTAAGAGTTAGGTTTTCTGTAGCTGGTTGCCATAATTCACAGCGTATTTGAGCCTGTAAAATTTTGCAGCAGAAGGAAAATAGAGAAGAAAAGATGGGAAGCAGAAGAAATCATGCCAAGGTCATTTAAAGATCGTTAAAGTCATGGAGAGGAGATTCATTATTTCTGTAGCCTTTGGTTTGGGCCCATAGGAGACAATTTATGAGAGCCCAAGGGCTTTGGAGTGAGTTTGTCTCTGCAGTTTATTACAGGTTGTGGGATTACAGCACAAGTGAATTTAATGGAGTCATCACTCTCTCAAACAACTCCTCAACGTGCTTCCCCTATCTCTCTTTCTGTTTTGCTGTTCCTCCTTGGCAGCTCAATTTTGCAGCATGTGGAGTAAGAGGCAGATGCCTTTCAGGTGAAACTGGGTTGGGGTATTGAAGACTCATCTGATTAATATGCTATGGGAGAGGAGGGTAGGTCAGGGGAGAAGAGGTGACACCAGGGAAAGTTTACCTATGAGTCCTCTGCTTGAGAGCTGCAGGCACTCTCCACTTCTAGAGTTCCCTGCACCTGTGAAAAGAGTGGAAAAGAGAATTTCTCCTGGCCTTTTGGATCCATGAGTATTGCTAAACCCCTGAGAAATAAAACTCTCTAGAGGTCACTCCAGCTGCTTTGGCAAGAGAGTAAAAGAGAAGACACAATTGTCCAACATTCAGGGTAGGACTCACTTTGAGATTATGAAACTTCAGTGTGGGGGACTGAGAGCTGTAGTGCCAAGGATCCTATCACAGGTAATGGCATCCCAGCTGAGACATCCCTGGGGTGAAGGGAGCTGCTCCATG
The DNA here is from genome assembly GCA_013397865.1 of Struthidea cinerea. NCBI lineage: Eukaryota > Metazoa > Chordata > Aves > Passeriformes > Corcoracidae > Struthidea > Struthidea cinerea. Next base: position 333,344 of record VZTI01002748.1, read on the forward strand.
GCCCGGCACTGGAGACATGCATGCCTGGTTGGATACCAGTACACAGTGTCATTTAAGTTGCCTTGCCTCCAGCAGGCCAAGGTCCTTTGTAGGTCATGGGCAGTGTCTGCTAGCCATGTCTTGGGTGTCCCATGGCATCCCAAAGAGCCCTAAATCCTTGTGTATGCAGAACTTAGTCAAGCAGTAGGTAAATGTGCCAGGGTGAACTGAAATATTTTCTGGGGTCTGCTGGCTGTGCTTCCTCAGGATTCAATGCAGTTGTCTGCATATAGGTGCCTAGTGCTGATTAAGGTGTGCTTGCGTATCCAAGACTTCCATGTGGGCTGGTACACATGGCATAGGAACCCATAGGAGACTGATGCCTTACGTCGCTGCAGGTGGGGACCAGACCTGTAAGATGGCACTGAACACCTAATCTGAACTGAGCTCTGTATCTCCACTGACTGTGGTGGGCCCGTGGTGCCTATTTCACGTGTAGACTTCCTAAGTATATTCCTAAAAGTACAAGGATACTCTGCAGCTGCTGGCTACTCTGGGCTAGCTACCCTTACCTCCTTCACTGTACCTTGAGACAAGGACACCATCTGATAAACCCAGAGGCACTTTCACTAATTAAACATGATTGTGACTGTAGAGTACATCCTTATATTTGAACAAATGAGGCAAAAATAGCTGAATATGGACCAGAACTTTTATTCTTTACTTAGGCAAAACAATGTTCAGAGTTGTTGGCAGTGCTGGTGAAGAGCATTACTTCACATTGAATAATTATTTAATACTGTGTAATCATGCTAAGATATTGCAGTCACTTGCCAGGAACTAATCTCTAACCACAGAGAATGATAAATTGACTAACATCCGTTGATTTGTTTGTGACAGTATTTAAAAAGTAGAAGTTATCAAAGCACTGTTTTGAGCAACATGACTTCACTGATTATATATCTCATCTATCTTGCTAGGTTGATTTCCCTCTATATTATTAACTCTAAAACTTGGTTTCTTCTAACAAAAAGTTATTCTAAATCCAGTTTTCCCATTACACAGTTATTTCCATCTGTTTTTTGCACATGTCCTGGTTACAGCTGAAAAGTCAGTGTTGGCAACATGGTATTATGTGAAGTGCCAAATGTAGGAGATCAGGTACCCCAAAATGCTGACTGATTAGTAACAGATGCCCTTCATATACTGCAAACATGCTGGAGAAATCAATGTCACAAGAACAACACATCACCTGGAACATATTCTTCATACCCCATGTGTGGGGTCTGTACCAGTGGGGCACTGAAGCCATGGCAGACTAACTCCAGTCATCCAGAAGTAAGGTCCAGGCTAAGCTTTTGAAATAGCCTCCATCAATGGCCAGAGAGGCAGAGGAAGACATTTAAAGGGTGATTCACTTCCTCCTTAAGTAGAGAGAGAACTTAATCTTTAACTGAGCCTGGATACCTAACTTTTAGACAGCTGAAGTTATGTGAGATGAATATATCCAAAATTCAAAATCTGTAGCAATATTACTCTGGAACCTTTTGCTCTGTACTTCGAAAATTGCTGTGTCTGCTATGATTTTAAGTAAAGGTCTTTTGTCCGTAAAATTGAGGCTTGAGTAATAAGCTTGACATTTAAAATTGTCTTAATGAATGGAGAGACCTGGAAAGACCATTTAAAGTTCTATGTCTCATTTGTGCACTGAGTAACTAATGCTGGTTTGGTTACTAATTTCTGCATAGTATAGCAGGTTACTCAGCCTATCTTACTCATTTCATCTAGACCAGAATTTGAGACTGACAAGTACCACTGTGCATAACATTATCAATCACTGCCACTCTTTCTGCCGTTGCCTTAATTGTGCTTCATTACTTGTACCAGCATCTTGCATTCCAGGACTTTAGATAAAATGATCTTAGTTTTACATGTGCTAGTGGAGAGGTTGGTTTGGACTTCGGCATCTCTGAAGACTGTTTGACAGTGAAAAGTTTGCCAAAAGGCAGAAAGCTTACAATTTTTTCTTCTACCTGATATTAACTTTTCTCGAAGTGTGATTTTAGCATTTGTTTTCCGTTTCAATGAATCATATGTAATGGATTGTATTTTGATCATCACCTCTGATTTTAGAGTGAGGTTTGAATCTCCTAAAAGGACCCTGATTTTCAATCATATGAGCCTATGGCTTCTTTATGATGGCACCAAGAACCTTGAGTTTCCACCTTGTGTTGCCTTTTACAAATCCAGGGTTACTGCTTTAAATAAGAAAACAGAAGTACCAAAAAATGGGCAGTTGTTACCAACTGTGCTCTAAGTTTTATATGATTGCAAAGCATTTTAGGAGTCATTGAAATATCAAATTCTAAAATGCAGATCTTGGCCAGTACCCTTCAAAGCTGAAAAAATCACTTGAGACATCTGATTTCCTAAGTAAACACCTTGACACCTTGACAAAAATTGCCAGCTTTGGCAAATGTGCCAACTCCCAACCTCTGAAAATCGATTCTTTTCATTCAGTCGAACTAAAACTCCAGAAACATTGACCGCTAAATGTACTGATCTTAAGTTTAGGAGCAAAAAGGCACACTTCTTGCTTCCCAAGCTATTTTTTCAATCAGTCAGATTAATGAGCTATCTTGGCTTAGAAAGGGGTTTTCTGTACAAGTTTTCTTTTGACCTTGAATATTAAATTTGGCTCTGACAAGCAACACCAGTCAGAATTTAAATATATAGACTTGGGATTTCAAGGTTTGTTTTTATATTTGTCCCCTTTATCTAGTGCCAAAAAGTCTTTTTATCACAGAATTATTTCTTAGCTCCTTTTCAATGAATATGTAAAATTCAACTTATGGCAGAGAATGATCTCCCTTTTGATAGGTATGTTTGTAATATTTTTTGCACACTTCCCCCTCACATCCCAGTTCTACTGAATTTGAACTGCATAAATTTGCAGTTATGATCAATAACAAAAGTAATTCAGTTTTCCAAATGCCTTGCTGAGAAGTCTGATTATCTCAAAAGAAACAGGGAGCTTGTATTTACAAACTATGCGTTATCAAGATCAAAGAATAGAGTTGTGATATTAAGTTGATTAAGGCTGCTTATGATACAATCTCATATTCAAGGCTTAAGATTTTTCTTTAATGAGATGAGGAAGTGTTGTGGTGTAACCCCAGCCAGCAGCCAAGCCCCATGCAGCCTCTCTCTCACTGCTCTACTGGTGGGACTGGGGAGAAAATCGGAATGGTAAAAGATAACAAAACTCACGAGTTGAGGTAAAGACAGTTTAATAGAGAAAACAGAAGCTGCACACATAAGCAAATCAAAGCAAGGAATTAATTCACTCTTCCCATGGGCAGGCATCCCATGGGTTTAGCCATCGTCAGGAGAGCAAGGCCCCATCACGTGTAGCGGTGACTTGGGAAGACAAAAGCCATCACTCCAAAAATACCTTCCTCCTTCTTGCCCCCAGTTTATACACAGAGCATGATGTCAGGTGGTCTGGAATATCCCTTTGGTCAGCTGGGGTCACCTGTCCTGGCTGTGTCTGCTGCCAGCCTCCCAAGCAGCCCCGGCTCCCTCCCCAGCCTGGCAGTACAAAAGCAGAAAAGGCCTTGGCTCTGTGCAAGCCCTGCTCAGCAATGACAGAAACATCTCTGTATTATCAGCACTCTGTTCAGCACAAATCCAAAACACAGCCCCACACCAGCCACTGTGAAGGAAATTAGCTCTACCCCAGCTGAAAGCAGCACAGGAAGAAACCCACCGCCTATGACTCCAAAAAGTATCTCTTACTCAGAAAGACATACAGCCTATAATTTAGCATTCTTATTTTGATGTGTAAGTCTGAGAGCTCCATCAGACACTGCTGCTTTTAAACACATCTTTTCCTCTCCTTGTTGCTGCTAGTAGCTGATGGGAACTTCACCTTTCCGATGCCAGGGTCAGCTTTTGGTGGGAGAGCTTTATTCTCCTTTGATTACAGGTCATCCTCAGAGCTACCTATCTCAAAGCCTGTAGACAGGCACTACTTCTACAACACTGAAAGCTGCAGCATTCCCATTAGATGCCATTCCCTTGCATGCCTGAGGTCATGGCTGATGGGTCTATTTGGCACAGAACAGCATGGAGGAGAGGGCACATGTGGCACTGTTCTTGCCCTTAGGTATGAAGAGATTCTGCTGTCTCCTGAGTGAACAGAAATTGAAAGAGTTGATGAGATTTAGAAGATTTTGAGAGACTTTATGGGCTGGTAGGTAAAAACAGGCCGCTCTCATCTCTTGAGCTTTCCTTTTCCTTACACTGCCTGTAACCCAACCTGCAATAAAAGTGACAATGCAGAACAATCAATCAGAAACAACTATGCTAGGATTAGACTTGGATCAGGAAAATCAAGAAGAATTTGTCTAATTTTTGGAGTAGGAGGCTCTGTGCCATCTGCAAATCAGATCCTCTATCCAGTTTCAGGTCAAATTTCTCAAGCTGGTCCTCAGATACCAAGGTCACCAGAACCAGCATCTGCTTTTTAAAATGTGGACATTAATCCCAAATGTTTCACATTGAGATCAGAGTATGCACAATTGAGATTCAGTGGAAGAGACATGAATATTAAGAGATTAGGAGATGATTTAGTGGATTTGTCTGTTGTTACTCAGAGTGCACCACTTAAGTGAACCTACGGTTTCAGCTTACTTGTGGAATTTTCATCGTGATGTGAATGAAGAGGTCGTAGAAATGTTTTGCCAGACATTTCAATAAGCATATCCCTTGGAAGCACAAGGAATTGATTCATTGACTCAGTGAATTAAATCATGTTTTAAGCACTAAACTGGCAGCTGTTAAGCAATTAAAGGATATGCCTATTTCCAAGTGCTGCTATAAAGAATATAGCCAACATCTTTAAAAAAGTGTACCATTACAGGATACTTTACGACAGGTTTCAGTCCCTTACACTTCATGAATTATTTGCAGGTTTGACAGTGTAGGAAGGCTTTGATCAAACCAATCCAGGGCTTCAACATTGCCCCAAAATGGCAGACAGGAACTCCTGGAGAAAAATGAAATAACTTTCCTCCCTGCTTTGGGCAACAGTGAGGGGAGTGTAATTGCTGTTCCCACATAATTTTGTATTTGTAATACTGAAACTTTTTTTTTTTTAATCACCGAGGAGCCAGTATCCTAAAGAGAGACTAAGCTGTTTATAGACATATCCTTTGTACAGGCTGATTAGGAGCCAGACACTATCTGCCAAAGTCATTGCGAAGCCTCCCTCTGAGCCTGATGTCCTGCACTGGCACGTGAGACAAGCCCCAGCATGGTGTGGGGGTGACAAGTGCCCCACTAGCTTGCACCCACCAGAGACACTTCCACATCTTTTTTGTTATTAGAGACTTTGGTCGTGGGGACGAACTTCCCAAACTCAACACACCCTGACAGTATCTTGACAAGATACTGGGTCTGTCTGCCTGTTAGGTTCAAAACACGTTTTTGCTGTTATTTTTCAGAATTTTTCAGTAATTGTGCCTCTTGCCTTCTTTCCCCTGACATTTCTTTGGAGAAATAAAAGGGTCTGTAGCTGTCTGTTTGAAGAAAACCCCTTCCCTGCTTCTGAAGACAAGCAGACCGTACTTTTGGCATAACTTTCCTGTGTTAAACCCGACTTTGAAGAAGCTTATGATTCACAAGACATGTATAAATGCTACCTACCTACTGTTCACCTCCTCTTGCTGTTACACAATCTCTCAAATCTGATAAACACTTCTAGGGCTTTGTCATATTCTCTTTGTTCAGGTACGTGAACAGTCTTCTGTAGGATAACACATAATTGATGTAGTTTGACTTTCACTGTATTGCAGATTTAAATCCCCCTGGAGCATCCTAGTTTATCAGAGGAGAGAAGTCTTCCATTTGGGAAAATGAGCTTAGTTCAGTACAAACTACTCTCTAGTGAGGCTAAGAGGAAGAAAAGAAAACTAAGCTGGAAATAAAGAAAAATGTTCATCATCAAGACCTTGAGGGAAATAAAAAAAAAAAATCTTACCTCTAGGCCAGCTACACAGACTGCTGCAGAGAAAACACTTTAATGGCAGAAAGGCAGCAAGCTGCTAGAGAGGGAAATTATCCTGTTGGTAGACCCCTTCTGCCCTGTGAGGACTGCACCAGAGGTATTCCATTTGGGAGGGCCATGGGAAATTTCTGCTCATGGGTGGGAAGAGGCAAGTTAAAATGGAAGATGCTTTAGTTGTCCAGCATGTAGATAACTGGGTTTTTGATGCCAGCTAGATGCAACAGCGGGAGATCTTGTAGATCTCTACTTGAACTATTAAGGAGTAGCTGCGCAGTGGTCTGCCTTTTCCCATGGCTGTCTTTGCTGAAATGCTCCCGTGCCACATGTCAGTACAGAAAGGCTGAAAATCAGTCTCTAGTTGTGATTTAGGAAATGAGGAAAAGAAGTCGTGCAGAGTTCACACACAAGGGAAGCTTTTGAAAATGTGGGTTCTATATTAAGAAATGCTAGAAATGGAAGGTGGTATTCAAAGTGGAAAAAGTTGTATGGGCGATTAATAAACAACTGTGAGAAAGCAAAGAGCTACAGCATCTGAAAAGCATGTCCTCTGGCACAAAGGCATGAAAAACAACATCTTCAGATGAGTGGCAGTGTAGAGGCTGATAGCCCAGGAGAGAAACAGTGAAGGTTATTCTGAGGAAAAAAATTCCTGTTTAAACAAGGTGCATGTGCATGTGACCACACACACAGGCACAGGTAATTGTATCAAGAGGGGTGTGCTTCCCTGAAATACTGGAAGTCTAAAACCTGAAATCATGGAACATGTATGTTTGCTTTTAAATTTGCAAGTTGACATAGCAGAGATCTCAGAACTGGAAAGGAAAACAACAATTATTGGGATATTGTAACAATTAGGAAAAAATCATTCTTAAAACAAAAAAGGGAAAAGAAAAAAGAAAAAAGAAAAAAGAAAAAAGAAAAAAGAAAAAAAGAAAAAAGAAAAAAAAGAGTGGCTGCCCAGCTCTAACAGTGCTGCTGTATATTAAAGAAGACATGAAGTCAAGTCAGGTAATCAGTTTAAGTGATTATCTCAAAACACAAAGTCACCACGCATAAGAGCTCCTAAATACCAAAAACGCAGTTTTAAAACTGTAGTTTAGCCCAGGAGGGATGGATAGAATGACTACAGTGATGACAAATGCAGGAAACCCAGAGATACATGAGCTTCTTTAGGTAAACTAAGTATGTGCAGTGTGACTGTATTTGTAAACTGCGCCACAGAGGAGCTAGTCAGAGAAAAGTCAGGTGGAACAGAAGGTCTCCACTGAAAATGGAGCTGTGCACAGGCCTGGGCTTAAAATCCTACTTTCAAAGCCATGATGTTCAATTAAAAAAACCCTAAAGCAACAAAAAACCAATATAAAAATAATTAGATTTGAAAGGAAACAAATGAAATGGTGAAGTGTTCGCAGGTGACATAAGAACTGTCTGAAAATACCACAGATTTGAACAAATGCATGATCCCTCTCAATAGTAGGAAGACCAACAAAAAAAACCACCATCAAACTGCTGTGGTTCAAGACTGAGGTAAGGCCATCCTTAAAAAATTATCATGGGAGCTAAGGCAATCTGGTTCATATAGTTGGGTCTCCAGAAAGCTTTCAGGAAGATGCAACACTAAAGACCCTTCAAAAATAATAAGTTGCCAAGGATCAAAGAACACATTTGCTCATGGATTAATAACTCATTTAAAACTAGGGAAAAATGGAGACATGGATACAGAGATATTCAAAGGCTTTTGAATCTTTGTGGGAGTTATTAAATCTCTTGCTGGAGGTGGGAAGGTATCAGACAAGTATTTTGAGGAAGTTCATAGCTGTACTTTTATGTAATAGCACTTCCTTCTAGAGTGACATGTGATAAATGAAACAAATGACTCTTCGTTGCATAAAAGCAGCAGTATGTCAGGACCTCACAGGATTTCATTCAGTTTCTTCTTTTCCTGTCAAGTCTTTCAGCGAAAGTGATTCTGCACTGTGATAATGTATTTGGCTAAAAAAAGAAACTTTCCACAGAATCCACAGAACCATAGAATCATTCAGGTTGGAAAAGACCTTTAAGATCATCAAGTCTGACTATGAAACGAACACTGCCAAGTCCAGCACTAAAGTGTGTCCCTAAGTGCCACATCTAGGTGCCTTTTAAATACCTCCAGGGATGGTGATGCCACTGCTTCCCTGGGCAGCCTATTCCAGACCTTGACAACCCTTTTCATGAAGAAATTTTTTCTATTATCCAATCTAAACCTCCCCTGGTGCAACTTGATGCCATTTCCTCTCATTCTGTCACTTGTTACCTGGGAGAAGAGGCCAACCCCCACCTGGCTACAGCCTCCTTTCAGGCAG
>VZTI01002748.1:341997-358350 GCA_013397865.1 Struthidea cinerea
TGCCTCGGGTTGTTGTCACCCCAGTGCAGGACCCAGCACTTGGCCTTGTTGAACCTCATACAATTGGCCTTGGCCCTTTGATCCAGCCTGCCCAGATCCCTCTGCAGAGCCTTCCTGCCCTCCAGCAGATCAACACTCCTGCCAAACTTAGTGTCATCTGCAAACTGACTGAGGGGGCTCTCAATTCAGGTCATCAATGAAGAAGTTTAACAGAGCTGGCAATAAAACTGATCCTTGGGGAATACCACTGTGACCAGCCCCCAGCTGGATGTAACTCCATTCCCCATCACTTTCTGGGTTTGGCCATTCAGACAGTTTTTTATCCAGTGAACAGCACACCCACTTAAGCCATGAGCAGCCAGCTTCTCCAGGAGAATGCTGAGGGAAACAGTTTCAAAAGCTTTACTAAAGTCCAGGTAGACAACAACCATAGCTTTTCCCTTATCCACTAAGCAATAGAAGTCACCTTGCAGTAGAAGTTTGTTCAAGGAGAACTTGTCTGTCACAAACCCATGCTGTCTGGGCCTGATCCTCTTGTTATCTTGAATGTGACATGTGATGGTGCTCAGGATGATCTGTTCCATGACCTTCCACAGCACCGAGGCCAGGCTGACAGGCTTGTAGTTCCCCAGATCCTCCTTTTGATCCTCCACATCGATGGGTGTCACATTTGCCAACTACCAGTCACCTGGGACCTCTCTGGTTAGCCAGGACTGTTGATAAATTATTTGGCTTCTATTTAGGCTCCTGAAGGTTAATACAGTAATCCTAAAAGTTGACCAGTCCAGGTATCTCAATAAGACGTGTACATTGATATATCCCATGTCTCAGGACAGGGAAGTGCCCTGCAGGGGTGCCTCTGAAACTGTAGAACTCCATCACCTCTGCAGCTCTGCTCAAGATGGAAGTTTGTGCTGCAACCTTCTCTGGTAGCCTGTACCCCTCTGAATGAAGGGTCACGATGCCTCTCAAGGCTCATGTTGATCTCCCAGAGTCAGTGTGTCCAATGTGTTAGTGTACCTGGGGTGTAGAGGTGGCTGTATGAGCATCCTGCTGTGAAGTCTCCTCTCAGGTGGGTGCTGTCCTGGGCAGGGCCAGTCATGCCCCAGGCACTATGGGGACATGGTGCAGAGGCCCCCAGTGCTGAGGACTAATTGAACGTATCTTGATGCTGCAGGGCCCACAGGACAAGCTCTCATGCATGGGCCTAGGCTGTCCTACAGCTGCAGGAGGGAAGCCACTGATTTGGATGTTTGAGCTGGTTGGTGTGAGACTCAGAAATACCATTTGGGTCTCTTCCACGGTTTGCAACAGGGGTTTCAAACTCTACTTTGCGTCCAGAAAGGATAAGGACAAGTGACCAAATTTATCTCTTCAGTGCTGAGAAGAATGCCATGGGAGGCAGAAAAGCTGAAGCTTCATTGACCTCCTCACTGCGAGCTACAATCAATGTAAACCAATCATCTGCCAATGAAAATTTTAAGAATGACTAAAAAAAATCCCAGATACATGTTTTGTTATTAATATAACAAAAAAAAAAAAAGGTTGTGATGAAAACTTTCAAAATGTGTTCTCTTATTTTGTGCAGCCTACATGATGGAGCTAAAAATGATACTTACGTTTCAGTGTTGCTGTGGTTACTGATACTATTCTTCTGAGTCTTCAGAGGAAATGAATTGATTGTGTTAAGAAGGAGGCTGTATACAGGAGCTAACCTTGGACCTTCATGATGATTTCATTAATACGGGTTTAATTTCAAACTTCCATGGCTTAATCTACACTTAGCCAAAGTAGTTGTAGTTAAATTTTTCTGGTTTTGTACAGACAAGCTAAAACTCTTACAGACAAGGCTGAAAGTTTTGGCCTGAACTCTCAGAAGACAGAATTCATTGTTCATTTACTATTGCTTCCCAAAGCTCTCCATGAGATAAATACTATATTGAATGTTCAGGTAGACTTTCCCTTTTAATTTGATGAATTCCATATATTTAACAATGGAGAAAATACTTTTTTCTCTTGTAGTAAGGATGTAAGTTCACCAAAAATATTTGTTCCTTGAAGCCTTTTCCATACCCTTTTTCCCAAACCCACACTGACTATTTGCTATTTGCTGTGAAGCGTGAGGTCTCTGCTCCAACCTCCTGCTCACAGCAGGTTGGCTCTGACATCAGATCAGGCTGATCAGGGCTTCATCCAGTTGAGGCTTGAAAACCTCTTAGGATGAAGTGTTGGTTCCTGCCCCAAAACATTTGTGACTTCCACATACAGGAGGGACAAAGGCACAGAAGAGGAGCCAAGTCACAGAAGGGGTTAGGACCATACGGAGGGCTGGTGACAGAACCAGGAGCAAAGGCCTGATCTCTGGCACTCAAGTTAAGTCAAGAGAAGCCAACAAACTGTTCCATAAACACTGATTTTATGCAGTTCCCAATTTCTCCAGGAGCAAGGCAGCTGAGCAGCCCTTCGCTGTAGGCAGGTCTCTTCCTGGGAAGTGCAGTAATATGATGGTTAAGAAGACAATCTCATAGCTCTGGTGCCAAAACCATTCAGGCACATTGAGCTTGTGGCTGTTCTGGGAGAAGCTGAGTACATTAAAGCAGACAAGATTCTGCATTAATCTTGCTACCTGGTTGTGCTGGATGAAAAGTGGCTTATGGCTATTAGCACGTGATGCTGGAGTGATGCCCCAGGGGAGGAAAGATAAGAGGTGCTGCAGCTTGACGATAATGCCTTTCAGCAATGAACTGCAAGTGGTTTGAGTATGTGGATGATTTAAAATGAGGAGACATGCAGGACTGGCCGTGTTCTCAGTACATTTGTGCCGTGAGCACGCTGTGCTGATGACACTCATCTTCAGCTAACGCATCAGTTGCGTTCAGAGCCTGCTCACGGCAGCTTAGAGCTAACGCACGTCTTGTCCTAGTCTCACTTACTAATGAGACCATTTGTTTCTCCTCTGGAGAAGGTGAAAGCATATGCAGTGATTTACAACTAACACAATATTGTAGGGACAGCTTAACTTTATCTAAACCCAGTTTAGCTCAAATCAGTTGGGTAGTTGTTTGAATTCACACACACAATGCTTGTATTGTTTTCACTAACTGTGTTTGGAAATCGCTCTAGCTAAATCAGGGCATCCCCTGGTGTGATATAATGAGGTCTCTCCACAGATGAGTTACACTGATATAAAGAAGCTATACAGGAATGGTCAATGCAGCACAAAACTGTTTGTAAATAAGCCTTAAGGCACAGCAGATTTAGATAGCCTGCTCAGGCATTTCCACTGGTTTAATTAATTTGCTTTCTTAATTGAATTCCATTAGATTACAGAAAGTTTTGATTTTAGACAAAGCCTCAGGCCCTGATCTTCCATTTGGACCTGTCAGTAGCACTGGCTGAACTGCTTTTGGTGAATGCTTCATTTGCAACAGTGCAGTGTCGGTCATCACCAGGCTATTAGTGAGTATGACCCAATTTGCAAAATGGTTTCCCCGAAAAGCAGTTTCAGGGATGATGATGAGATGGTCTCCTATTTACAGTCTCTGAGTTCCTCTGGGTGAGCCTCAAGTTCACTTTGAATCATCTGCCCAAAGGGATGTGAACGGATAGCTCCTCAGCTAAGCAAAAAAGTTTTCTTCCTCCTCTGCCTTGAGAGCTGTGTGCCCTGCAATGCCATTTCTTGTAGGGTTGTTTCACACAGAAGCTTGGAGTATCTTGGTTGTGGCTGCTCCTAGACTAAGGAAAATCAGAGGGAAAGGGTGGGAAAGCAAGAGGAACGTATTGGCTGAAGTCAGGAAACACAGCCTTGTTGGTGCCCCATCTGGGAACCATGTTAGGTGGCTGTGCCCTGTCTGAGCGAAAGCTGTGGGCTGTGCTGGCTCCTCTTTAGACACGAGGTGACATTTCAATCTGGACTGGAAGAAACTCAGAAGGGGTTTTCTCTTGAAACTACCGTGAAGATCTGATATTGAGATTGAACCCCATGTTCTAACTCACTGGATCATTGTGTTTCCACCTCTGTTTGCTTGTGCTATGTTAAACAAGCCAACAAACACCTAGGAGTTTTGGACAGCAGGGTAAGTCACTCTAACTGGGGTGGTGGTAGAGAGCATAACAGTTTTTTCTGTGAATTGCATAATTATAGAAATGCAAGACAGGACCTTCACATCCCATAAAAGCATACAAATGTAATGTAACTTGATGAAGCTTTCTGTGAATGGTACGTATTTTCTTAGACTGCCAAATATGAGCAAAAAGAGATAATCCAATGAGTAAACTGCAGCATTTCCTTGGAAATGACCCCCCCCCAAATTCCTGCTTCAGGTGATTTCACTGGCAGTGATGATGGCACCTCTTCTGAGGGTCTAGAAATTACCTGTGCCTCACGGGAGTAGCAATTTGGGTGACTAACCCTTGCATTTTCCTCCCTCAGGTGTGCTCTCCAGCTAAGTGATGCTTTCCTAGGGCAGCAGATCTCTAGGGATGCCTTGTGGCGGTGGCACAGCCACTTGCCATTGAAAAGGAGATGCGGTACATCCCAGAAAACACAGCCCCTCCAAACAGTCAGGTTCAGGGAGAAGGGAGCAGAGGGCCTTAATTTGGGCAGCGTTGTGGTACGTCTCAGTATGCCTGTTCGGTGCAAAGTGGGAAATACCTGGCATGAAGTGATAACCATGTTGATAACCATGTTCCATGTGCTTGCAGCTCTGAGACACTGTCAGGATTATGTAAAATCCTTTCCTTGCCCTGGAGCCAGGCCCTCTGTGAGGAGGGAGAGCCCTTCATTTCACCAGTCAACGGAGGTGGGATAAGACACCAGGAGGTGCATAGCAGGTGAAAAGATTGGGTGTTTCCTGGAGCGGCTGGTACTGGCTTCCCCTGGGCCGAGGGCTGGACTGCACACAGGGCTGAGCTCTGCACCCTCCAAGGGGTTAGTGCTCTGCCAGCTTTGGGAGTGATTGCGCTCCTGGCCATGGCGCGCAAGTGCATCTAGGTGAGGAAATACACCAGCACTTCCCTGGAAATTTTGCTCATCTGGTGTGACTTGCCACTCTGGGGTGACATTTTTTGGTTGCCACTCCGCAAGGACACGTGCCTGGCTGCATCCATTCGCTGCTGCACGGGACTGAGTGGGCACCCCGGGACGCCCGGGCCGGCAGCGGTGCCTGTGGCCGGACACGGTGGGGTTCGGGTGGGCACCTCCGGGCCGAGGGCCGGCAAAGCGGGCCTTCCTGCGGCCCCGGGCGCTGTTCCCGCAGCACACCGCCGGCCCCGTGGGCGCACGTAGGGCATCTTCCAGAAGAAAAGCAGAGTTGGAGTCCGAGGCTGAGGGCTTTACGCCTTTAGGACGGCACCGTCTAGCGGGCCGTGTCAGTACTGCTGGCCGCGGCTACAGACAGCGCTTGCTCAGGTTATCGAGCTCTCCCTAGTGGCAGGAGAGGGGAGCGGAGGGGAGGAGAGGGGAGGAGAGGAGAGGAGAGGACACAGGACACAGGACACAGGACACAGGACACAGGACGCAGGACAGGAGAGATTGTTGAGATGTGCCGATGCAGATGCTGCAGGTGGAAGGGAGGCAGAGTACTGAAGTCCACAGACCTGTGCAGCGCTCCTGTGCCCGCAGAGGTGTTAGGCAAGATGTGGAATAGTAATTTCAGGGTCAGAGGATAGAAGAGACAAAAATTACTCACTGAAAAAACACAAACTTGAAAAGCCCTGAACGACCTAATGTTATTTTGAAGTTGTCTCTGCTTTGAGTGGACACTGGGCTACATGACCAGCAGAGGTGCACTGCAGTCTAAATTATTTTGTGATTCTAATTTTGCTCTATGTCTGCATTTTAAAACAGAATTCTCCTTTGGTGACATACAGTCCTTTGGGATTCATATTACTGGCATTAACCTCATAAAACTGACCAGTTACTTCTCTAAAGCACTGACACATCTGTCTGCAGCATGGGCACATTTCAAATGTTACTGGGGTCATCTTCCTTCCTCGGAATTACAGACTTTTTCTGACAGCTTTGGAAAAGAAAGACTATACTGCAGGGTACAGCTGTCAAATTAGGGCTTTGAACATTGACTGCGTTCTTGAAACTATGTTTTATGAAGTAGAAAAACATATTTGCAGATCACGAAAGTGGCCCTACATGGGGCAGAAATGAAACAGTTTAAATTTCAGGGAGAAGGACACAATGGGTACTTCCTGGCTCTACAGAGTTTGTAGCAGTAGTACTACCCCATATAAGCAAGAAGATGCACAGATTTCTGGAAAGATAGCAAGTGCATGTTTCAGGAACACTTATAGTGAGTAATAGTTGAATTTCTGAAAAAAGCTGCAAGGTCAATTAGTGCCTTCTGTTAGACAAGCCATAGGTAGAGTAAAGGCTTAGTTAATTTTTGAGATCAGTGGACTTGAAAGATCAAAGTGCGGGTGACATTGTTTGTCTCCCCTGCCTGCTGAAAAAGTGGTCCTGCCAGAGATTTTGTTCCCCGGGTTTCGAGGTTACCCATGACTATTGGAGGGTGCAGTGACTGAACAGTGATCAGTGCAAGCACATGAGAGGGAACTGCAGCAGGGCTGGGCCATGTTGCACAGACCAGGGTGCCCTGCTCAGTCCCACTCTCCTCCCCTATGCCCACGGTGGGTATGGGATTTACCACTTCCCTCACATTTCACAGCATGATTTGGAATAGCTGCCTATGCTGAAGTTCACAGAGGCATCAGGAAAAGAAACCGTTGTGATTATTCTGCATAACCAAGGCGTGAGAGGCTGGGAGAGGGAAAAGAAACCCACGTCTGTAGCTGTCTGCAGCATTACACAGCCATGGCACTCCCTGCTCATTAAATGCACATTTGCCCTTCAGTAGTTTCCACATGATTAAGGTTTAGGAAGAAAGGGGTGAGCTCTGCAGAGATCTGTGATTTGGGGCATGGCAGATGCCCAGATTTGAAGCCACACCAAGTATCAAGGCAGGACCACACCAGACTTTTAGCCCTGCTGGCTCTACCCCATCTCCAGTGGCTGGATTTTCTCCGGGGTGTCATATGCCCCTGTGTGCTCCACAGGGCAGAGCAGCCCCCTGAGAAGGGGGCCAGGGGAGGAGCTGGTGTGAGACTGGTACCTGGTTCCCAGTGCCAAAGGCAGAGCTGGACCTGCTGCCACATGGGCCATGGTCCTGCATCCCCTCTGAGCTGCCAAACTGAAAGCTTGAGAAGAAACAAAATAACTGAATTTTTAAAAAGAAATCCCCTCAGAAGTAATATAAAAAAAAGGATTTGTGCTTGTCTGTGCCTTCTAATATAACCATGAAACGCAGAAATTTTGTGTATTTATACTTTTATTCTACAGGCACCTGCTGAATATTTGTTATAGTAATGTCTCTTGTGCCTTTCTGTCTGTTCATAACAGCTCAATACCAGCGATTTGAGCATTCATCTCTTTAAACTGAAACAAATAGTTACTGAAAGTGCTTGTAGCACACAAATTCCCCACATCTTCCGCAGAAAAGGTGATTAAGGGACAACTGTAACTCTAGAATATGGTAATGATGCCCTGCCTTTGGGAATGAGCCATAATTAATTACCTGCCTTGGAGTGATTTGATTCTTGCTGGTGGGTTTCAGACAAGCCGGTTCCCAGGTGCACTTCTTATTTTTCTTGTCGGAGGAGTAGCATCTGCATAGTAGAACTCAGCATTCCACAGCTTGAAGTCCTGGATCTCTGATGGTCTGTAAGTGCCTGTAAGCAAGTGCCTGCAGGTGAAGAACGAGTACTTACCATGTTTGCATGAAGCAAGGGAAGAAACCAAAAGAGTGATGGTGAGTCACTACTGATGGAGCGCCCAAATCTGCCCCCAGCACTCGAGGTGAGGCTGCCCAGTGCAGAGCAGAGCAGAGCAGAGCAGAGCAGAGCAGAGCAGAGTGGGACAATCCCCTCCCTTGCCTGGCTGGTGATGCTGTGCCTAATGGCCCCCAGGACAGGGTTGGCCCTCCTGGCTGCCAGGGCTGACTCACGTCCAACTTGCCACTGACCAGGACCCCCAGGTCCCTTTCCGCAGCTCTGCTCTCCAGATGCTCATTCCCCAGTCTATACAAACATCCAGGGTTGCCCCGTCCCAGGTGCAGAATTCAGCCCTTGCCCTTGTTAAACTTCATATGGTTGGTGATTGCCCATCTCTTTTTTTTTCCCCCTTTCTTTTTTACTGGAAGTGAGAACTTCAGAAAAGGGTCTATTTTTTTTCCCCCTAAAAGTGACACTTGGCCTTGGTGGAAAAATAACCACCTGATCACTCCTCTGCTTGGGTTTCACAGTTTTGTGAGCATGCCTCATTAAGTCCTTCTTGGTCAGATCTGTGGGATGGGGGATGCTAATGAAGACACTGAGGCTATGGAGCATGTGCTTAGAGCTGAAACTGAGCTGGATACCTGTCCTGAGTTCCTGCTGATTCCCACGGACGCAGCACCTAAATTCTGGAGCTGATCTGGCCATGGGAGCACACTCCACTCTGGTTCTTGCTGGCAGAGCTCCCTCAGGATGCTTGTCCTTATTACTCCATCAGAGTGGTGAGCTGCATTTTCATGGGGACTACAGCCAGGAAGAAAACCACCATCTATCTTGGCCAAATTTCTGTCTTCCCAGAATGCATTTCCTTTGGGGTTGCTGTACTGGTTTTGCCCATCTTTTCTTTTTAACACAGGATGGTGAGAGGAGGATTGGTGTAGCAGATAAAGTCAGTGGATCCACATGAGGACTATGACTAGTTTTGGCTTTCTGTTCAGACCATCTACTGTTTCTTGGCTGAATTTTCTCAGGAAGTGAGGTGTATGGGATCATGTCGTTGTGCTCTCCCTCTGTGTTTCTCCCACTAGTAATTTTGGGTCCAGTTTCAACCCCATTGGACAGGAAGGTAGATATATCAGATAATCAAATAATCCAAAATATCAGCACATATTTAGTGAAAATAGCTAGAGATCTTGGTTTCGAACGGAGGGGAAAAAAGGAAGTCCTGTCTAATCAGACACTAGAGAACCCAGCCCAGGTGGCTGGGACTGAGAGGGAAATGCTGGATGCTGGGACATCCTGTTCTGCTGCTCACACAGCTGTGAGAGTCAGTGTGAGTCAGTTCAGCAGTGGGAAGACACAGCCCAGACCACCTCCAGTTCCTTGCCAGCAGGGCACTGCTATGAGCACCAAGTCCTGGTCTCTGCTGCCATTTGTGAATGGCTGCTTTGGACAGTAGGGGTTTAGAGGAAGGTCTGGCCCCAGACTTGAACAGGGGTGATCAATGACTGGGCCACCAATGCCTTCAGCATGTAGTGGAAGAGACTGCTGGACCCTAACTGGGTGACTGGACGGTGCAGTCTCAGCCCGGACACTCCTCTGCGCCTGTGGTCTGTGGTGATGCATAGGCACATACGTTGGCTGCACCCATTTTTTCATAAGAGGGAGGGAGGCAAATGGGGACAGAGTGTCTTTCTGTGCTCCAGAGGGGATCATCATCCAGTGGGACTCAGAATGTGCCACTGCAGAAAGGGAAATATAGCACCAAGCTGTTAATCCTATCACCCTGTTCAGAAAATTGTGGTAGTGTTTAAATATGGTGTTCACCTTCTTTTTCCCCGAGCTGGGTGCAGAACTGAGACAGATGGGTGCAGTCTGTATTGACAAGGGCACTCGCTTTCTAAGAAAGAGTTTCACCCATCCATCTGCTTAGTATCCATGCAACAGCGAAATGGAGCAGCTTTTGCATATTTATACCCTTGTTCAGCCTGCGGCATTATGAGAGCCAAATGACACGATCACAGGGACATTTGCCCATTTAGAAACACTCCAGCAACTATGGCAGAATAAATGTGAACTGAATGTTACAATTTAATTCTTGTTAATCAATGGTAGAGCTCCCCTTCGAGATAAGTGGTTCACACACCATATTGAAGCAGAAAGCACAAGACCGGGCTTAAGACAGGATAGCCTTTGGCAGGGTGAGAGTGGCTGTGAACAACTTATTGACAGTGTGGAGATAGCCAGGGATAATCTCAGGGCTTCTGAACCCTTCCCATGAAGAGACAGATTAAAATGACTTCTGTGGATAGTTTCCAGACACAGGAAAGTGTGGACCTGCTAAAATATTTGCCACTAGCCACTTCTGTGTAAAAGAACACTCTGGCTCACTGGATTTTTCATGTTGCAGCAGGATGTGTATAACACTCTTTTCAATGTGTCCAAGACACATACCCATATACATGTGCAAAAGAGATTATGGAGGATAGAGGCAAAGCAAATACCATGTGCAGAGGCAGAAATGGCACATTTTTTGGAAATTGCCTCTGGAATAACATATTTAAGAAGGGAAAAAGTTGCACATCTGCAGCCAGAGAGCGGAGTGGGAAAATGTGAGAGGAACAGCCCTGCAGACACCCAGTGCAGAAGGAGAGGCAGAAGGTGCCCCAGCCTTGGGGCAGAGATTCCCGTGCTCACCATGGTGCAGCTCATGGTGAAGAAGGCCGTCCAGCTGCAGCCCATGGAGGTCAGTGGGGGAGCAGAGGTCCACCTGCAGCCTGTGGAGGACCCCACACTGGAGCAGCCTGAAGGAGACTGTGATCCCGTGGGAAGCCCACATGCAAGCAGGCTCCTGGCAGGGCCTATGGCCCTATGGAGAGAGGAGCTCATGCTGGAGCACATTTTCTTGATATCCATCAGTTTCATCTTTTTCCACTGGTAAACAGTCTCAGTGGTAATGTTGGTGCAGTACTGTGCTCCCTTTGACATGCCTTTTCCAGTGTTCCACGTAACCCTGAGGCTGGAGGCTTTGTGGTTGTCTTAACCCTAATCATAATGCTAATCCTAACACTTGTGGCAGCAGTGCTGGCTGAGAATGAGGCCAAACACGATGGGTGGCCCTTATTGGAAAGCTGTAGAGGCAGCAAGTGGTGTGGTGCCATGCTCCCTTTGGCATGGCTTTTCCAGGCCCAGTGCCCCTAGAGCTGTAGGCTTTGTGGTCCTCTTCACTCTCATCCTAATGCCCACTGTAACCCTACTGGCACCTTGGGTTTTGGAGCTGAGGTCCCCGGCATTTTGGGTGGCCCAGATTAGAAAGGTGTGGAGACTGCAATATTGGTACAGTGATGTGCTCCCTTTGGAATGCCTTTTCCAGCCCCAGTGAGCACATTTCCTCAAAGCTTGAACTAAGATTGATGACATATCTTATTGGGGACTATTTGCATCCAATTTGTTGTGATCGGTGCTTCAGTTGCTGGTTGCCCACCATAAAGTATGGATGGGTCTGGGCAGGAGTAGCTGGAGGTTTTGAGCAGGTAGACATCCCTATGGGCAAAATCAGGTCTTTTTTTGGGTCAGCCTTTAGAGCTTGTTCCTTTTCTAGCTCTTGTGGTTTAGTTAATTAAAATGCTTTTGTTGTTCTTAAAATGCACTAAAGTTTGCCCCTCTACTGACATTTATGTTTTCACCTGCAGTCCTCAGCTCCATGATCTACTGAAATTCCCTCTTCTGTTTTTGCCTCCAATCTTCTGGCCTTTCTGCAAAAGTTCTGGCCTTTGCCTCAGCTTTGAAATACTGGCTTTTTTTCCATTAACCTTCTTCTCTATGGAGCAGACAATTAGTGGCATTGTTATACTGCTTGGATTGTTTCACAGACCTTATTCTTTCTCTTCACATCTTCTAGCTACCTGTGCTGGGTAAAATTGTTCTGCCAGAATGATTTTTCTCTTAAGCTAGAGCTGAGTCAAATGCTGTTGATTTACAGGTTCAGTAATTGCCCTAGCAGTTGGTAGCAATTCATCCATCATTGCAGGTTTAATTTTGAACCTCAGCATTAGGTTGGTGTCTCGGTCCCTCCTGCTTGAGAACTGCTCTTGTATTCAGTATGTGCTTTCTTGATTAAAACCACCCCCTCTGGTCCTTGCTCAGCTTTCTCTTCTTCCAGTCTGAACACCTGCACCATGTTAGGGAGAGCAACAGTGCCTCTGCAGTCCTCTGGAGTGGGCCCTGCTGTTCTCCCACAGCTTCTTTCCCCGGTGCTGCTGACACTGGGATGAGGTAGCAGTGCTGCAGTGGGGTTGTGATCACTCCCAGCCGTTCCCAGGGCTCCTGCGAGTCCTGCCACTCCTGTGCAGCAGTATCCACACAGGGTCCCAGCAGCCACCACACAGCTCTGGCTTGTGCTGGGCTCTGACTCCAGTCTGGGTCAAACCTACTACTGCATCTCCTCAGCAGCAGCTCTGTGCCAGTGGTGACCGGGGACATGAGGAGGGTCGGGGCTCCAGAGCTTTGCTGAGGAGAGGTCTGAGGGGAAGGAAGAACCTGGTGGCTGCACATAAGCCAGCCTGGGATCAGACCACCCACCTCCCTCCGCTGCCCAGGGGTCAATATCCCCTTCTGGAATCCATCTCAGAGGGTTGCAGCAGCAGCCTGCACAGGTCTTCCAAAGACTCAGTCATCCTCTGGCAAACCAAAGTTTCAGATCCATGCTGCTGAGTCTTTCTTGCCGTTGTCCTCACAGGTGCTTGTTGCCAAGCTGGATCCTAATCTCAAGTGTCTGCTTTATTAGTTCTTGTAAGACATCTATCACATCCTGCCTGGGCTTGCTCCCTCCCGGTGTGGATGAGGACCTCTGCCGCAGAGGCTTGTGTGTTTTTGCCTCATTTCTTTAGTAATTCAGTCTCTTATTTAAAATCCATCTTTCCTTTTTCTAGATCTGCAATTTTCTCTCCAAGCCTTCCCTTTATCACTTTTAGTAGTCAATGTAGCTTCAGCTTTCCACAAAGCCCGTTGCCAGCAACCTCAATAAGTCCTGACTTTAGTGCTCTCCTGGCACTGTAAATGCTTCTTCTGCTTCCCCTGGAGCACTTTTTGCCCATGCAGTTCACCAGCTGCTGTGGTTAGGCTCATACTGCATGACTCACATCCTAAACTTTGCTGTGGATGGGGAGTTTGTCTTCTCCCTGGGAGCAGCCTTGTTTGTACCTGGTTTGTGGTGCTTAGTACAGGAGCCCCAGAGAGATGTGAGCCTCCCCCTGGGGTCACTGTTTGCATGTGCAAGCAGGTGCTGCAAGCAGGACGCACAGAGCTGTGCGGAACAAAGCTTGTATTTACTAGTGAGCTACCAACCCCCACTCAGCACCCAGCCCCTTTGCTGCTGCACAGCCACCACCTCAGGGGAAGAGTTGGTCTCTGCAGCCCCAGGGCACTTCCTCCATGGTGCCGAGCTCCCTTATTTCACCTCCCTTTTTGCTCCTTGAGCATTTTATACCTTCCCATGATAGGGCTTTTCTCACAGCCCCTTCAGCTGGTAGTGATGCCATCTCAGCTGCCCTGTGTGCCTGTGGTGTCACCTTTGTGGCCTTTCCTGGCTCTGTCCTGCAGATGTCCCAAGGCTTCCTGGTAGCTCTAATAGCCACAGCAACCCAAGCTACAGCCACGCAGCCACAGGGGTCGTATCAGAGCTAGGGGCCTTGGGCACAGACAGCTGGCCCCGAGGGGTTAAGAAGGTGAAGACTGGGGTTGCAGACAGAGGTTTACATCCCCAGCTGCTGCTAGAGACACTGCAGCAGCTGCAGGGGAGGAAGCTCTGGTGACGCCCTGCTCAGCTGGTACAAACAAATGGGTGCTGCTGGCACCAGGTCTTCAGGACCACAACATCTCGTTCCTGAGTCCAGCAACATCAGTTTTGGGACAAGGTGGTGTGATCCACCATGCAAATTGTAACACACTGATCAGAGACCTACACTTGTGAGCACTAGGAATGTCATTAAGATTTTTCCCTCCTCCACAGAACAGAAAGGTTTCCTCTGAGCAAAAGAACTGGCAGTAATTGTGGTGTATCAGCAGGATGTTTGAGCAGCAGTGATTATAGGGGTGCAGTAAATAACAGGACTGAGCTGCAATGGTGCAGAGAGAACTGGAAGTTGTGCATTTTGTCTGTGTATGTAGGCTGGGACATCACTTTTATAGCCACAAATCAAGCCCATCTGAATTATTTACCTTCTCCTCCTACTGTCTCCCTTCATTAAGGGAAATCGATCATCCCACTGCTCTGTGATTTATGGCTTTATGTTTTGCTGGGAATGTGTTACAAAGCAAAAAGTGGAAGTTTTGATGTATTAGTAAAATCAAACTTGTCTGCCTAGGGTGAGGTTGGAAGAATTTAGTTTCCTCTTGGGTGAATTCTGATGGATTATAAAAATTTCCATCCTCCCCTCTTCTTCCTTCTCCTCCTCCTCAACCCACACCTGGTTACAAAGAAAGGCCTTGAAATAGGCGAAGGCCAAAGCTCAGCCATTTCCCAATCTGTCAGCCTGTTCCGGCACACCTTGACCTACATCCTGCAGTTACCTTTAAAGTGACATTTTAGTGCTCTGTGGCAGCTCTGCATGAAGCCATGGATGGATGGATGGATGGATGGATGGATGGATGGATGGATGGATGGATGGATGAAGCTGAAGAACTCAGTCCCATCCCAGACTGCCCTGATGGCCCCCAACAGCTGAGTATGGCCGGCACCAGCCATGGCCAACTGAGTGTGCAGTGACTCCAAGGATGGAGATGTCATCATCTAGCTGTCTGAGCAGCAGTATATGGTGTGGTCAGTCTTTATCTTCACCAGGTTCATCCAAGAGAAAAAAGGTTCATCCAAAGGAGAGCTGACCCATGCAGGAGACTTTGTGCTGGGAGGAAATGGAAAAGGAGTTTCCCATGGAAGTGAAGGGGGAAATGGCTGGCCAAATACCAAGGTCACAGTCCGTGGAGCACTGCAGTCCAAACGTGCTGGATTACCCCACATCCCATGTGTTCTCCACTCTAAACATGGACATAGAGTTTTATTTTTGTGTTGGAGGAACAGGCCGAGGGGCAGGTTACTGGCACTGTTGTCTCCTTCAGAAATGGAGCCATCATCTCTCCCCATCGCATCCCTTAAACTGTGCTGACTTACCCTAGGCAACCCCCCAGACTGCCCTTCATGTACCTCATCGTTCTCCTGGCCTTTGGTTTACAGAGCCTCATAACCATTCCCTAGGGGCACCTGGGAAGGAGAGGAAGGGGATTTGCCTGTCACCTGAAGCAGGGACCTGCTTCCATTCCCCCCTGTCTCTTAGGTCCCCCCCTACCTGCTGGGGAGAGGATAGGGAATCCTCTATGTCCTGAGGTGCAATTGGCTGGTACTCTGCCTCAGAGTGCCTGGGATGCTCCACAGGGGACACATTGTCCACTGACATTAGCACTGTGTGTGGTCAGACCAAGCTACAACTCTGTGAATGTGGAAAATTCTACTTTGCCTGCTGCTAAAAAGACAGAAGATACAATGTTTGTCCAAACCTTCCCTCCTCAGCTGCAGTTCATGCCCTAGCCACTGCAGCACAAGGTTTTACTTTATTTCCTCTTACGCCACTCAGAAAGAAATAAAAGAAAATTCCTCACAACCTGAGGGAGAAGAGCAGATGAATTAAATATGAGGCATTTGTAAATTCAGCAAAGCATTACGGCAGCTGGACCCTGTCTGTCCAGGAGGAGCACCCTTCCCATGGAAAGCATGTTCAGAGCAGGAACATGTCTCAGACTGTCAGGGAGCTGCATAGCAGTGAGCCAAAGACATGTGTAAGCAGTGTCAAGAGGTCTGCAGTCCCTGGGCAAGCAGTGACTGTCCAACACTTTCTCCTCACGCAGAAACACAGGTGTTGAGCTGTTGAACAGCAAGGATCTTCCTCATTGCAACCTTATGCAGCCCTGCTGAGCAGACAAGCTGCCACAGCCCCCAACTCAGCTCATGCTTCTCTCCAGAGCTCTGGCAGGTCAGACTGGCTGGTTGCTCTCCATGCTGTTCTCCTCAGGCTTGCCCCCAACCTGGAGTTCTCCACTGCACTTCCGAGCTTCATACCCACATGCGGAGTGGCCAGTGCTCACCTCCAAGCCCAGGGGTGGTGGAAGGCACATGCAAACCTGGCTGCTGAGACCCATTCCTGGTCCCAGAACTCACAGGTACCCTCTGGCAGAACAACCACCACTTCTAATACGTTCTGCCAGAGTGGGATCTGCTGTACCTGCCAGCCAAACTCAGAGAAAAGGCATCTCTAGGCTCCTTAGGCAAAGCAGAGGAGCTGCCAGTCTGTCACTGAAAACACCTTATAAGGAGCAGAGTTGAAAAGCTGCCAGTATTGACTTTGTACAGCTGCAAGGGTGAGAAAGGAAGAACGCTGAGCTTGAAGCAAAACCACAGCATTACTATGTCCTCTTTGAACATGTCTGTGTTACTCTATTGAAGCACTTGCTTGATTTACCATTTCGGGTTTAAATTTTTCTAAACCTGTTATTTAAGCCTCATTCTTTTTTTTTTTTTTT
>VZTI01002748.1:358445-371076 GCA_013397865.1 Struthidea cinerea
TTTTTAAAAGCCAACCAACCAGCTCATCAAAAGAAGACACTGGAAAAGTAAAATTCCCCTGTGGAGTTTTCAGGGTTTGAAACTCTCAATCCTGCTGAGAATAATGGATACTGGCATCACAATGCATCACATTAAATGAGCTGTTTGCATCAAGGGATTCTAAAAACAGAGCAGAGCAGCAGATATTACTAGATACGTTTTGCCTATTTCTTTATCAAAAAGCAAGTGTAAAGCCTGGGTCTGCAACATAAACTACACTATCTAGGAGACTATTGTCTCTCTTAACATTAAGCTGACATTTGCCTTATCTCGTTAATGTCATTTCACCACTGTACCAAATTTTAAGACTAGGAAAATACTCCAACTTTCCGTGCTAAAGTCCCTGTTGCTATTCCAAGCAGCGCATGGGGTAGCCCTTGAGCACTTCAGCTGAATGACCTGTCATTTTTATGTAATTTGTATTTACTCAAGTCATTCTTGCCTAAATAATCCTTTGGTCTGTATTTGTGTGGCAAGGGTCAAGTAGGAAGAATTCTTCTGATAGGGTTTTCAAGTAGCAAAGTTATTTAGTCCTGGTGATATATTAAAGCAAGTACTTCCAAAAAGTCTCAGCCCCTTGAGGCAAAAGAGATTAAGTAGTTTGCTGTCTTTTCTCCTGATTTTGTTAGAAACTGCCACTTTATTTTACCACGAAAAGCAATACTGTGGGGAGTGATTTGTGTGGCAACATGTTGTGGTTTAACCTCAGGCAGCAACTAAGTCCCACAAAACCACTCCGTCACTCCCTCCATGTCAGGATTGGAGAGAGAATTGGAAGAGTAAAAGTGAGAAAGCTCGTGGGTTGAGATAAAGGCATTTTAATAGGTAAAGCAAAAAGCACACAAGTGAGCAAAGCGAGGAATTCATTCACCACTCCCCATGGTCAGGCAGGTGTTCAGCCATCTCCAGGGCTCCATCACATGTAACAATGACTTGAGGAGACAAATGCCATCACTGTGAACGTCCCCCCCTTCCTTCTTCGTCCCTTAGATTTTATATGCTGTGTATGATGCCCTATGGTATGGGATATCCATTAGGTCAGCTGGGGCCAGCTGTCCCAGCTGTGTCCCCTCCTGACTCCTTGTACACTCCCAACATCCTCGTTGATGGGGTGGCATGAGAGACAGAAAAGGCCTTGGCTCTGTGTAAGCCCTGCTCAACAGTAACTAAAACATCCTTGTATTATCAACACTGTTTCCAGCACAAATGCAAAACATAGCCCCATACCAGCTCTTACGGAAAAAATTAACTCTACCCCAGCCAGAATCAGCACATTCTCCACCCATACCATTTATGTCATGCTCATGTCCCACACTATCCAATACATCCTTAGTAATAACCCGCCTGCCTTCCTGTCTTTTGGTACACAGGTATCACTCCTCTGGTCTATGGACTACCCCTGCAGAACACATGTAAAATATCCGCAAATGTCCACTGTGCTAATCTAGCCCATGAGTCTGGGCTCCATCTGTTTTGGTGGGCACTCAGGACAGGAGGGTGGTGTGTTGCATGGAATTAGTTGGGCACCAAAGCCAGCTCAGGCCTGGTCACTGCTGTGCTTGCACTGCTCCTTGCAAGGCTTTCCTGCACTGGTCCAAAGGTTCCTGCTGATGATAAGCAGCACAGCGCTACAGTGAACAGTGAAAGCAAAAAGCAGCCTCCAAGGAGCACTAGGCTCTAATATATAGCCTGGCAAGCAAGCCCCATGGCAAGCACTGGAACCTGTCAATTAATAGCTGAACAGCAAGAACAGTGATAAATTCAGTCTAGCACATTCCAGACAAACCTGTCATTATCTTGAACCCTTTGAGCCCCATGTTGGGAGCCAAAAAGGACTGTTATGGTCTGGACCTAGCTGGCAGCTAAGCACCACGCAGCCTCTCACTCACTCCTCCCATGCCAGGATGGAGGAGAGTACTGGAAGAGTAAAAGTGAAGAAAACTCCTGGGTTCATATAAGGGCTGCTTAATAGGTAAAGCAAAAATTAATTCTATCCCAGACAAAACTAGTGCACAACAAATACAGATTAGCTGACTGCAATAACAGAGTTTCTTGAAACAGGGTCATTGTAGGTGTCAGCCCTTAAAAGGTTTTCAGCTCAGCAGAAATACAAGTGGAAGAAACTAGCTGCTTGCGAGGCCCATATCATTCAATGTAAGTGAATGCATTGTGAATAGGATGACATATGCAGCAGTTATAGTTTTACCAAGAAAAGATTAAAGTAATTTTGCTCGTTAGAAAAATGTTCAGCTTGAATTCATGGTGTTTCTGCAAAGTTACAATGCTTGGGCTTAGTCAGGAGGATTGCTTTGGGTAGCAACCAAGTGTAAGCTTTAAGCTGTAAAGTAATGCTGCTATAATGCCAAAAGTGCTGAAGATGGTATGATGTATGTGAGAGACACACATGTGAGGTTAACCTGTAAAATTCAGATGCTGTAGTGCTGAAAGAAAAATGAGATCAGGGAAGGCTTAAAAAAAAAAAAATAAAGTGTGTGAAGGTGAAAGTTCATGTGTACAAAGTATATATATCTATGTTTTGATATGTTTCTAAACCTTCCCCTTAGCTTGCCACTGCAGTTAACATCTTACTCTGCTATGCCATGTTAGAAACCTAGAGAGTACTAGCATGCCATGACAGGTCATGAGCTAAAGCTGGTCTTGTGGATGTGTTTTATCCCTTGATGGAGAGCAACTGCTTTGACTTGGCACTGGAGGGGAATTAACTCATGTCTATATCCACATTCTGTTGTGTGAACATACGGCCTCCTAAAGGGAAATACCCTCTGCTCTCTTGAATAACCCAGCTCTTGCTCCATGCACCACAGACATCTTAAATACTCCCCATCCTCACCAGGCAGGAGTTGGGTCTAAAAACCACAGTTCTCAGGCCCCTGTTACTCCCATCAGTCTTTGAAAGGTTTGAGGAGTCACTACAGACAGCTGTTCAGCTTCTTTCCCTTTCCATTCACTGTTGCTGATTTCAGTCAAAATTTTATACCTACATATCACTGAGGCTCTGTTCCCAAACTGCCAGATGTGTCTTGAAAATGAACCTTAGAGACTCATGTTCAAAACATTGAAACATGCAGCAGGATAGCACTTTGTTTTCCTCATTAAAAAAAATCAAATCCTACTTGATTTGATGTTAGTATAGACTTCAAAATCACTGTGCTTTAAATAATGAATTTGTACTTCTGGAAAATTAGATTTTTTGGTTTTTTTGCTCCATGAGGTGGTAGATTTTGTTCCTCTCCTCCCCTTCTTTTATTTTCTTATTTTACTTTATGTCTTCTTATTTCAGAGACCCTTAGTCCTGTTGCATTTTCAGGGGAGTGAATGTTCTGGTGTAGTAACGCTGCCTGATGTCTGGACCAAAGCTTAAGCCAACCCAAACATTTGCATTTAAGATCTGTGGGGTTCCTGATCTGGGTACTATTTTAATCCCGGTGCTGCTTTCACTTTGTCACTGAGAGAGAGAAAGAATCATTAGGAATGACTCTCAGGACTCTGGAAAAAAAACCCCACTGTAAAGCATTTCGCATGGCACAACATTTGTTTTAAATAAAAGGAAATCCTGCCATGGCAATACTGTGATTAAAATGCCATGGAAAAGCTTTAATAAACATCAGAGACATCATAGCTATCTCTTGCTTTAATGACCACTGATTAATTATCATATGGTACTTATGCTGTTTTTTTTACAAATTAGAATTTCTGCCGCTGGCCACCAGACACTGCCCTCCCAAGTGATGCACAAAATGGGTGTGTGCTAAACAATGACAGGATTTGCTTCAAAATGCTGAAAGCATGCCAAAGCAAATGCAGATGCTTGCTCTGTTCAGGGGCATCATCTGCAGAAGGAAAGTAGAGGTTTTCAGTTGCCCCACGGCACAGCTGTACAGGGAGGTTGTATGAGAGTTACATGGTAGGCACAGAAGACACATTTTAATTCTGGAGTCTGTTGCCTCCTTTGGTTGAGGTTACAAGATGGAGTTAGATATCCCTGCATCTGGTTTGTGGCACCTTGCTTTTGGGAGACTGACAGCACATGCAGGTAATGCAGTAGTGCATACATTTGTGTGCACTGAGGCACCTCTCAAGCAGTAGAAGAGAAGAGCTCAAACAGAGAGACTTAGGTGCCATTTATGAAAGGTCTCGTGGAGTCTGTGATGCAAAATTTTCACAGCTTGTTCAGACGTTTATTTAGTTGTCAGTATTTTCTCTCCTGATTCCTCACTGATATGGTGCTTTGCAACACTACCTGAAGTTTTGCAAAATTTTCAGAATGAAATCAGCAAAATGTATATGCCAAATTGAGATATTAATCTGATAAACTGTGAGTGCAACTCATTTACACATCCAGAGACTTAAGAGCTATGCTTAGCCTTTAGCCATACAGATTTTTCCTCACTACCATAAAACTTAGAGAAGTCTCAAATTCTAATTCTGCAAACCATTTTTTAGTCCTGTGTATATCAACACAAGTTCTTCTGTTTTCTTACCATGCATAATATGGGCAACAAACCTTTAACCTTTAATTTTCAATGGACAGAGTTCAAACTGTAGTTCTGTTCCCCCAAGTATTTTAGGAAAGGTTACTCAGTGTGGCATACTCCCCTGGCTGCATCTCCTCAGCAATCTTTCTTTCTTAAGAAAGAGAAATAAGGTCTTAAGCATTTCATGTATCTGAAGACTCCGTTAAATCATTTTGGCATATTAAGAATAGATCAGGTGGAAAGTGAAACTCTTTTCCCCCTCTGTTATAATCTGAATTATTCTATCTCTACATTTACCACTGACCAATGATCCTTTTCCTTCCCTTAGGGCACTTTTGGTTTCTCTGTGATGAACTTTTTCTGATGGCAAAATACAG
This sequence comes from Struthidea cinerea, assembly GCA_013397865.1. Taxonomy (NCBI): domain Eukaryota; kingdom Metazoa; phylum Chordata; class Aves; order Passeriformes; family Corcoracidae; genus Struthidea; species Struthidea cinerea. Next base: position 363,358 of record VZTI01002748.1, read on the forward strand.
TACCTTTTCAAAGAACAGGTCATTTCGAGGGTACACAGACTACGTTTATGTTATATACTTGGGTACATATTTCTTTTGTCTTTGGGATTTACAGCATAGCTAATATCTCTCCGTGTTTGGTCCTAAGTGACTGCACACTACTTTTCCCTGAAGAACAGAGTAAGTGGTTACTGCTGAGGCTGCCCAGCTCGGGTCCTTCCAGATGGTGTTAATCAGAGCTACGCAGCTGGTCCATAGGCAGCTTGGGGCGTGCTGAGCTACCCCATGGTTTCAGGCTGAGAAAGTGCAACAATCTGTGAGCCTAAAAGCTCAGTGCGTTTTTCTGCACATACACAGTGCTGTCTCCCTCCTGCAGGTTGCCAAAAGCAAGTGAGCCTTGCTGGCAAAGGGCAGCAAGCAACTTATCAGTTACTCAATATGGACCAAGACTTTCCTCATATGAAAACTTTAGAAGTTTCCTACAAGCACCTTATTCAGATGTCATCAGTGTTTCAGTGAGTACTGCTGAAAACCCTTCTGTCTGCACCTCAGTCTGACAGTCAGTCACAGGGCAACAGGGTAAGAACCCCTTTGTCCCAAGCAAAAATTACAGTCCTCTTTTATGTCTGAGTAACCCAATCACCTCAATTAATTTAATGTGTCTCTGTGAAGGTTATTTGTAACTTAGAGCGATTTATCCTCAGGTGCTGTCTACTCCAGTAATTTGCTGTTAATTATGTATTTACTTATACAGTGTGGCTAATAAAGGGAATGTGGGGTGATCCTAAATAAAAGGCATTTGTTTGGCCATATTTACCCATACTAACTCCTGTTTTCATAGCTACAGAGTTGTTAAAGACTTTGGCTGTTGCTACCATAACCTGTTTATTAAAAACCATATGTTTAACAACGTAACAAAGATGTATTGAGCACTTCTGGTGCATTGGTTTTAGCTCAAAGAATCATAGAATAGTTTGGGTTGGAAGGGACCTAAAAGATCATCTGGTTCCAACACTTCTGCCATGGTCAGGGATGCCTTCCGCTGGACCAGACTGCTCAGTCACATCCAACCTGGCCTTGAACACTTCCAGGGATGGGGCATCCACAGCTTCTCTGGGCAACCTGTTCCAGTGCCTCACCACTTAGACAGTGAATAATTTCCTTCTAATACCTAATCCAAACCTACACTATTCAGAGTAGAGCCCCTTGTCCTAACAGAACATGTCTTCGCAAAAAGTACCTTTCCATCTCCCCTGCAAGCCCCCTTTGAGGGTCTCCCTGGAGCCTTTTTTCCTCCAGGTGAACAGCCTCAGCTGTCTCAGCCTTTCCTAAGAGGAGAGAAATTCTGTTTCTCTGATCATTTTTGTGTCCATCCTCTGGACTCGCTCCAACAGCTCCACATTTTTGTTATGCTGGGGATCCCAGAGCTGGACACAGTACTCCAGGCGGGGTCTCATGACAGCAGAGTAGAGGGAGAGTATCAGCTTCCTCACCTTGCTGGCTGTACGCCTGTCGATGCAGCCCAGGAAACGTTTGGCTTTCTGGGCTGCGAGTGCACGTTGCTGGCTCATGTTGAGCTTCACATCAACCAATGCCCCAAGTCCTTCTCCTCAGGGAGAAGTTAGTACTTTACATCCATCAGGTCCATCAGGTTAGATCAGCATTTTCTTCCAGAACTCCTCTTCTATGTGTCAAAAGAGAATAGAGACCTCTGCAGCTGTAAGAAACCAAGGAAAAAGACCAATGCTTTGAATATCCTCCTTTTCTACAACATTTCCTCAGTTTATAGTATTTATGCTTAAATATTTGTTCACTGCATCTTTGTAATTTTGGGTTTATTCCCTGAAAGACCATGCCTTTCTCTTCTCAGGGAGCCACTGCTGTTTGGCTGCTGCTTTTTGATGAGATTTATCCAGGCAGTTGGTGACCTTTCCTAAACCCCTATTGATTCTCTGGAATGGCTCGGCCTGACAAGGGGAAAATATCTACAGTGTTTTAGGGTGTCTAGTCCTTGTTTGTTTACCTGGTTATGCAGTGCACTTATAGACTGGCCAGCTGATTGATTTATTGCTGCTTTGCACTGCTGCTGGCATCCTTCTGGGAACCAGAACTGGAAAAGGCCTTTCTGCAGCTGAGAGTTTATGCCAGTGTCCACGCATGAACAAACTGCACATAAGGCATTTCAGTCAAAAACACTCCTTGTAACCCATGACTGTTCATTTGCCTGGGGTTTTGGACGGCAAATCGAGGCTTATAAATTCTGTCAGACTGCCTGGTGGCAGTGCAGTGAGTTACTGCTGAGACAGGCTTGTGTCAAAATCAGCACAAATGAAAAAGGGAGAAAGTATTGTAAAACACAATAAAAGAGCCACTCTAACTTCTGTCACCACTACGTAACAGCCCCTAAAAGAGTGAAATAGATCTAGGACAAAACCATGTCTTCCTTCAGCAATACCAATTCTGGGATTGTTCTGTGAAGACCTAGGAAAAAAATCTTGTTGGATCCCCAGCAGAGTGGGGATCTATGGCCAAAGTGTGACTGTAAAGCGTGAGTGAAAGGAGGACGCCTTATGTTCCCCTGGCAAACCAAGAATAAACCACTTACAGTGGTCCAGAAGCCCAAAGGTGTTTTTTACCTCTGCAGCTAACCTGAGACAGCTGATCCCTGTGTTGGGGGGGGACGGGGATGTTAGGTTAGATATCAGGGAGATGTTTTCACCCAGGGGGTGGTTGGGCACTGGAACAGACTCTCCAGGGACGTGCACACAGCACTAAGCCTGCTAGAGTTCAAGAAGCATTTGGACAATACTCTCAGGCACATGGTGTGGGTGCCTTCCAATTCAGGATAGTCTGTGATTCTATGCGAGGAGCAGGAATCCTTTGACAAAGGAGAGTGAAGGTGAGGTCTGTCTGGTCACAAGGCAATAGTCCAGTCAAATGCTGTTGTACGTCATGGTCTGCCACATTTCCTGGCCCTTGAAAGCAGAAAATAGCCCCTGGAAGAGCCAAGGCCCATATGAAAAAAAGGAAGAGAAAGGAAGGGAATAGTTAGATTTGGGATCTGGGAAATGGGCAGTGCCAATCTCAGAGATGCTTATGCTCCTCTCTTAGGTCAGATGATTTTCTCATACTTCAAAGCAACAAGCTACCAACTGATCACTGAAGAAAGAGTAAACTTTCTTCTAGTGACTCAGTCAGCACAGTACTCTGAAATGTACATGCAGTGACCAATATCTCTTACCTGTCTGCAAGGCTCTGGATGGTGTGATGGAGGTAACACACTACTCCTCTTGGCTGAAACTGTATATGAGGGTAGTTAATCACAGTGGGGTAACATTGTGTCTGGGGTGACTGATCCCCAAAATCATTCTTAAGGAGATAGATAATACACCCTTGATATTTGGGACCAAAAAGCCTCGAAACACTCAAGTGAAAATTTCCGCTGCCTTTTAGTACTAATCAGGAAAAGAGAAGAACCTCAGAGGAAGAATTATATACTACTGGAAGTGCCTGGTTCCATCAGAGGAGACTGAAGTCATGCTGCCTGTGAAAGAAGATGGTTAAAGATTTTGGTATTCAGCGCATGGTCACAACAGGTGGCAGTGAAGTCCTGGATGCCCGACATGTGCCGGAGGCAGCGGTCGCCTGCGACTTCCCAAGCGCGTGCCTTGGCAGCGCCACTTCCAGCCTTTCAACACTGGGTGGCACCAGGAATATAAAGAATCAGGGCCACTTCTCTGGATTTGTGCAAAGGGAGTTGCCATCCTGGGAGACTGAGGTGCTATCGGCTTTTTTGTTTACAGTCTTGATGCAGTGGATGCAAGAAAAACATTATTCTGGAAGGAAACCTCAGGTAATGGTAGGATTAGGAGCAGATGAGGATATAAGGTAGAAAAAACTCTTCGTAAAGTTTGATTACTTCCACTGTGAAACTATTTCAGCTAAAAAACCCCACATGTGATTAAAGGGTGGGGTTTTTTAATCCTGTTGTCATAAGTAAACCCTCTCCTCAAGCACAGAAAAAAAAAAGATACAGAAAAGCAGTGGAGCAGTAGAGCCAGTCCCAGGTTCTGTGCCCATGTTGTCCATGTCTCAGAGATTCCTGGAGGCAGGAATGGCCCTTGTGGCTCCTCACCTCTTTGGCCACATAGGCCTGTGCACCAGCCAGCAAGGCAGGACCCGAGGGAGAGGCAGAGCCTGTCCATCAATAACTTGCTCTTTCTCACAGCTTGTCTAACCCGGGATGCTAATGGCACCCCTTTAGCAGATAAAGCCAAGTTCTTTAGGAAAATACTTTGCATACTAATTTTTTTTGGGGTGGGGGTGCTTAGAGGCAGAAGTTTCTAGATGTGAATTGGAGGAAACCATGTGCTCATTATTGATTTGTAATTGCTGGCTCTGATAAATTCCAGGAGTATAGTAACACAGAGCAGAAAGTCGTGGAGGAGCTGCCACCTTACAGAGTATTTTGAATGCCTTCCATTTGTGACCAATGCCACTGAATGCAGTTATCCAATAAGATGCCAAACTGTCAGCATTTCATTAAAATATGCTGCAGAGAGTAGTTCAGTAAACTACTTAGCATGCCAAAAGCATAGTGTGTGCCAACATATTTATCGTATAATGTTCTTAAGAGCTGCAAGCCTCTGTTCATTGGGAGTAATCAATTCTATTTTCATATGCAGTGGACCTTGAACCTTGCACTCACACTGCAACAATTTAATTTTTCCAAGGGACGACCAGGGTAAGTAGATGCAGTACCTCTACCAGGAACATTGGCAATAAGCTTTATTGATATTCTGGGCTAAAAGAGCCCCGCAGATCTTTGCACACGGTGGGGAGGATCTAAAAATACATAATAAAAGCTTGATTAATATAGCATGCAACAAGGTGAGGAGCATGTGCTGCTGTGGAGAAATAAAATCTTGACAATGTAAAAGGAACAAAGCCAAATAAAGTAATTCAGCAACCAGAGTATTAAGCTCAGCCTTACTGCAATATGAAAAAAAGGACAGTTATGTTCACAGTCGTGCTGAAAGAATCTGCCTCTGTGATGGGTAATTAAAAGTTCAAGGACTGCTTCAGTGATGAGCCTTTGGGTTGCCTCATTAGACACTGTCAGTTTCTGGGACATGCAAATCCCATGTGTAAAAAAGCACTGGTTTTCATACACTCAGTGACCTTTCTAATCTCCTTTATCCCTTCTTGTCTTTTCTGTCTGACTACCCCAAAGTGCATACAGAGAGAGTGTTTCCAGGGAAATACTTGGTGTGCAGCTCTGCCACAGCTGAATAAGGTCTCCACTCTGATACTGAGAGGTAGGCAGCTCTTTGTTAAGGCAAGACTTGTGTTCGTGTTCAGCAACCCTCCACAGCCTCTCTTGGTGGGAAACCCATCTCCTGAATCCTGGGGTTTTCATCTTTCCTCAGTATAAGGTGCTGCCAAATAGTTGTAGTAAAACCCCAAGGCCAGCAAAGAGGCATCAGCATGTTCCTGAGCCTTGTGTCCCTAACCCTTCCCATCCCTGGAAATGGGCTCCAGCACCCTGTTGTTCATATCTCTTTCTGGGGCAGACAAAAAATATCTGTGATATCACATATCTCTTTAAATCCTAAAATGCTACTCTGGCTCTATAGCAACACTAATAGATATCATCTGGGGTTTTTTATAGCTAGGAGGCTCGCAGAGGCCCTACTGCAGTGTTTTGCTGCTACAGTTAAACAATTCAACCTAGAAATGAGGCCAAGGTAAAATCTGATCTATTATACCTCTGCTGAGAATGCTGGCCTGGATCAGCAATGGTGTGGCCAGCAGGACCAGGGCAGTGACCGTCCCCCTGTACTCGGCACTGCTGAGGCCACAGCTCCAATCCTGTGTTCAGTTCTGGGCCCCTCACTGCAAGAAAGACATTGAGGGGCTGGAGCGTGTCCAGAGAAGGGCAACGGAGCTGGGGAAGGGTCTGGAGCACAAGTGCTGTGAGGAGCAGCTGAGGGAGCTGGGGCTGTTTAGCCTGGAGAAAAGGAGGCTCGGGGGGACCTTATCACTCTCTGCAGCTGCCTGAAAGGAGGCTGTAGCCAGGTGGGGGTTGGCCTCTTCTCCCAGGTAACAAGTGAAAGGACAAGGGGAAAGAGCCTCAGGTTGCACCAGGGAAGGTTTTGATTGGATACTAGGGGGAGATCTCTGCACAGAAAGGTTTGTCAAGCATTGGAACAGGCTGCCAGAGAAGTGGTAGAGTCACCATCCCAGGAGGTATTTAAAAGACACGTAGATGTGGCACTGAGGGACAGGTTTTTTTGGGATTTAGCTGGGTTAATGGTCAGACTAGATGATGCTAAAGGTCTTTTTCAACCTATTCTATTCTATTCTATTCTATTCTATTCTATTCTATTCTATTCTATTCTATTCTATTCTATTCTATTCTATTCCATTCCATTCTTCCTGACAATGCTTCTGGGACTTTATTTCAGATCTCAGTGAATATAAAGAGATATATTTATATGATTTACAAGATTGAAATTCAGACTCCATATTAGGCTTCAAAAAGAGGATATGGAAGCCCAGCTCTAAGCATCAAAACCCCAATAAAATAGGACAGGGTGAACACACTAATGTTTGCAGAGACCATGTATACATTCAAAACATCCTCATAAAATCAGCAAGGGTTTCTCCCTCAGATGGGTGTCTCCTCAAGACAAGCTTACTGAAGGGGAAGATTTGGGGAGGAGTGAAAGGAAAGAAAGGGAGAAACACAGGAATAAATTCATTTTAAGTGTGCACAGAAGGAGTAAGGAAACCTGTAAATATATCCAGGGTTATAAATTATAACTGAAGCAAAGGGCTTTTAAAGATGTGAAATCCACCTGCTCTGGCAAGCAGAGCTGAAGACAAATAAAGACTTATGATCTGTGTGAGACAGTTTGCTGCATCTTTGTCCTTGCCAGCACTGCTGTCTTTTCCACTGAGGAAAATGGACTTTTTTTCTTCCGTGGAAAAGATAGTGGCCTGGAGTGATACCTGGAAAGCAGCTCCTGTGCTGCTGCATAGCTCTGATATATATAAAATGAAAGGTGGTCTTTATTATAAACAAGTCTCAGACCCTGATTATTTGGAGGAGAATATTTGAGTGGTCAGCTCCTATTGCAGTCTTAATCACAGCAGAATCATAATGAATAGATTCTTCTCCTTCTGCATTATGTAAATATTTTTATTGCTATGTCAGCTCTTCTGTGAGTGAAAGCTTGTTTTCATCACTCGAGAGAGGATCTGGCTGACATAGATGCAGATCTGCTGAATATAGGAATGTGTAGTCTGGTGGAGCTGCTTTTCAGAGCAAAGTTTTCAGACTTCATTTATTTCCAGATGCTCTTTTGTTTCATACCTTTGCTACAGCAGACAAAGAGTCAATGCCTGAAGTAAAGGCTGTATCAGACTAAGAATTAATTTGAAGGGATGAGTTTACTTCACACGTATTACAGGACCACAGTGAGACCTTGGTCGTACACTTCCTGGCAGTTTTTAACAGGGAAATTGATGCAGCCATATTTAACTAGTAAATTTTTGCTGTTAATCATAGAACCTGCTAGGGCAATAGGTTGATGATGATAATAATAATAATAATAATAATGCTATTTACTGGTGTATTTTTGACACTGCTTAATGCACAATTCCCATGTCTGTAGTACAGTAATACCTTCCTTCCTTCCTTCCTTCCTTCCTTCCTTCCTTCCTTCCTTCCTTCCT
>VZTI01002748.1:371161-384828 GCA_013397865.1 Struthidea cinerea
CCTTCCTTCCTTCCTTCCTCTTCTGCTGGGTAGGACTTCAAAACATACAAATTCTGGCAAAAAAAGAAGAAAGGGACCATGCTTTGTGCAGTGCAATTTTGTGTCACACCCCCTTCTCCTGCTGCTTTTTTAATTAGTTTTTCTTCTATCCAGCAAGGAGGGTAATGAGAGGCACTTTCTTTCTGTTTGTTTTGTTGTTGCTGCTTTTAGGTTGTTTTTTGTTGGGTTGGGTTTTTTGTTGTTTTTTGGGGGGGCTTTTTTTGTTTGTTTTTTTTGTGCCTATCATCAGTGCAGGAAAAAGTTTGCTATTTTTTTCTTCTTTTTTTTTTAGTTCTAACCAGTTTCAGAGGCTCTGACTTTTTTTCCCAGTGGGCCAGCTAGACTTTTCATGGCCTGGGGAAGAGAGACATGAGAGAAGAACACAACTGGCCCTGGTGGGGCTGGTAGGGGCATGTGGTGGGAGGGGGGAGTTTCTGAACCTCTGTGGCTGCTCTGGTCCAGCCAGCCAGCCCTGTATGACATTTGTTCATCACCTAGCAAAGTTTCAACAGCTTGCACTGAATTTATTTACTGGCAGATGCCCCAGGGATACAGTCATGACATTTATCAGGTGCCAGATAGCAAACTCTGCTACCTTAGCCAGTAGATTGAAGAGTCACTGCTGTATCAGGAAAACAATATTATATACAAAGCACCTATTAATAGTCTTATCTCTGTCTACAGTGAACTGGCGTGAAATGCTCAGGCTTCTACCCAAACTGCAAATCCAAAATGTTGTTTGGGTTGAGCAGACCACAGGGCAGAAAAGCAGTTTTGAGCAAGCTCCTAATCCAATATAACTGCAACTACCCACAGTGAAGCTCCAGGTGATGAAGATTGCTCCTGAGCACATCCATCAGTCTCTGTGCAGCCTGACGTGGCTGCCCTTGTCCGAGCATTGACTGTTCCCTTTCCATTGGTTTTTTCCCCCGTATCACAGGTTGGAGGCTATGGCTGTTCTCCAGGAGGTGAGTTTTGCCCTCCTACTGACAGATGCTGCCTGTGCCCTTCTCTGACCGAAACCTCCTTCCTACCTGTTTTGTATGCCAGTTCCATCGTCAGTGTTCATGGCACTAAATTCTGTCTAGCCATCCATCACAAGACATTCAGGGCATCCATTATGATATGATTCATTTGATCAATCTATGTTCATTAATAATCATCCCTTACTGCAGACTAAAGTAACCCTGGCTTGTAAGGTCTCTCTTCTTTTCAAAGCTGTCTTTATTGTAATTGCATTTTCTGCTGTATCTGCTTGCTTGCTTGCTTCTTAGTGCTTTACAGGGTGTTGTCCCTCTTCATAACTTCTGAACTGTGCCACTCATCCTGAAAATGTTTATTGGGGATTAATATACAGACAATCGGTGGTGTGGTTGCAGCTTCTGAAAGTCTGCTTTGAAATACAGCTCATCCTTCATCAGGCTGAAGGGGTTAAACACACAAGTCCTGATCTTCTTTCCTAAATTCTTGCTTTCCTGCCACCAAAAAAAGAGGAACGTGGAACCTTAACAGAACAGAGAAAGGTTGTGTTTTTTCAACCTTGTGCTTTTCAGTGTAAATCTAAACAAATTCCACCTGGTTTTCCCACTGATCATCCAGACACTGCTGGGTGCACAACGCAGTTGAATATGTGTACCCTTGCAGATTGCCCATTCTTCAGGGTTAGCCCCTTTTTTCCCTCTCAGATACAGCAGGATTTTTCATGAGATTAATTCACAGCTGTGGCCAGCCAGTGCACTGGGGAGGGACAAGGTGCAGGAAGCCTCAATTGCTCTATTGCAAGCCCAGTTATTGTTCCTAAGGAGAGGACAACACAAATAGGAGAGGGGACTCCTAAAACACAACAAGGAGATGAGCTGACCCAGCACATGGCACCCCTTTGAGTCAGGGACACCAAATCCTGGCCATTGATTGGGATCCCCAGTTGCACCCTTGGGACAGCAGGGAATGAATATGCCACCAAACTGTCATGGATCTGCTACCAAGCCCCGTTTGCTTCCACCATGTCATGGTTCAAGAGTCCTGGCCAGAACCAGGACATCCACAGGAAGGAAGGCACACTTGCTTAGCACCTCTCAGATCTGCCAAAGCAAAATGGCTCTGGGAACCTATGCTCAAAGCTCATTACTCGTTCCGGAGCACCACAGCTTGAGTTCATGCTCCTAAACAGTTACAGCAAGGGACAGACAAGCCCATACCATCTCTGATTTGTCAGGAAAAGCCTTTGGATTATGTTTTTCTTAAAGCAGAGTGGAATGCATAAAGGCCAGTACATTATGTTGTATTCAGGGTTAAATAACTTTAACACTGGTTTGACTTAGCTACTGAGAGATGACTTACAAATGTGACCACATATCAACAAGCAGTAACCTTTTTAATGGGGAATTTATATTCTGTATGGGGAGAATTTTGCGGAAAAATTCTTGGTAACTAGTGATCCCAAAAATTTCAGTAACTATATTCCTTATTTTGGCTATTGGGAGCTGGATAGTCCCCTCCCTGCCATGCAGAATCAGTGCTGTGGCATTTTTATCCTCCTAGGAGCAGAAGGAACATCAGCTCCTTTTGCTTCCATCACACTGAAAGAGACTACATTTTATGTTTTAGAGAGGAGGTGCAAGTTGCAACAACAGGACTGAAAGCAAAGGAGCTGAGAATAAAAGGCAAGCACCTCTCAGGAGAAAAGGCAGAGGGAATACACAGAAAACTTCTGCTTGGCTGATCTGATGCTCCTCTCCCCAGCAGTGCCCTTTCTAATCACAGCACATTGTGCATGCTTGCACTGCTTTTCTCACCGGCAACTTCATTTCAGCTGTCAAATTAGCCAGGAGAGGTGGGGTGGGTAAAGGAACAGCAACCAGATTGCTTGGTAAATCTTGACTCTGCCACAAACTCACTGCTCATCTCCTATTTGCTTGCTTTCCCATCTTTGTCATCTTTGCTCCTGGGGTACTGCTTGTTTCGGCATCTGTGGTTCACATCCTTAAGATTGCCACTGCAAGGTACAGCATAGTTGTGTCTGAACACTCTGTCTTTCAGAGCAGCACCGCCCCCAGGCACCACCCTTGCACACCAAATCTTCACAGGGAATTTGGGAGGTCATCTAGCCCATCCTCCCACCCCAGTGACATTGTTCTCCAGCATCTTGGACTGCGCATGTGCAGAATGTAACTTGGGGGAAAGCTGGTCTGGATTAGACACAATGGATGCTATCCCCTGAATGTGCTTAACAATAGTAATGAGGGTATGGTCCACGTGGCAGGGTCACATAAACAGAAGAGAATGTTTGGTTTCTGTTACTATTGTAGGTCAAGTTATAGATTTGGGCACATAGACTTAGCTAGTCTTTGAATGTTGTGGTTGTGAAAGCCAAGAATGAGCACAGCAGCTACAGCTTTTCAGCTACCGCAACTTCAATCTCTTAAAAAGGAAAAAAATTAATTGTAGCTTGAATATGACTCAGCATTTAGTGGTTTTGTTTCCCTTTTCAGTTGATTAAATGTCCTCCTGTATTAAAAACCTCTTGATAAGACAATGAGACCTTTTAGCAGCTCATAAGAATCTGTGTTTGGTGTTACGAGCCACCCCCTGAAGGGGAGGGTAACTCAGATTCTTTCTTGGGGCAGATTAGAGTGAAACAACACTGAATGATCGGTGTTTAGAAATATATATATTATGTATAGGGTTTATTTTAGAACAACTTTGTTCTAAAATGTAGAGGAGGCAATGTAGCCATTTTGGTTATTATCTATAGTAATATAGCAATATAAAAGAATGAAGATATTGCTTAAGAACATACATAAGGAAAAGAAAGAAAGAGAAAGAAGGGATAAGAGCAGAAAGATATCACCACCTGTGGATCCAGTGATGAGACTTGATTGTTGCAATTTTGGTATCCTTTGGTCCAGGTGCTGGTCCCAGTCTTGATCCATTGGGAGTGGGGGAAGTCCAGGAAACACAAAGTTCGATGGGTTAATATATGTTCAGGTGAGGTGGGAATGACAAGGTACCTCCCCTGCACAGGGTGGGTGGGCAGTTTCACAGTGCTGCAACGCTGTGGGTCATGCTCAGTTGTCTGGTGGAAGACGCCAGAAATTAGTCTGGGGGCATTTCGGGGATCTTTGATGGTTTATGACACTTTCTAGGGCATGACAGCTGCCTCTCACATCAGTGTAGTTGAGCCAGTTATGCCCCATCAGAAGGGATGAACACTGTCAAGCCTGCATGTGAATGTCCCAATACCTTCCCAGAGGCACAGGAGGAAGTTTTAGAACTGAGCCAGTTGTGGAAGGAGGACACTGGCATGACAAAAAGCACTATTCAGCCCCCGCAGGATCTGTTTCTTACTGGCCTCTTCCCTTATCTGGCTCAAAACCCAGCTTGTAGCCTCTGGTGGTGGGTGCTCCCCAGCTCTGACTTACGCAGACCAGAGGTTTCGCCACCCCACGCAAAAAACTCTCCTCCTCCCCTTGGGTTGCGGTTTCAGGGAGGTGCAAATCTGGCCTCAGCAAAGCACCTGCTGCCTCCCCCAGAGCCTGATGTTTGAGTCATTAACCATTAACACGTTGGTCTCCCACAGACGGTGAACAGAATTCCAACTCTGAGCAGAAACACTGCAGATGGCATACAGCAAGTAAGTAGCATGGCACTGCAGGTAGATCAAAATACTGCATTATACTATCAGGTGAATTCCTAGAAGATAATCAGGGGAGCTGCCACAACCTGGTTGAGGTCATCACAGAGCGATAAATGTGGAAAGGCAGAAATATACCACATGTACAGCTGTAAAATCTATAAGCAACTTTCTTCCATTTAATGTGCTCTGACCTGAGCTCCAGCAATGCCCTGTTTACAGTAGGCAGACTGTGTGCACTGCAGACTCAGCTTGGAAAGGCTTCCCTTGTCGTCCATGGATGACAACCTTCATTCAAAAGGCACTAAACTCACATTAATCTCCCCTTATTCCAGTGCCTGCTTCCTCGCATATTAAAATCCTCTTCTGGCTGGTTCAGTTGGCAATGAGAGCACGTCTTCCAGATGACAATATCTGTAGTATAGACACAGCTCCCGCAGCCTCGAGAATGCTGAAATCAACCCAAGTGCCAAAGCTGCTCTTTCAAATATTAAATACACAAATATTCTACCAATAGTATTCTAGCTGTGAATAATAACCTAGTAGTGCCTGGGAGAGGCAGACAGTTTACATCCTCCCTTTCCATATGAGCTGTTTTGCTGTGACTTCCAGGTGCCAAATAAATTATTAATCAAATCCAAAAAATACTCTGAAGCCTTCCTTCCTGAGAGGAAGGGTGATGTTAGTCACCAGATGAATTTGGCATGCAAGTCACCTTTCCATGAAATAACTGATCAACATTTTCACCACCATTTTGTTGTGTTCAGGGTTTTACTTGCCTAACTCAAAATATGTTGCAGGTGTGCACTAATTCTTCCTTTTTCAGTGGCACCACTGATGATGTACATTTGTCCTGTCACTGGCACAGTGACACATGTAGAGACAATCTACAGTGCAGATGGCAGAACTGCACAGGGTGCTGGCAAGGCTTTAGAAATCACAGGAGAAAACCCCCGTGGATCTTTGTGTTTTGGGTTGTTTTTTTATTTGTTTGTAGTTTTTTTTTTTTTTTTCATTTGAGCTGTGATTAATGGCTGTGTCAGACATCACAAATGGAAGGATGCAGTTTGTGAACACCCCTGCATTGACTTCAGGAAAAAGTGGTAGATAAAAGGAGAAATTTCTGCTATTTTTATGACTTTCTCCCAGCTTACTTTTGCAGTGTCACGGGCATTTGATCACTGCATTTCTTTCTTAGCATACGACAGAGAACACAGAGTAGGAGACAACACAGAAGACACACATCAGTTGGACTGTTCATGTATGCCCTGAGTTAGCTCAGAACTCTTGTTTTCCAAAGAAGTGGGCTCCAAGAGCCTCGCCAGACAAGCAAGTCCTCCAGGAAAAGCTGAAGACTTTGGTCAACCACTGTCCCCTACAAACAGTGTTACCAGTGACAATGGTCAACCACTGGCCAACTGACCATGTAAAAGTTTTTCCTTGAATCCAAACATTCCTATTCAAAGACTGATTAAGCCAAAGCTGTGTGGTTCGGTGCTCACACCTCCATGGCCCTGGCTCTTTGCAGAATGCCTGGGCCTTCAAAGCACATCTGAGAGAACTGGTGATAAGAATTACTAAACCCAAGCTGGCCTCTGGTGGTCTCCAGAAACATGACTCTGGAGTTCCTGTGCTGCTAGCCTGGCATCAAAGGGAGCAAAGGTATAACAGCTGCACGCAGATCACTCTTCTGTCATACCGAGAGGGAGAGAGGAAAAAATCAAATGCTTTCCCTACTGATTCTCTGCTGCTTTCTTTTAAAACACATTTAGAGTAATCTTTTAAGTGTCCAATTCTACCCTGAATATTTTATGTCAATAGAGATAGCTCTCTCCAACCAGAATGCACAAAAGCAACCCACAAATACATTCACACACAATATATCTTGAGAAGCATAATACTATTTCTTCACTCCTCTGCATGTCTCCAGCTCCCAGTATATCAGAATCATCTCTTGGCATCTTGCTTAGTGATAATAAATCAGGCTCAGCTGCTATGATCCAGAGCCAGCAAGCATCTTTGGTACATACCTAGCTGCTAACCCATCCTCTAGTAATCCAAGGCTTCTCACCTGTGTATGTATTTACAGTGAAGCAAGTAATTAGGAAGTCAGACAGATACAATCCCAGCAAAGCAGTACCAATTAATTGTCTTGCCCCTTTCTCCAATCAGAGCACAGTACAGTGCCTATGTCTTCAGTGTGACCACCACCTCGCTGTGCTGGGTGCTGTATACAAACAAGTACCAAAAGCCTCTGTCTCAAAGAAATAAACCACGTTTAAATTAGCAGGCAACACGCAGTAGAGCGAAATAGCAGTATCAGGCTGTCAGAAAGGATTCTTGGTGCACAGTTCAAGTCTGCTCACTCTCAAGGTTTCTGTGGCAAAAGATATATTTTCCAATTTGTTCTTTACAGCATAAATATAAATAGTTGGTGATGATGAAAGAAACCCAGAGACCCTGTAAATTAAATCACACTGAATAAGACCCTGCATAAACAGCATAAGCTGGCAAAAGCTTGAGACGTGTTTCTGATCCCCTTCTTTAAACAGAAAAATATCTTCCTAATAAATGACTGGTGGTATCAATATAAAAAAATACTTTTATACTTTCAAACACATTCTGCCCTGAAGGCTATGATGCATAGGAGTATATATCCAGACCAACACACACATATACAGTGAGTGAAGACACCAAATCTGTGTCTTGTACAAGCATGTCTGCTGGTTTGATCATTACTCCCAGGAAGTAGCCAAGCAGTTAGAGCCGGTTCCTAGCAGTGGAAGAAATATTAGAAGCAAGGCAACATAAATCAGTAGAACACAAATGAAAATGGAAGGTTTGGGTTTCTCTTTATCTCTCTCCTATCTTTTTCTTTCACACACTTTATTTCAGGGAAGTGTGAAAGAAAAGATTTCATCAGCCAAACAGAAGCTGTCTCTGTTGCTTGCAAAGGCATTGTGGGTCACAGCAGCTGCTGGGACATCCCCTTCAGGGGATTTGAACAGAGGGGAGGTTCTTCATCCTGCATTGATGTCTGCTGTGCACTGTTTACTATGGGCATATAATCATGCTCTGTATAATCCCCAATGACCTTTCAAGAGACACTGTCCTTTATCATAGAAGACATAAATGACATCCATTTCTCATGTGATCCAAAGCACAAAAACGTCATTCAAAATGGATCATAAGACACCCATTTATGAAATCAATGTAAACATGCCATTCAAATTTTAGCTTGTTTAGGTGATTGATTTGTCTATGCTGCATGGTACACAGATATGGCAAACAATGGCTTCTCTCTCTTGCAATATTATTTTCTGTTAATGATGTGTTCTAAGAGGTCTATCAATTGGCACCTATGACACATAAATGTGCTTCCAGAAATAGACAGAGGGAGAGACTTCCTGAACAGAAACTTCTTGACATTTCAATTTCATGGAATATGATACTCCAAAAAGTCGACCCTTGAATCTGATTGAGAATGATGAAGGCAAAAAAAAAAGGGCCAAATTCAACTTTTTAGGCACCTCAAAGGCCTTGGAGTGAGTCTCAAGACTTGATATGAGCTTGAAGAGGCTTTAGTTATGCATTAACCTTGCTGACAAAGGAGCAAGGTAAAAGTTGCAAGGTGCAAGATTGGCAATTTGTTATGATGACTTTTATTTAGTAAATATTGTGTTGAACAGCAGCATAATAGTGAGAAAATACTTCTTGTAAATCCTCACACAAACAAAGAATAGCAGTCTTCTAGAAGCTGCAAAGAAAATGCATAGCATCATTTTTCAGAACAGCTTGGAAGAATTTAACTACAAATGCAGTACACAGGGATGATTTTAGTGGGATGACTTAGGGACTCTTAAACCTCGCTTACTACCTTCCCTCTCCACCTCTTGCATATATGAGCTTCCTCTGGACAGGGCACACAGGCAGCCCTGGTCTCTTTCACTGGCTCTCAGTGCACAAGATAAATGGACTTTGGCCCAATGAAGCAAACGGAAAAACTCTTGTTTCAAGGCAATTTTTGCAGTGGAATTCTCCTTGAAGAGGCTGACAATTAAATGGTACCTGTGACTGCCTCTCTGCTCTGATCATCCTGTTGTACCAAATTCCAGTAAGACATAGACACGCACCCTTGGAAGTCTCCATATGCAAGTTGTACAAGGAAATGCAGTTCTGAGTGCTCCACAGACTTCCCTACTTGCCTACAGGTTTGAAGCAGAATTGATTCAAATCTAAGCTGAAGGCTCTTCCTGTGCCTATTAATCACCTTTCCTCATGCAGTGTTTTTGCAGCTGCCACTACATACATTCCTTGGGCACCAATCCACCTTTTTGCACCTCCCAAAGTCATGCCATAATTACTAGCACTGATTTTTCCTCCTAGGTGGTAGGACAAATCTTCTAGGGCAGCTAGAAGTGATAACTAACTCATGTAATTATCCTGACACTTCACCACACTCTCAGTCAGTTGACTAGTGATTTAAATTACAATGATACTTTAGTAATATTCAGATTAATCAACTTTCTGCTCAAGATATTATTTTTATCTTGTCATAGAAAATAAAACCAGAAGAAGCCACTGTGATTATCTCTTCTGATCCATGCAGAAGACTCAGGATCAAGACCAGAGTCCAAAAAGAAATACACCATATCCTTACAAACTTATCCTATGTTTGCAGAGATGGATAACTTAACTTGCAAGCCTTGGGAAGCTGCTCCAATGTTACTCAGAAGAGTGGCTAAGATCAGATCATTTTGTGAGAAAAAATCCTTTTGAATTTGTAATTACTGTGTAATTTGAAATGTCTTTAAAAATAAGATAAAAGGGAAGCATTCACATGCATGGGGAGTAGCATATAGAGCATGAAGGTTTCCTTTTATGTCCCTATTACTCTGTTTGATCCTCTTCAGTTTCTGTAATTGCCCTCCATATGATTATCTCCAGCACAATACATTTTCAAGTCAGTGCAGACTAAAATTGTATTGTAATACAGAGGCTGCTTTGTCTTCAGTACCTCTTTAATAAATTCGTAGTCAGCGGCAGCAGTATTTGGTAAATAATATAAAACCATGACAGGTTTGCTTAAAGCAGGAAAAACCTCAGGGTGACTGAGGTGTAAGAAAGAGCTCTGAATGAGCAATTCAAATGGAGGAGGCATTTAAATAACCAGCTTCCTTTCGATAGGATTTTCCTGCTGCAGTGGAAGAAAGGAAAAATGAATAATAACCAAAACCCTCTCTCTTGCCTGAGCTGTCCCTGACTGCATGAAATAATGGGCTTCCATTCAGGAGAGGAATGGCACTGAGACTATCCTCATAGCTGAATAGGACCTTTATAAAGGAAGATGAGAAGTAGGTAAAGAGGCCTAGACTCTGGGCACAGGAGGGTGAGGGGTGATTTTTAATGCCTGTATTGATGATCTGGACTAGGAGATCAAGTGCACACCCAAGTAAACTTGTAGATGACACCAAGCTGGGCAGGAGTGTTGATCTGCTGGAGGGCAGGAAGGCTCTGCAGAGGGATCTGGATAGGCTGGATCAAAGGGCCAAGGCCAATTGTGTGAGGTTCAACAAGGCCAGGTTCTGGGTCCTACACTGGGGTCACAACAACCCCAGGCAGCGCTACAGACTGGGGGCAGAGGCTGGAAAGCTGCCCGGTGGAAAAGGACCTGGGGGTGCTGGCTGACAGCAGCTGAACATGACCCAGCAGTGCCCAGGTGGCCAAGAAGGCCAAAGGCATCCTGGCCTGGATCAGCAATGGTGTGGCCAGCAGGACCAGGGCGGTGACCGTCCCCCTGTACTCGGCACTGCTGAGGCCACAGCTCCAATCCTGTGGTCAGTTCTGGGCCCCTCACTGCAAGAAAGACATTGAGGGGCTGGAGCGTGTCCAGAGAAGGGCAACGGAGCTGGGGAAGGGTCTGGAGCACAAGTGCTGTGAGGAGCAGCTGAGGGAGCTGGGGCTGTTTAGCCTGGAGAAAAGGAGGCTCAGGGGGGACCTTATCACTCTCTGCAGCTGCCTGAAAGGAGGGTGTAGCCAGGTGGGGGTTGGCCTCTTCTCCCAGGTAACAAGTGACAGGACAAGACGGCCTCAAGTTGCACCAGGGGAGGTTTTGATTGGATACTAGGGAAAATTCTTCATGGGAAGGGTTGCCAGGCTTTGAAACAGACTGCTCAAAGAAGCAGTGGGTGGAGTCACCATCCCAGGAGGTATTTAAAAAACACGTAGATGTGGCACTTGGGGGACTTGGTGTTGTGGTGGACCTGGCAGTGCTGGGTTAATGGTTGAACTTAATAATTTTGAAGGTCTTTTTCATCTTAAACAATTCTATGACTCTGTGGCACCACAGTGCCTTCACCACCTTTGAGCCACCCATGCCACCTATGCTGCTCAGCATCTGCTATGCTACTTCCAAACTATTCATAGATAATTAATGTTTTCCAGGAGCAGGACTGGGATAAGGGCTGGAGGTCTTTCAGAAAGGAGAGTCAAATAGGTGGAAATAAAAAGGGAGGCAAAGGTAGGTAGATATCTCAGCTGCAGTGTGAACATGCTTCACAAAACTTACCCAGTGCAAGTGATAATAAAAGGCAGCAGCAGCCATCTCCAGTGCTGCCTGCCTACCTAGTCAGTGACAATGCACACGGGATTTAGTCACACATCTGCTGCAGGAGGCCACGTACATCACACAGTGCTCACTTACGCAAATAGGAGATAGCCATCCCCTTTAAATACAAATCGTGTCAAACTGTACGACAGCATCTAAAAATAGGATAAGCTCGAAAACTGTCCTTTGAATTGTCTTCTGCTTGACTGGAAACTGGGGGAAGAGCAGTGGGCTGTGAAGCAAACACCTTTTGGTGCAGAGACCTACAGAAAGGCCATTCCATGACCCATTTATGCAAATCAGCCCATATGGCAATACTCAGCATTTTCCCCTAACACTGTTAATTGAGAACTGACCATTCACAGGATACCACTTCAAAAAATAATCCTCATCTCTTATAAATGACAAGATGAGGACTATTTATATCTTCAGTTTACTGTTGCTGCCTAATTCAATTTCATTCTAATCATTTGCATTTGGGAATTTGCTTTAAAAAATAATGAAAAAGTATATTAAGGCACATGGTCGGGAATAAGACTAAGAAAATATAATAGGAGGTATTGATGAGAAATGCAGACGTTGTGTGTTTGCAGTCAGATGCCTAGCAGTATATGACTGAATGGTAGTTCTGGTTCTTTAACTCTACGTTTACAGCAGTCGTACAGAAAAGCAAAACATGCCCACATGCACAAACATACACAGCCTACACACACATGTGCATGCTAGAAAAATACCCTCTGAAAATCAGCCCGGTCTGAAGGAATGGGAGTTAAAGGCCCTTGCTTTAAGAGTCCAACAGAAGATAAAATGCAGGAACTTGATGCCAAATCTTGATGGTGCTTTTCTGGCTGTATGTCTCTGGTCTCTGACTGTGACAGAATACTTTTTCAACAACATTTCCAATTTCTTCTACAACTTCGAAGAGGATGTTCTGGGCAAAAATTGACAAAACTCTACCTCGTTTTCTGTGAAATCTGGAAGACTGTAAATCTGGAAAGGGAAAGTATTTTTGGATGACTTCCAGGGGTGTGACATATTTAGCTCAGTCCTGCTCAGGAGACCTTTAAATGTTTATGACTGAATCCTTCCCCAAAAAGGAAAAGAAGAAACAGGACCAGGGTCTAAAGGCATGGAAAGGATGGCACAACATGGCTGTGGACAAAAACGGCTTGGTCAGGTTGGGTATGAGGAAAAGCAGAGAGGCAAGGTAGGTCTCCGTGACAGTGAGGAGGATGGCAGAAACAAGGAGACAGAGAAGCCTAATGGATGAAGGGAAGGCAGTGGATGAAGTTTTCCTGGGTTTTAGCACAGCTTTTGATACTGTCTCCCACAGCACCCTTCTGGCCAAGTTGTCCCGCTGTGGGATGAGTGGGTTCATGGTGTGCTGGGTGAAGAACTGGCTGAAGGGCAGAGCTCAAAGGGTTGTAGTGACTGGGGCTACATCTGGCTGGCCACTGGTCACCAGTGTTGTTCCTCAGGGCTGAATTCTCAACCCGGTTCTGTTCAATGTATTCACCAATGATCTGGATGCAGGAGCTGAATACACCATTAGCAAGTTTGCTGATAATACCAAACTGGGGGGTGCTGCTGACTCTCTTGAGGGACAGGAGACCCTGCAGAGGGATCTAGATAGATTGGAGCATTGGGTTATGATTAATGGGATGAAATTTAACAAGTCCAAATGCTGGACCTAGGACAGAGTAGTGCCAGACACAAGTATAAATTGGGAGAGGAGTGGCTGGAGAGCAGCCCTTCAGAGAGGGGTCTGGGGGTGCTGGTCGCCAGCAGCTCAGTTTGGGGTCAGCAGTGAGTCCTGGCAGCCAGGAGGGCAAAGCCCATCCCGGGGCAGAGCCCATCCTGGGGCACATCAGGCACAGCATGTCCAGCCAGGCAAAGGATGGGACTGTCCCCCTGTGTCCAGCACTGGTGCAGCCTCACCTCAAGGACCACAGGCAGTTCCTTGCCCCACAGTTTGAGAAGGATGTGAAGGCACTTGAGTGCACCTAAAGGAGGGCAACAAAGCAGGTGAGAGGGCTGGAAGGAATGTCCTGTGAGGAGCAGCTCAGGACTCGGGGCTTGTCTAGTTGGAGAAAAGGGGACTGAGAGGCAGCCTCATTGCTCACCACAGCTTCCTGAGGAGGGGAATTGGAGAGGGAGGTGCTGAGCTCTTCTCCCTGTTATCCGGTGGTGGGGTGTGTGGGAATGGTTCAAAGCTGCAGAAGGGGAGGTTCAGGCTGGATGTTAGGAAACACTTTTTTTCCAAGAGGATGGTCAAATACCAGAAAAGGCTTCCTGGAGGCTGGTACCCTAAACTTGTCAGTGTTTAAGAGGCATTTGGGCAATGCCCTCAACGCCTTAATGCTTTATCTTTTGGTCAGCCCTGAAGTG
>VZTI01002748.1:384866-431917 GCA_013397865.1 Struthidea cinerea
TTTCAGAGTTCTTTGTAGGTGATGGCTCTGCTCTCTCTCTGGAGCTGGGGTGCAGCTTGGCCCCCCCCAGGCCGGGGTGTAGGGCCTCCCAGTGATGTTGTGGTGTTGCTGAACAGTCCAGAAGAGAAGAAGAAGAAGCCAAAGTCCCAGGAAACTCCTTGCTTTAGCTAAGGAACAAGAAGATAGCTAAAAAGAAAATAAATGTAACTCCCCATCTCTCTCCTGAGAAACAGAGCTGAAAGCTGGTTAAAAGCAGGAAAGGTGCTTTTTTCAGCTCTCTAGCAACAGGAACGCAGGGGAGTATGTATCTGTGTCCTTGGACACAAAACTGCTCGGCTCTTTTTTTTCCCTTTCTCTTGGACCCAGCTTAAAGACACAGGAAGGCACAGGATTCATGTCTGGCATAGGGCAGACGACAGGGAATACAGTAGTGTGCAGTCACCCCAGGACATGTCTTTACCAAGAGGGTGGTCAAACACTGGAGCAGGCTTCCTGTAGAGGTGGTGGGTGCTCCAAACCTGTCAGTGTTTAAGAGGCATTTGGACAATGCCCTTAATAACGTGCTTTAACTTTTGGTTAGCCCTGAAGTCAGGTGGTTGGACTGGGTGGTCACTGTAGGTCCTTTACAGCTGAAACAGTCTATCCTATCCTGTTCTGGTGGGGTGACAGCACGGGATGCTGTGGTGGAGCTGTGTAGTGCAGTGGAGATGCACACCTGCAGTGCCTGTGTCTGAGCTCAGGGTGGATCTTTGTCATTGGTGTGGGCTTGGACAGCACCCACTTTTCACAGGAGGGATGTGAGGGTAGAGGAATCCCCATTTCTAGGAGAGAGGTGGAGTGCTGGTGGCCCATGTGACCTATGAGGAGGTGGTATGCATGAAGCTGTGCACACTGTGGGATTAGACCTTTGGGGGATTAGCTATAGAGTTTATTTTGAATGTTGTAGGTGGTTATTAATATTTCATAGCCATCTAGTGCTGTAGTTTCCCTGTCATATTACTGATATTGATCCTGCATGTGCAGTTCACTGATTGCCAGTTAATTATATGTCATTAACAAAAATCTCAAAATTGCTTTGATCCTGATTTGTTAAAACCCCTTGAGCTAAGCAGTTATTCCCCTGTGACAGAAGACAAAGTAGCTCTTACAGGAAGAGTACAAGCTTCCATGATGCTACCTCAGCTCTCTCACAGGACTAGGCAGGAGCAGCAAAGCTGAGCTCCTGCAGCCACAGGCAATGCTCAAGAAGCGTGAAGGCAGGTCCCAGGCTGGGGGGATGTTTCACAACTTGGGGGGAGGCTGCAAGAGGGAGAGAGCCATCATGGCTTGCCAAGGCTGGATGGAACCAGCACAGGCCTGCAGCTCCCTCCCAGGAACTTCTCTGGGGGATGCCCGGAGGTCCATGGTCTGGGCCTTGCTGGTCTTGCACGCATGCAGAAGTTGATATCTCAAACCTAAAACCTACAACAGTCTTAATTTGTACTGCAGCAGGATAGACAGCCATGCTGGGGGAAATGTTTCTGTCACTCTGTGCCTTGTGCTCAGCTCTACAAGACAAATACTGACCTTTGCAGCTCCGCTGGCTCACGTGGGCTCTGTTCCTCTTCCTGTGATGGAACATGTGATTGAGAAGATGCTTTGCATTCACACCCATGATCAGATGTGGTCCATTCAGGTCAGCCAGGGGCTTTTAATCTCCTCATTGGACCCATATGCAGCCCTCTAGCCCACTTTGCAATCATGGTGAGCCTAATTCCCTTTTCACAAAGGAAGAGGCACCCACAAGGTGCTCAAACTGGTTTCATGTTAGGTTTTAGTCAGAGCATGAAGTAAACCAGAGCATACCAAGGTAAAAAGATAGGTGCTGTTCCAGGGCTTGTGCTTACAGCCCACTTTGCAGGCGTTCATCACTAAAGGCGTTGCCAGACAAGTTGTCTCCTTTCTTTGGCTGAAATTAGTGAATGTCATGAGAAATTCTGCCTGTGCTGTGCCTGAAAGACACATTTCACCAAAATCTGCCCTGTGCAGACAGAACATGACTGAAGAGTTCACTGGTGAGCTGACAGTGTTCATCCTGTGCTCCTTCTACAAGCAGCTGCAGGGATCACCATGAAGTGAGCAGTCTTTTAGAAAGGAGGTGAGAAACATGGTTTGCCCTTCTTCCTGCAGGTTCCCCAGTCCTCAGGCTGGGAGCACCGTGCAGCTGGCAAACAAGGTGCTGTGCTGGCTGTAGGGTCCTCATGCACTGCTTTGACAGCGAGGGCATGGACAGATGGACAGCAGAGCAGTCACCAAGAGCTCTTTGGAAACTTGCGGTGTCTGGGAGGGAAAACTCAAAGGCGTTTGTCTCTATTGAGTCTCTTCTTTCCCTTTCATTTTAGTCTCTCACAGCTTGCAAGGCAAAGTCTGTGCTTTGGTTTGCAATTCATGGAGGTCTCGTTACACTTTTCCCTGGGGACTAATCTCCTGTCAGGGCAGAACAGTTGGGCTATGCCATGTTACAGAGGACCTGGGATGCTGCACCATCTCCACAGCCCCCTAAGTCGCAGTTCACCTTGTTTTGTCCTACAGCTTTATTTCTGCAAAGCACTTACATGTGGATTACAAGCTGATATTTATAAAACTAGAAGTTAAACACATGCTTATGTGTTTTTGGATATGCACAGTACTTCCCCCCACCCTCACCAACCTGAACCAGTTCTTGGTTTTAGAAATGATGGGAATTTATGAAGCAACCTGTGCAAACCAAAACTTGAGGAAGGGAGAGAGACAGATGGACCAAGCCTAAGAGCAGCCACAGGCAGAAGAGCAAAATGGAAATGTTTGTGACAGTTGGATAATGGATGACTAAGCCTTTGGAAAAAAAAGTGTAGTGTTGGATGAAAAAAGTTGGATGGTGAAAACAGCATCAGCGATATTTCCCCCTTAGATAAATCCCTCAGTGCCTTGGGATGAGTAGCAGTTAAGCTCACTTCTCACCATGCCAAGTGAAATGGCATAAGCAGGAGGCCCTGCTCACTGGGCAAGAGGCAGGGAATTGGACCAGGCTATGGAAAGCTAAGCCAAAGTGAACGTAACTTGGTATAAAAAGACTTTCAAAAGTAAATTATAAACGATCAAGGTGAGCAATAAAGACAACACATAACTCCTGCAGGTTGGTGCTCCTGTCCACAAATGTGGCTTAGCTTCTGCAAGCCTGATGCCTCCAGTGTGGAAGAGGCACTTGTACCTAGAGATGATTACATGGAGATACAGAAGGCTCCTGGGCAGCTGCCATCTATCACACATTTGGTACAGCGTGCAGGAAACACAGACACTCTGAGCTGAGCATTGAGAACTTTTTCTGCTAAGATAGTTCCATCTCAGTGGTAATGACAGCAGCAAACAGCAGTAAAAAAGGTTCATTTGCAAGAAGAAAAGCCTTCATGGTAGATCACTGTGAGGCTGAATGAAATGAAACTAGCCCCTCAAGAGAGACGCTATGGGATCTCCTGTAGCTCCCCGGTCCCCTGCAATGTGGGCACAATCCTATGGACACGTGTGGCTTGGAGTGACATTGTGGCCCCTGAGGCCATACACTCATGGGGTTTATGGGATCAGCATTTGATATCCACAGAGCAGGAGTGGATGTCTGTTTCTGCTCTGGTCTCCATGCAGCCAACAGAGAGAAACAGGTGCCACAGGGATGCAATTTTCCTGTCTGTACCTCACAGAAAGGGTGAAAGGAGGCCCCATGCTCTCCAATTTCTCTCATCAGATAAGAATCCCACTGAGCTCCAAAGGGAGCCTGGGTCGTAGGCACCTGCCTGTAGACATACAGGCTTAGGGGAAATTAATCTTTCCCTGCTGTCTTTCCTTCCTTTTGAGCTATGAGAGGGAGCATGACTTGGTACAACTGTCTGTATGTCACTTTGTACAAGATGCTGTGAAGAAGCATCTATCCAAAACTCCCAGCACCTAGATTGTCTAGATGAAGAGGAGGAGCAGTGCTGGGACCTGACCCCAGAGCTGCCCTGTGGTAGGTTGGTACTGGTAGTTTCAGGTCAAGGCCCTCTTGATCAGACCCCATACTCTGCCCCGTAAGGTGCACGTGGCTCTGAGGTCTTTTCCCACCCTTCAGCAGGTACAGACAGGGCATGCACTGTTGCAAGTACCTTCCTGGCTGCAAACATGTGAAGGCCGTAAATACTTCCACATGGGGCTGCAGAGTGCAGCCCTGTCCTCAATCTTCCTTCATCAGAGGGGATGAAGAATTCAGCTTTAAAATCAATACCTGAAAATAGTCTAAATTTTAAGCCGTGAGCTTGTAAAATTATCTCAATAGATACCATTTATAAGAGAGCATAACTTTCAGTACTGCCACAACAGATTTGGAAAAGCACTGCCCGTCTCCTGCGTGACACCTTCAGAGAAGCAGCAAGAGCACAATTTAGCTGCAGTCACCAAGCAGAAGCTGCTGCTGCCACTCCATCCCTGGGGAGTGACAAGAAGGGCCACCTCAGATACAATCTACTTCTGAAGAAAGTGTATTTGTGTAAATATTATTCAGGATGTGATTCAGTTGCCTATGCCTATCTAGTGTCATTTTGGGCTTTTGTATGGAAATATCTTTCTGGCTCCTACACATAAAATTAAGTGAAGGAGCCATGCACACTGTGAGTCAGATGTTCACCATTCATGCACCTGGGTCATACAGGACAGCTGCAGCATCTCCATCTTGGGCCAACACCTGCATCTGCACCTGTTCCTTCTTATGGGTAGTCATCTGAAAATCCCTGGGGAAAGGGAGGAGGAGTGAGGGGGAAGAGAGAGATAATAATAGTTGAATAATTTATTCAATGAGATTCATGGAATTTGGAGACTAATACATTCTATGAATAATATTTTCATTATTTTCCCAACTCTAGTGCTAAGAGAAGTTATGAATAGTGATTGAAGCAAACACTTGAATTATATGACAATGCTATTGAACTTTGGAAGCATACATTACATGAAGCGAGGGGGCTCTAGTTCTGCCCGTCATCAGTCTGATGTAGATGTTCTCAAAAACGGTGAAATGCATATTTGACACTTTGGCCTTTCCTCATAGAAAGTTTGTGCTCAGATTACCTGACAGTAAGAATCAATCAATAACTCACATGCTGTTTCTCCCAGAAAATTGTTAGCAATTGCTTTCTTTCAGCACTTCAGAAATTACATCCCTGGAGATGGCAGACCTCTCATCTCTACAGTCCCCTCTCACTGCAGGGCAGCATGTCCTTGTCTCCAGAGGGGAAACTTGTTCCTCAGGGGAACTGCAACCTGCCACTGTTCCTCAGCAGCATGTGCTGACAGCCCCTGATGCTGTGTGTCTCCCTGCAGTAGCTGCAGATGGATCATAGGGGGATGCTGTCACGGCTCTTCCCACAGCTCATCTTTCTCAATATCTCCTCACCATTGGAGGTGACTACTGAATGTGGTCTCTAGACACAAGGGCACAAGGAGGATTAACTGGTCCCTGTGAACTTTTGCCAGGAAATCCAAGCTGCTGTGATATGCAGAAGTCAGAAGCTTTCAGTTCCAGTATTTCTGCTGCTGTTCCCCCATCCTTGGCAGGCAGAGGCACCAATTTCAGCATGCAGTAGCTGAGGGTTTGTTTCCAGCCTGTGTGCAGAAGTACTTCCTAATAAAATTAGAACAATCTAAGACTTTATTATTTGGGTAGATTTTAGCCCTTAATTATTTATGGTGTCCTCTTACCTGTGTCTTAACAGAGGAGCTGGAGAGCCAATGTACATTTCCTATCCAGCCTGAGAAGCTGTGGTTGAACAAAAACATCAGTTCAATTACCAGCTCGAGCAGATTTAATGATTCCAAACAACATGGGTCCTACTGCATCTCCTGCTATACCATGAAAAAGGTTCATTACTGAAGCTAAAAGATAACATGCATTTGTGGTATCAGTTCACTAACACCAGATGTACAACACCCTTTGACATCAGTGATGAAGGATCACAATGAAGAAAAACAGCTGATAATTTCCCCCCTCCAAAATTCATAATCTAACTGATAACAGAGCTTGCTGCAAGGGACTGACTGTCATTCATCAGCTAAATGTTGAATTCGTCAGTTCCTGGAGGGCCAGTCAGAAATGAACATGGTTCATACACATATTTAATTCTAACTTTGAAAGTAGAGAGGAATTTAACAGAACATTAAAGAGTGATGAATAAATTATAAAGACATTAATGAGGCTGATGCTTATATCTAAAGGAAGAAGTCCCAGAGGGTTCCGGGAGCTCCAAAATTACTAATAACTTATTAATTTTGGAGTTGATAGTAGATAAAAAATTAAACATGCTAAGTATGACTATGTACTGTGATTTCTGCTGCAGTAGACAAAGTCTTTTAGCCTATTATACTATGGGGTATTATTTATAAGGCCAGAGAAGTAATTACTCTTTTTTATATGTCTTTAGGAAAGATTGCACTTGGATAGCTGTATGCACTCCTAAGCACTTGACTACATAAGGATATTGATAAATTTTGAGAAGTTCCAACTATGAGCAAAGGAAATGATAAAAAGCCTCTGATAAAAAGAGTAGGTGACAAATCCTCTTCAGGAAGATGCAAAGAACCGGATATGAACAGAAAAGAAAGCTGGTGAGAAATTACATGACAAAAGAAAAAAATGGTAGCAAACAAGTCAAACGTCATAAGAAAAAAGAATTCTTCACCAAATAAACGTGCAAAATGGCCGTAATTTCTTACATGAAGTACAAAACACAACATGATGAATCAAACAAAGCTACCAAGGAGAAGAACATTTTCCAAATCTGTATGTCTTCAATTTCCTGAGTTGCGTCCTGAGGCTTCCTGCCTTTGCTTCCTGACCTAGGACCGTAATTGCCAAATAATTGCATAAACAAGTATCTTCATGCTCATGAGGTTTTCAGTTCAGTTCAACAATTTTTGTGCCTATGAATGACCCAATTGATCCTCTCAGGAGTGACAGAGCCACTTTGCACTTCACTGCCAGCATGCTGGTGAAATCAGCCCTGTTCCAGCATCACTCTGGCACAACCATACCAATGTCAACATAAACACACAGAGCAGCAGAACTGGGATAAATTCACACATATCACGTGTTTTCTGAGAGGCTCTTGCTGAAGAGAGGCATTTGTATAGAAAAGAGAGAATGGTGCAGGAAAAGGAGCATAGATGGTCACCAGTCTGCCTAATTGAAAGAAGATGTAGAAACTTAAGCTAGAGAGAGAAGGGGCCAGGATAGGCAGCACACTGGGAACTGCCTTGCACAGCACACCCTCACTATATGTGGGGTAAAACCAAAAATAGCCGTAATCTGTCTTTATCCTTGTAAGCCCCTGAGTGTGCTGTAGGCACTTTGACTTTAGTGAGGGTTTGAGTCCACGTGACAAAAAAAGGTCCTTGAAAATGGAGTAAGTACCTGGCATTTTACAACAAGAATGAAAACGTTAAGAAAGTCTAGTTGATTTCAACAGGAAGCTTCACAAACACAGATTCACAAGTAGTGTGGTTTATTGGAGCAATGGATTATATATTCTTTTAGATTGCCTGTGATAAATTCACTAGACCTGCAAAATATAAATATATAGCACTATGTACATCTGTTCCCAGGTATACTCTGATGCAGTCAAATGTGCAAATCTTACCTAAAGAGGTGTTTGTGCTTTGGGGAGAAGAGAGAAACAAGCCTGTTGACTTGTTTGCAAGGTGATTGTATTCTCATCCTCTGCGGTGGAGGATTTCAAACGCTGATTTAAGAGGCAGATATGAGAATGTAGTCAAATATTCTGTTACTGCCATCATAAATGGGGTCTGTGTGCGGGGCAGCCAATTTATATGTAAATGAAGAACATAGAGAGTAAAAAAGAGAGAGATTACAGAGATTTGTGCAGGGACAGAACAGGACCCTGACACCTCAGCCCAACTCCCTTTCCCACCTGGCTGATTGCAGTGATAGGGGTCATCTGGCCTCTGCCCAATAACCTACAACCCCCTCAGCATGCCATCATGCCCATGGAAATGCCTTAGCCATGCACGTCATGGCACAGCTCATGGAAATCCCTTGCTGAATATATCATGGCATAGCTCATGACTGTAGGTCTCATTCCTACAGAAGTCACAGGACCATAGGATAGCTCAGACTGGGAGTGACCTCAAGAGGCCACTGGCTTGGCCTTCTGCCCACAGCAGGTCAACTCTGTGATCTGTGATCCTCATATGGGGTCTTGAGAACATCCAAAGACTGCTTAATCTGCACATCTGACTGTCCTCATAGGAAAAAAGTCTTTCCTTATAGCCAAACTGAAATTCTGCTGGTTCATCTTCTTTTTGCTTCTTACCCTCTCTCCCTGTATGGCTGTAGAAACCTCCATCCCCTCAAGGAGCTCTCCATAGGCATTGGGGGCTGCCTATGGCACCTAACAGGTGCCCCCAAAACTGTTGCTGCTCTAGGCTTAACAAGCCCAGGCTCCCCAACACCCTGGGGCCCTCACCTGAACTAATTCATTTATCAGTCTCTTTTTTCCATAGCGGGGAAACACTTAACTGGGTGCAATAACCAGGTGTGGTTTAATGAGTGCCGAATAGTGGGGAATGATGACTGCCCTTGATCTCTCTTTCTGTCCTTGTTTGTACAGCCCAGGCCACTGCTGGCCGTTGTTGTTGCTGGGATTTGCTGCTGGCCCATGTCCCTCTCACTGCCCACCAGGACCTCCAGAGCCTTTCCCACAGAGCTGCTCCTTGGGCAGTTTTGAGTCTGTGTTGCTGCAAAGGATCCTTTCATCCGGATAAAGGACTTTGCATTTGCCATTGCTCAATTTTATGATGTGCCCGTCAGCCCATTCCTCCAGGTCCCTTGGAATGGCTGTGGTGGCTCAGTCTGAAGTCATTGCACACCTGGTGACCAAGCTCTCTGTTGCCTTCTGTCACCCACTGGTAAAGATTCTAAACAGGTCCCAGTGCAGACCACAGTGGTATTCCCCTTGTTGCCAAACTCCGGGTAAAGATGAGTTATTACTCAATCACCCTCTAAACCCAAAACTCTATCCAGACTACAAACCATCTGACTTTTTCCCATTCCTACTTTAGCATCCCATCTTGAATACGAGAATATGATGGGAAAAAACCTTGAATGCCCTGCTAAACTCAATGAAAATAACATCTGCTGCTCTCCCATCAACCTGCAACACAGTCATAGGTGGAAATCAGGCTGGCCAGGCATGACTGACCCTTGGTAAATCCATGCAGTCATTTTCTTCTCCTTTCTGCACCCAGAAATGTGCTCTGAGAGGACTCGCTGCATGACATTTCCAGGGACCAAAGACAATATGACTGGCTTGTACTTCCCTGGCTGTCCTCTGGCCTTTTCTGAAGGTGTTGTTTTGAAGACGTTTCAGAATAAATGAGAAGGAAGACATAATTAGGCCTCTAAATCTACACCTAGTGTTAAAAAAGTATTTCCCAAATTATCTTTATTCATCATCATACCCAGAGATGTCTCATACCTGTTTAATAGTGCTGGAGAGTTTGCTCAGTTTTGATCACAATTTTATGATATCACAATGAATTCCAGTTTATGTGAAAAAGTGTTTTATCTTCCAACTCCATCAGGTGTTGTGAGAGAAGATGAGGATGCTTGGTACACTACCCTGTAAAGTTCCCCATATAAAATCTGTTAGTCTGGGAAATTACAGCAAAAATATATTTGTCTGTTCGATGCAAGCCCATATTTTTAGAGAGATGATATCGTTGTTCTTAAGAAGCTGTCAGCTTCAGCTTTTTAACATCTTCTTTGTGGGTAGATTTATTATAGTCCTTTAATCACAGACAGAGAACATCAAAAGGTTTACAGAAGTTCATGAGTCTCCATGCCCAAACTGCAAAGCATCTGAGACTAATTTACAACTTCACTGAAAAAACAAAATGCAAATGTCAAATGCAGCTCCTCATACACAGCTAGAAAGAAAATAAAAACCCGGTACAATCATGCAATTTATTCTGGAACAAATTATCTTGGAATTCCTGGAGAGCATATTGAAATACACGTGACTCCATGCACAAGTCCTCAGAAACCCAAATGAAAGAACTTCCATTGCATTACAGGACTGGTCAGGATGTTATCAACACTGCAAACAATGTTGTAAACACTGCAATACCATCCCTTTTACATGTCAATCAGTCATATAAGGGAACATCTATGTACATCCTGTGGAAGCCAAAGAGAAATGAAGGCCTTCCCTATACCTCAGGATTTAGACTTTGAACAGCAGCCGGCAGCTGCAAGTAAATACTTTATTAAACAGCTACTGCTAGATGCAAAATACATGTTGCTCAACTGAGACCCACTGGTGGGTGAGGAGAAAAGACTGAAATTAGGATGATTAAATTGAGAAAAAGTGCTATATTTGTGGCACCATAAAAATTACAGTAGCAGTTAACTTATCTGGAGCTACTAATAAATTATTAGCAGCCTGATAAAAAGAATCTAAGGTAGAGGTTGATACTGCAGTATATTTCTTGTAATAATTTTTAGTATTCATTAGTTCCAGTCTGCAAACTGCTTGGAAAAAAAAAATTACTATTAATTTCATCTGTTTGCTCCCATCTAACTGAACATGGATTCAGATAGTTGATTTCATAGTCTATTTAAATTTTTGTAGGTAAGATATGAGTAATAAAATAATGCTATACCTACATCTTTGCCAAACAGCAACAAGAGTTTGTACCCAAAAGTCTGCGTGATTAATTTAAGAAGTAGCTTTTCAGAAAAGATCAAATACTGCTTCTAGTCACTCTATAAGCTGTTCTATGGCTTCACTATGCTGCTACTTAGTCACATTTATCGCTGTCTCATACTTTTACATATATTACTTCACAGTGAAAAGCTTAAAAATCAGTTCTTGAAAATTTTACTCTTTTTAGGTGAATAAGTCGTTTTGGGTTAAAATTGGAAAAGTATTATGACCATCCAATCAGTTTTCTCCTGTGCTGAGGGAACCAAAGAGATGCTCATGTAAAATGAAAAAAAATCTACTGAAGAGTTAGTTTGTCCTATAAAAATGAACGAAGCTCTCTATACTGTTACTATTTTGTCTTGTTCAGCAGGCTGTTATTTTCTGAAAAAAATACTCATTTGTGAGACAGGAGGGAATTTCTTCTGCTTGTTTTCACCCTGAAAATGCTGGCTGCCTAGGCTAAGCCATATAGCTATTTTCTAAAGGAGGTTTTGCTCAAAACCTCAGAATGGTTTGTCATTTAGACAGGCATCTCTCTCTTGTCTGACAGAAGCCGTGGCCAACTCGGTTGAACTGGATACTTAGCTTTTAGACACCTTGAATTGTATTTGTGAGGATGTAAGAAATTCTACTTATACACAGGAAGCTTAATTCATAAGAAGTGTGAAGTGTCTTTAATAAAATGTTAAAGTGACACAGTAGTGAATATAATCTGTGGCTGAGATCTTACAAATGCTTCTGGAGGAGCATAACTTATTCCCTGGGAGCAGTTCTGCTCACACCAGGAGAACTAATCCCATGAGCAGAGGTACGAGGGGAACTGTATGCTGGGTTATTTGAGGTACATGTAGTCAACAGCAGGAAATCTTTTAGCATTTGCCTTTTCCATCAGAGAGACTTTGGTATGATGAAATTGTTTAAAAGTATAAAACTTAATTTTATAGCATCAAGACCAGGCAATTCAAGTTGGAAAAGAAAAGATGAACGCAACTTCGAGTTTTATACATGAGATGTTCTCTTCCAGTTAACCAAATGGCAAAGAGTATGTCACCATGTGATTAATAGCTAAATATAACATGCTGCTGCATAAACAACCACTGTAAATATAGCTATCTTCACAGCAGGGGAAGCCTTAGCACATATAACAGCAGGCTACCTGACAGCCAGAGAGATTACAGTATTTCATTTTCAGGCACAACTCTCAGTTGGAGTGGCTGTGGTCAGCAAGAAACTGTTTCTAATATGTTTGGCTGGACCTTGAAGTTAATCTATTGACTGCTGCCAGATTTACCGGGCAGGCTTTAATGGTCCATTGATTTTAATGGACCCTTAATCAACATGGCAAATTATAACTCAGAAGGCCACCAGGAACAGAGAAACAGGAGAGTATAGGCAGCACTGGTTTGATGTAGGCAGAAGTGATTGGAGAGAGGTATCTCAGTTACATGTAAAATATTACTATTCTCTTTCCATATCCTCTGAGCATACAGCAAATATAAAACCAAAATATCTTACAGTTGCCTGCAGTGGCAATGTTCAGCGCCCCTGCCCACATCAGAAATAAAACTTCCTTCATGGATTTACGTTGGCCAGAAAATTACATTATAAAAAACTGAATTACATACCACTGTCTTAAAAATATAAAAGTAGATCACAGAAGAGAACAAGTTCAAGCTTGTCTGCTCAGACTGCTCTGTTTTCCATCCCCACAGGAGGAATACAGCTTTGGAGGCCATCTCCTCCAAAGTTAAGCACATCATTTACACTGGTCTCCAGGCTTTGTCCTGAGCTAATTCCTTCCTCAGAAGAAATCGTACTGCCTATCTCCAGGCAAATGTACCTTTCCCTGAAGGCTGGTTAGGTAAGACCCCCAAGTACTTGAGCCCCTTTGGCTTTTGAATAGAATCATAGAGTCTTTTAGATTGAAAATCACCTTTAAGATCCCGTAAGTCCAACCATTACCCCAACACTGCCCAGTTCACCACTAAACCGTGTCCCCAAGTGCCACATCTGCATGTCTTTTAAACACCTCTGAAGAGGAATTAGAAAATTTGGGCAGGTGGACCTAGTGCACAGTATCTCCACAGTAAACTCTGACAGCAAGGAACTAAAGGTAAACCCAGGCATGTGGCTGTTTTCAACTCCTCATCATGCTCACAACTGTGTTGGTATAACAGATGCTATTCCTGTAGAAGAAGATCAACTTTGTAGTGCTAAAACATTGTCCAGAGGGGCAATATAGTATAATTGCAAATGACAAATAGTTGCAGCATTGTAAAAGCCATATGTACTTTGTTTCTTATATGCATATTGCTTTTCATGTTCCAGAAAGATAAATTTAGCCTGGCAGATATCCAGGTTAAACACCTAGGAGAAGTGAGGAATTTAGATATGCTCATACAAGAGATGATGGGAAAAATTTGACTTGTTTAAAACAGGAAAGTAAAGACTGAGAAGAGAAACAGTTTTGATTTATATGTAACATCAGGGGGTAGATGTCTACCAAGAAAGGAGCTGCAGGGCAGTTCTAGCAGAAGAATAAATGACTACAGCCATGAATAGATTTCAGAAAAAAAACCTAAACTGTTTGCACCAATAAGAATTATGTCCTAGCAACAGGTTTTCAACAGGAACAATGTGAGCAAAAACTGAAGCTACTTTTAAGATGCAATTCAGTATTTTAAGAAAAGGATCATATAGTGTGTTGGCGTGTGATATCAAGGGCTGGAGCCTGATAAATCTGAAAGCCCCTTCTCATCCCACATTTCCTGTAGCCAGCACGTTGTGATGCTGGTTTGATAGTGCAAAAAGGTTACAGGTACTTTTCATAATCCTTCTTAGACAGAGCCAGGTTACACAATGCAAAGAACAGGGATGATGACTGCTCCAGAAGCAAGATGTCCATGGGAAAGCTGGAGAAACTGCTAAGTTTTTTTTTTCAATTATAGACGGGTCTCCCAAGTGTCCATGTTTTTTGAAAGTTGACACATGCTGAGATTAAATCCAGTAGTAATGAATTCCAGTGAATAGTGTTCAGCTGGAGATAGAAGCAAAGATTTTGGGAAGCTGGTAAACAAAACACAATGCAGACTTAGACCCAGGAAGGCCTTTTTTAAGATGCCAATGGACAAAACTAAAAGGTTGAACGTGTGGGGTCATAAAACTTCTCAGTATCCTTAGTGCAGTTTGCAAAACTCCAGGCTCCACAACATTTGAAAGCTTGTGTGAACAAGCTCTCCCCTAGATCCTAGCTCCCATGGATTGCCACTCTTGGATGGGTAGAAAGAGTAGACAAAAATGCTACTCTTAAAATTTTTTGGCCCTTCATTTTGTAATGGTAACCAGGACCCAAAAACCTGTATAAAGCTGGAAAAGATTTTGAAAACAAGGAAAATCTTCTTAAAACTAAGAGGAGTCCTGTTTTCTCTGAAAGGTTTTACACTTTCCTAACACAATACTCTTTTCCCATAGGAATTCCAAAGAAGTCTGCAAGTGCAGAACCAGTGAATGAAATGAATGAATGAGTAGTCAGGATAAAATGTTGAGAATGGGTGGTAGCTCCTCAGACAGACAGACAGATTTACTCAGGTCAGTGTTTCCCGTGGCCAGGGCGTGGCAGGCTCCCAAGGCACCTGCTGCCACCTGGGAGCAGGGTTTGACACAACACCTCCGACAGCAGCTCTGAGAAACAGCCCTTGGGGCTTTTACAGCTGAACCAAACTCTGACACTTTTGAAGCTCTCAGTTTACAGAACAAATTTGTGAAAGTGTTTAATTCCTCAAAAAACACAGGGGGTTATGGCAGCTGCTTTACAGTCCTGAAAGACCCTAGAGCAGACCTTTCGGCAGCTCTGCATCCCAGCACTCGCTATCCAGCAGTCTGTCTTCTGTGGCATCTAAGTGAAAGTGACAGGCTGTCATGGCCTAGAGGACAGCCAGCCACCCTCCCAGTCACAGAGGAAATGAAGAACATCCTTCTTGAATATGAGGGCTTCAGAAATGCAAAAGCCCTTGGGATTCAGGGTGTTATTTATGAGACTCCAGTGAATCAGAGGCCCAGAGGCTTCAGCTGGGAATCGGGCATGAGATGGAAACTCTGCTCCTGTACAAACAGTGGCTGCTAACCTTAGAGAGGCCCAAGGGCTGGGCTCAGCACAGGGCTGAGCACCTTCTAAGCTGTTTCATACTGGGGATAGAGTGACCAGATGGTACAGCCATGGGAAATCCCTGTGCTTTCAGCAGGCCAGATGTAAGCCATTTGGTTGGATCCTGCTCTTGATACTTTGCCTAATTCCTTACAGGTGTTCCAGTTCCTTTGCAACTGCGCCATGGGGCCAGTCTGGGCTGATGAGGGCCAGTCTGGGGGCCTTACAAGAGAGTCACAGGATTATAAAAGTCAATGACAATGAGGATTTTCACTGAGCTGCAGGTTAGGCACATACCAAATTTCAGGGTACTCTAATGCAGAAAGCAGAGTGTAAACATGGTGTGTTTGTACATATGTAGACCCTACTGTCTGGGGCATGTGTCCAGAAGCCCCGTGTTTGCTGCCCAAAGGCACTGTCCTGGCTGTGTTGTGAGGGTCAGGAGCAGTTGGGTGCTTTTTCTGACCAGCTAGGGGACAGACAGAATGGACAGACAGATCCTGGTATTGCTATGTCAGTGCTCCTTTCAGGCCTGAGGACAGGACTGGCAACTTCCCACAGCTTCTTAATAAAAACTGCTATGTGGGTAAAATAAATATCTTTCATTAGGCAGATCAATATAGTTTTTCCAAGCATAAGTAGCTCATTTAATAAAAGGATGGAACCTCTAGCCTCAAGTCTTACGATACTCTGAACGGGCTTTATAAACATTTAATGCTGTACACAAGTTGAAACTGTGGGGTCTTTAACCTTGGATGGCCTGGAGTATGGACTTACCCACAGCTATTTCTCCATTCCAGAGTGGTCTTAGAAAATTGAATAAAGCTTCAAAAAAGTTTATTTGGTCTTCACAAGGTAGTAAAGTATGTAGAGGATATTATAACAACATAAATAATGAAAACTGTGACCAGGTGTAAAGGATGACAGGCACAAATGACAGACAGCATATTGTAGAGCATCAGTCAAATTATGTGAGTCGTATGTCATGAGTCCATCCCTAAAAGGAGAAATAACAGTGGCTCATCACTCCCTAGAATCATAACATAATCTTCGGAAGGTTCAATTTTCACTTTAAATTCAACACAAGGTATCTGCTTCAGCAGTCCCTGCATTTATCCAGGGTCTATTCCCCACTGATAAGAAACTCAGATAATTTTTTCTGTAAAGTGCAAGATCTCTTAAGAAACGTGAGAGAGACATAGCTGAAGTTCTGATTCTTGTCTGCAATTCTGCATGACATTTATCAGAAAGAACAGCTCTGATCAGGTACTGTATTCATTTGGGGTCTCTAGATTTTGAGTACTGGAAGACACCATAAATAAACAGATTTTCCAGTTTGTTTACTTCTGATCTTTGGTGTCATTGTTTTTGATGGCTGTCACTGTTCCACAATAGTTTGTTTTCCTTTTGCAACTTTTGTACATGAGGAAGAAAAAAACATTTTGTAAATAGCAGCAAAGTAAACTGCAAAGTCATAATTGGCAGACGCAGAAGAGCAATGGCTTTTAAATTTTTTTTAAAAGGTTTGAATTTCAAGTTGATAGCATCACTTCAAACTAGTGAGACAAAGTAA
This sequence comes from Struthidea cinerea, assembly GCA_013397865.1. Classification (NCBI taxonomy): domain Eukaryota; kingdom Metazoa; phylum Chordata; class Aves; order Passeriformes; family Corcoracidae; genus Struthidea; species Struthidea cinerea. The sequence continues at coordinate 401,344 of VZTI01002748.1, forward strand.
GAGGTGGAAAACATTCAAATGCACTAGGAGAAAGTTAGGTTGGCACTGTTGACAATTAACTAACGAATATTAATTCCCATGACACTCATTGTAATAATGATAATTATGATTTACTCATTTTGTTTCATTGTGGAGGCTGTTAACATTTGATTTCCTGGGCTCTTCCTTGCGATTTCCATTAATTACTGTCCACCTCCTCTCTAGTTTTTCTATTGAAATGAAAAAAATTAACAGTCTTTAAAGTCTGCTCCAGAAGTCTTTTACAATTGACTTTCAAACTAATTGGAAATGACGTATCTCCGCTGCCTGTCTGCCCCATCATCACACCTCTCAAAAGATGAGTTTTGTTGAAAGAAACTTATTCTTCCTTTTTCTACCTTGACTTGCAGACATGCTTTCTCCATTTGCTGACTCCAGTAACAGACTTATTTTCCAGCCCAGATCCTTACCATTGTACATGGCTCCACTCAGTCTCATATTTTATTGAGCCCAGCATCTAAACTACAGACTTGTTTTCTGGCCCTTTCTGCTGAGGGTCATTTGCTGCCACTTCATCCACCTCCATCTGCTCAATGCCCCAGCTCCTTGCACAAGTAACCTTCCTCATTAAGTCTTCCTAATAAAGTCAATGAAGACCACTCAGTTGGAGATCTAGACCATCATCACAAATTATGGATAATCTATATAATGGAGATGTAGGAAGAATAAGCTGGGCATTATTAATTTGATACAATAGGTAAAACAGTTTTCTTTCTAAAACCTAGCAATGGCTACCTCTTATGAAGGTCATACCCATCCTAACCTACACTTCTTTTGGACAATTAATACCATGTGTGAATTTCCAGATTTTTTCTGTCACCAGAAAAATCCCCTCAGAGTCCTCATATCACTAATACTGATAGAGCCTGGGAAAGCTTCAGTGATCCCTGTTATAGTGACTCCAGACTTTTGAAGCGTGTTAAGTCCATTTTAGGGAATTTTTAAACTGTAGTTTAAAACAAAAATCCACATCTTCCAGAAGCTGAAGGAAATCTACAATTCATACTGGTATCTCACTAGATCTGTAATTTTTGCTTCCTCTTCCTCCAGCAAGCGCTGGATTAAGTTGTCTCAGTCTTTTGGCTGTTGCCTGGCTGGTGCAAAGGCTTTGCTGCAGCTCAACTCCCCATGACCCTTGGCAATCACAATGAAGCACCCAGCGCCACCCTACCAAAGGTGAATAATTCACTAAGGTGAATTATTCTGTGAAATTCCTTTTGGAAGGCTGACTCGACCTGGTTGCTTCCCACCAGTGCAGCCACGGTTCGCGAGCCTGTGCTGAGTGGTGAGGTAGCAGAGCAGACAGTGGCTGAGCTGCAAACTGAATCGGGGCTGCCAACTTCGTGAGACACGAGGCCTCAAGCTTGCAGAGCAGAAGAGACCAGAGCTGTGGGCCAAGTACCACATTCCCTTTTGGCCCCACTTCTGGACAGTGAAACAGAATCAGCCTGGGAGGTGCCAGAGGGCTCTGTTGGGCCAATGTGCCAACAGAGCTCCTTTGCAGAGCTCCTTTGCGGAGCTCCTATGCATTGATTTTAGTCACTTAATCAGATTTTCATTGTTCTTCACTGGCAGATCAGCTGTCCGTGTCTTCAGTGTCCTCTTACAAAGAAGCCCAAGGGCTAAACCTGTGATAATACAAGCACATAAATATATTTGCATACCACATGGTGACTTCAGCAGAAAACAAGTTTTTCCAGGTCTTGTGTTGGTGAAAAGAGCTATTATTGATGCAACAGCATTGCGGCAGTGTTTGCGGAAACTTTCGCATCCAACTGCTACTTCACCATTGGAAACAAATCCCCAAACCAGTTTGTACCTACTTGCAATCAGAGCCCCTTTCATCTGTTCGTACCTAATGCAAAAAATGAAGAATTTTTTAAAAAAGCTTTTTGCCCGTATCATATTCGTGAGGCTTCAGGTTTCCCGCTTTACCATGTCCCTGAAGTGCTTGGGGATGCAGGAGCATTCTGCAAATACTGGGAAATTCTGAGGGGCATTGCCTTCCCCAGCCTAGCAGCAGATAGACAGTGAGAGGTAGGTGTGCAGCAGAGGGAGGCAGGAACATGAAACACTCTCCTGGATGTCCATTTGGCTGCTCTAGCCACTCAAACCACATTGTCAAAATACAGGTGCAGAGCTGGGCTGTTGGGAAGGGACTCAGGAGATGGAATAGCTGAGAATAAGGTGGAGCCCAACAAAATTGTAGTGAGTATCACGGGATTGCAGGTCTAATACAAACAAGGACATTTCTTCCTTCAGTGCCTTCTAGATTTTCCATTACGTAGGTCCAGGAAATTTGTACTTGTAGAGGAAACTCATCACAGCTGATGGTAAATTCTCACCCCTAAAAAGGGTGATTTAATAAGAACAAACATCACCTTTTTGAGGAAAAACATCACCTTTCAGCCCACTGAGACAGCAAAGGTGCTGACTCTGCCTTCAAAGCTCAAGAAAACAAGTATGTCAGATGCCCACACTTCAGAGCCCCTCGTTCACTATGCAGAGAAGCACGTGGATGCTGAGATGTTGCTGAAGGAGTTGGCGTTGGGACGCAGCCTGACCTTTTGCAAAATAATGAAAAGAAACTGAGAGATATTCCTGTTAGATATGGGGATAATAACTGCCCCATGGCATGCCCAGAAGGAATTGAAAGTATAGGTCAGGTCAATTGTTGTTAGAGAGTAGTCATGGCAAGGAGGGGATTCTCAGGTTAGTTAGAAGGAGAGAAATGACAATTATTCATCAAACATTAAGAACTTTGGGAAACAGGAGAAGAGCAGCTTTGTTGTGTTATCTGGAGAAATTCAGAAAAGAAGGAGTAAAAGGGAGGTGAAATATTAATAAAGGAAAGGGCTTTCTCTTGTGGGAATGGGAGCGCAGAATTTGCTAATACCTTCCAGTGCAGTTCATCTGTTTTTCTCCCTGACAATGAAAATGTACCAGATGGATATGGTTAATCAAATCCCTTGAGGAGAAAGGTTTTAATTTCCTTCCTGTGCTTCTCTTCACCTTTATCAACACGGAGGAAGGGATGAGACCAAAACAAACTCACAGAACCATTCATCAACAGCCATGGGGAAGTCAAATCCCTGTGCAAAGGTTTCACTGGCAAAAGGACAAATACATGCTACATGCTAGTGGCAGCCCATTGTCTGGACTTCCTGCATATTAATTCCCCTGCCTGATATTTTATGTTGCAAATATGGCAATAGGAGAGTGGCATCCTCATGGTGCAATATGGTATCAATGTGCCGTAAATAGCAGCAAAACAATGTCTGAAAGTAATTAAGGGCTACTGTATATGACCCAGTCAGTATATTTAAGATGATTTGAAATAGTCTAATTCGGCTCCCACAGATATGAATAAGGGTTTGTCTATTTAAATTCCCAGGAAAGCTCATCTGAATCTACTTCTGAATGGAGTAGCATAACCCCCTGCATGCAGGATTATAGCTGCCTTTGATGATACAATTTAGTTCGCTCCCAAAGGAGCAGTGGATCAAAAACTCTCATTAAGGACAGGTTGTCTGTTTAACACAGATCTTCATTTCCTGCTCCTGTGGAGCTATGGCACCCAGGGATGACTGGGCAGCAGATGGCACGTCTCCTAGCTTGGTTTTTGTTTCTTGTGGTCTCTGGTTGAAAGGACGGATCTTGGATTTGTATGATTTTGCTGGCATACTGTGCTTCTTGTAGGGTGGCTTGTCTTGCACAAAGAATAGGTTTTGGGGAAACTCAAATGTGCTCTCTGGTGGTCACATGTCCAGGGCTTCCTAAGGGCAAGGAGAGGATGTCCCCCCAACTCGGGCATCTGGAAGCAGAAGTGGGTCCCCTGGTTAGACATTTAGTGCTGATCATCTGCTGTGGTGCTGTTCTACCTGTCCCTGTACAGGCTGAAAAGTCCCAAGCACAGGATGAATGTGAAAGGAGGGAGATCACTGTAAAAGGTGAAGATTTCTCAGATTCTTGCAGTTATTGTACTAAACATAAATATAACTGTTTAGCTGCCTATACAACTGAGGCATTGATATTTGTTGGAGCATTAATTAATTCATACTGTGTTAAATTTAGAACTTTTTTATTTATATTTCGTAAGTAGGTGTTTTATCTGCAGGAAATTATGACAGGCACTGGATTGATCTGACCTTTACCAGTGGGAGTATGTTCCTGCAGCTGTTCACGCTGGGAGGAGCTCCAGCAATGTCATTGATTCTGCTCTCTCTGTAACAACACCCCATTTGCTCTCTTAGACCGAACACCTGCCCCACTAACGTGGAATTGCTCGTGTCTCAGCTGCTTCATTAATCACACTGATGTCTGGGTATTTTGCATTTCTAATCAAACCCCTACCTGCCATATCAATACCCAACTGACTGATTGTGTTTACAGACCTAGTGAATGCTTTGCAAGAATACTGATAAACTTTTAACTTAAAAAGTAAGGCTACATCCTCTGTATTTAACAAAAAGATAAAATCCAGAGTCTTGGTATTAGAAATAAACAGCGCATCAACTGCTTAATTTCACTGAGTTATCTCTGTGCTGAGTCTCATAATTTCTGTTTGACTTAGGCAAACCTCAGAAAGGGATTTGGACACAAGGGGAGATGCAGAACAAACCATTTTCTTCTGCATTTTGCTTCAATAATTTATAACCTCCCTAAAACATATTTGAACCTAATTTCTCATGTAAATTTGTCTAGCCTTGCTTAGAATTATTATTTCCGGTTACGCCATTGTCCATAATTATAAAGTGAATTAAAGAACACTTCTATTCCCAGTTAATATTCCTCTTGAGGTCACCTTAAACCTTTCTTTCCTGAGCTAAAGTGATGGTGCTTTTTACATCTCCCATGGAATTGTATTTCCTCTACTCTCCACAATTTTTTAGGGTATTTTTGCACTCTCAGCAGCATTTCATTGTTCTTTTAATATAAGTATGTCAGAACATAACATTATCCTAGATCTATTCTAGCCAATTTTGTACATAAAGGTAAAAGCCATCTTTCCACCCTTAATCATTATTTCCCTCTTTACAATGTCAGAATGTTTTTAACCCTTTCTGTCACAAAATGCTGCAGCAGTTTATGCATTCTGACTTCCCCGAATGCTTTCTAGAATTACTTTCCAGAACTTTCCACCCCCATCTGGGTGCTAAAACCAATTCTCTTTTGGCCAAAGCAAATACTGCAGGCTATACTGAGACACACAAGACACAAATGCCACCTGCACGCTTGTTAGGTGTCTTAGGGTGACACATTAGGTCTTCCAGGTAAATATAAATGTAGTCATGTCAGTTCACAGCCAGCACAGGAATGGACAGATATGAGCATTACAATGACTATCTTGTTCATATGGAGATAATTCTTCTTGGTTTCAAGAAAGCCTAAGAACTTGTATGGACTCTACCATCTAGAAACCTGAGTCCCTTGCAAGGTTTTCTGTATTTATGCAAAAACCACACCTGGATACATTCAGGTGTTCATACTGGTGTCTGAAGAAGAAAAAGAAGTCGCTGATGCATAAATAAAACCTCTTATGTTGAAGACTCTGCAGCTTTCCCCATCCTTGGCATGGAGAGCACCCAAGTCCCTGTGTTACTGGCTAGCCAGTAGGAGGCCAGACTCCAGTCCTTCAGCTAAACTTATTCTGTGCTTTGCAAAGGAATGAGGCATTTGCGAATCCAATATCTAATGTTTTATCTGAGGATTTGGCACTTGCTTGAACAGGGAGAGACCCTGCTCAGAGGGCAATACATGCATTAGACTGGCAGGGATTTGATAAAGTGCTAAACTGCTTCTTAGTTCAGGAACAGAAACCCTAACAAGCAAAGTTTACCCCAAACTGATCCCTGGACTGTGCTTAGATTAATTTATGACACCAAAGTTTCTGCTCTGTGCAGTATTCACCCAATTTAAATTAGTAACAATCAAAATGTTTTGAAATGTAGCTTTATCTAGGGTGGAATTATTTACCATAAACTTTGATTAAGTTTTCATAAGGTCTTACTGATTTTGGCACATACATTTCACTGTCTGTCCACAGGACCATGTCAAGTAATTATATGACCTATAGAACAATTTTTCCGGTACTAATTCAGTTACACACCGTATCACTTTTCTCCACTGCGGTCCTACTCTTCCCAAATGTTTTATCTCCAGCAGCAGCCTCAAAGACTTTTTTGTCTGTGCACTGGGTGGTAGTTAATTATGACCTCTAACGAGCCTGCTGAATTACACCAATCAAGAAATACATTTACTGGGGCTTTCCACGGATGCAGCTATATTGGCACACTGAATATATACCCCCCAAAAACGCCACAGGCTTCCTAACTGCTCTGTGCTAGTGATTAGACAAGATTAACATTTCATGGGAACTGTGTCAGCACGAATGTGAATGGGGTAAAATTGAGCACAGTGATAATACTTTGTGGTGAACAAGTTTTCCATCAATGATTCAAAATTATAGCATGTTATCTTCCCTTAGCTAAAATTGCAGAGGCTGCAGAGAAAATGTTGACTTTATTTTCCATATTTGACTGGAGATTATGTATTTTCCTGTACTGACAGCTCAGAATTATCATTAAAGATTAGTCTTATTCACATCACTTCTATAGCAAACACTGAGAAAAGTATAAAAAAAGTATATTCCAAGTCAATTTTTGTATCTCTAGCCATGGGCAAAGGACATAGCTTGCCACTTCGCCCATTGCTACTGTTGATGATAGGGATAGGGATGAGCAGTGCAGAGGAGTGGTCAACACTGGACAACACTCCTGTCTGTGTCTGGTTGTGAAAAGGATGGTAGAATTTTGTCCCCAGCCTTTCCCTCCATAAACCAGTCATGTCCACACCTCTTCCCTCACATCCTGGTCTCAATGCCACCATGTTCCTAAACGTTCCTGACTTCTTGTGATCCTCTCTCCAAACAACAATGCCCTTAGCACTGTGAAGCACCGGACACCAGATGCATGAGGTTGCCTCATTCACAGGAAAGGTGATGTGGGGGAAGTGATGAGGCCTCTGCAACCCTGCCCTTTGTCCAGGGGATCCCTGCCAGGCAGCAGGGAGAAAACACAGGCCATGGAAAACAGGGGTCCTGACAGCAAAAATGGCCGATGGCCAAAGGAACAGGAACAGAGATAGAGATCAGGGGGTGTTTTCAGTTCCCTACTTGGCACTCATTAGACCATATCTAGACATTGCAGTTTTGTCCCCTCCCACTAGAAAAAGGACACTGATAAACTGGAGTGGGCTCAGGGTAGATGATGGGGCTGGAGCACATGTCCTGTGAGGAGATATTGGAGAACTCCCACAAGGGAAGTGGACTTGTTTAACCCGGAACAAAGATGGCTTTAGGTGGCCTAGCAGCAGCCCAAAGTGCCTGTAGAAAAGTCACTGAGGATACCTTTGAAGTGGGGCTGGGCAGGAAGAAAGACAAAAAAGGTATAAAAGTTGAGATGTAAGAGTTTCAACCTGAGCATAAGGAGACACCCCTTGTCCAGGAGAACAATCGGTCAGAGGACAGAGAGGTTTTGCAGTCTCTGGCTTTTGAGGCTTTCAAGACTGAACTGTATGAAGCCTCAACAGCTCCTGAACACAGGGCTGACCTGCTGTGAGCAGCAGACTGGACCAGAGACATGTGAGGTCCTTTCCAGCCTGAATTATTCTGTGATTTTATTAGCAAACTATCCCCTCCCCATCACTGGATAACACTGCCCTACTCTTACTAGATATGGCCACCAGTGATGGCAATTTAACTAATCAGTAAAACTAGTCCCAAATAAATCCAAAGGAATTAGAAGAGAGGTGAAGCAAATGAGACTCCTCTGTAAAGACAACCTTTCATCCCTACATTGAACCTGTAGATATGAAAGGAGAGGTGCGACAAAAAGCCTGATATATGTATTGATTTTTGGTAGTGTAACATCAATAACACTGCATATTAATGGTAAAAATTCTCAAGCAGTCTGGTCAAACACTGGAACACACTTCTCAGAGAAAGTGTGGTCTTCACTCTTGAAGATACAACTTGGCTATATGTGCTCTGATCTAACTTTGAAGGTGCATCCCATTTCAAAGCTGGCCTTTGTTTTGGATGGGGTGTTAGAGCAAATGGCCTCCTGAAACCCTGTACAACACAAAACACAAGAATAGAAACCTCCCAAGAGAGCTGAGATCTAGGCAGGAGAGGTGGTGCCAGGAGAGCACTGAGGACATCCAGCTCATAAGCTTCTCTATTTGTTCTTCTCCCCTCAAGAGAGCAGTGCTCACCTCGCCAAGAGGAGAGATGGGCTGGGGGGCTGAGAACATTTACAACCTTTTCAGTTAAAAGTCCAGCATGCGAAGATCTTAGTATGAGAAAATGAGGTCTTTGGTCATAATACATAGGGTGAAAACATGCAGTTTCTTCCTTAAGAACCACCCTTTCTGGAGACATTTGATATAATTTGGTACTATTTGTTTTGTCTCTGGTGGCAAGGCATCAGCTGAAGACATGATTTCTATGACACATATCAGACAGGAGAACCTCACCTAAATCAGATGTGGCTCAGCTTTTCCAGCTGAGGTGGCTGAACGCAACCCACAGGAGTTCAGCAGTACATCCATCTTCCATCTGCCTGCAACAAGGCCTGATAACCTGGCATCTCCCTCCTTGCTTTTACTGGAAACACCTTGCTCAAATGATTTTAGAGCACTGCCAGAGAGTGCAGCTGAAAAAAGCTTGATGCTCATTTAGTGTGAATAGAGATGACTGAAATATTATCAAGAGTAGCAAGGCTGCTGTTTCTGAAGTGAGCACTGAGGACAGTTCAGGTCACCGAAGGGAAGTGATAGTGCTGGAGGATATAAGGATGGAGGTGTCACATGTGCCCAGCTCCCCTTTTGCAAGCAGTGATTGCTGCCACTCACAGCTGCAGCATCTGCTGCTGGAAAGGCTGAAAGCACCTACAAATTCTTAAGGCCCTTTCACCATGGAACTTTATGGGAAATATCCTCTGGTGCTCATCTCAGCTGGCTCCAGCTGACACCAAGCAAAGCGAGGCACTGCTCTGCAGCTCTGTGTGCAGGTAAGGGAAACTGCTGTCCTCAGCCTCCCCGCCATGCTCAGGTATGTTTTTAACCAGGCAGCTTCAGGAAGCAGGTCATGAACACAGTCTGGAGCCCTGCTGTGCCTTCACTAATGTCACAAAGGTTTCTGATACAGCCGTAAGGCATAAATAAAACCCATAAATAAACAATCTGTGACAGAAATGAAGCATTTTAACTGACGTGTGGGGATCTAATTTTTGTTTCTTAAGATTATCTGCCTTTGAATATTGGGTACAGTTCTGCTTTTCATCCCACTTGGGCAGGAATATTTACAAAAATTGAAAAATACCTCACTTTCATTTTTGGAATCTAGCCCTAAATTCACATAAAACATCCCTGCTACAGGATGCAGTGCCCTGTGTCCTGGCAGAGGATTGCTATGGAAGAGTAAAGTGAAACGTAACTTCTGATAATGCAATGCATTGGACTCAGGAGTTGACAGAATCGCTACTAGAAATAAATTAAGCTTTTGGCACATGAGAAGGGCTGGGTTCTTGTCTCGGAGGCTCAGGATGTTTCCTCCCTGTTGGAACAGACTCCATTTCTCTGTGATGCTTGTTCTGCAATGTGCTGATTACAGTGACCGTCTTCAGGATTTATTACAGCTCTAGATGGCACAAGGAAAGCTAAATAATAATGACAGATTCATGCCCCCAGGGAGCATCCAGTGTAAGACAGGCACACTAAAAGAGATGGTAAGGCACAAAAGATGTAGGAAGAAGAACAAGATATCCAGAGAAGAAGATGCTTCCATCCAGCTTTATACTTGCTGTCTCTGCCCCTTGCTGCTGTCAGAATCAGGGACAGCATCTCTGATGATGAGTCGGTAGAAGACAAAGTGATGTAGCCCTAAGCCAGAGGTCTGAGCTCCTGCTCCCAGGGCACATGGCAACATGCAGACGTGTCAGTGTTCCTGATGGAAAAGCAGGCAGAGTATTGTCACAGATGGACGAGTGTCTGTTGCTGCTGTGACAGATGAGCAATGGATCTAATTATATAACTGGAAGAGGAGAGCCATCTTGCACTCTCCTGTGATCTAGGGAAGTCATTGCAAAGCTGCTGTGTAGTACAAGGAGCAGTGTAACATTAGCTGCTCTGCAACATTGCAATTCATCACACACGTACCCATTTCATGGCCACCCTAATATATGTCACTGCCTTTGCTTGCCAGTCCATCACTTGAAAAGGGACAGGAGGCGTAAAAAGCCTCAGTCACATAACTGCACTGAGGGTGTAAGTTTCACACAACCCATGCAGAGAGCAATGAACTGTAGCAAGGGCTTATATTCACTTTCTGTTGACTGCTCAGCTGCTATTCACAAAGGAGCATGGAAAAACAATTCCAGCTGACTGCATGTCCTAATGCATTTATGTTCCTGTAATCATTCCATTTTATCTTGATTATAACCAGAACATGTAGAGCAACGAGAGAGGGACAAAGCAGAAAAGAAGATGTATAGCGATACAATAGCTACCTATATCATGGATACCGAGGCACACGGAAAATGACATGATTGGTGACAGTCAACATGATCTCATTAAAGGCAGGTTGTGCCTGACAGATTCGGTGGCCTTCTGCAGTGGGATTACAGCATTGCTGGATGAGGGAAAAGCAACAGACATAATCTAGTGCAAGGTAGTTGACAATGTTCTGCACAACATTCTTGTCTCTAATCTGCAGAGAAACGGATTGGACAGTTGGACCAGTTGGTGTATAGGAATGGACTGGACACTGAAGCAGCTGCAGTCAACAACTCAATGTCCAAGTGTTGAGCAGCGCGAATAGCATTCCTCAGGGGTTGGTATTGTGACTGGTGCTGTTTAACAACTTTGTCAGTGATGTGGACAGTGGCACTGAGTGCACCCTCAGCAAGTTTGCCAGTGACACCAAGCTGTGTAGTACGACTGACACGCTGGAGGGAAGGGATGTCATCCAGAGAGACCTTGACAGGCTCGAGAGGAGGCAATTAACAAAACACAATATACAGTGGAGTGATGGGCATGCAGAAGTATGCACTCTCCTAGTTTTCACTGTGGATGAAAAAGCTGCTAATGAAAGTGAATTATCCAATACAGTCAGATAACTGTGTTACCCTTGGGCTGCAGAGGCATTGGAGGTTTTGCAAACCTACAGGTTTTTCTTGTCATCTAAAAAATTACTATATGGAACGGGCAGAAAAACAAATTATATTTGTAATCCTCATAAAAAGTGTTTTAAAAAAACTATCTAAAGAAATTAAAAGAGAGAATTTTTACTGATGCCTTCTCTAGCCTAGCTAACAGGTTCCCTGCAACTTCAGTAGTGGATCTACATACTCTAGGACCTATGGCACTGCATTGTTAGTTTATGTTTAATTATCTTCTGACCCGTATGACTTTTATATATTCATCTGAATTCCCCAAGAATAACCCTGCCATTTGGTGCTGGGTATAAACAGATCATACCAGAGGTATGTGGAGGAGCAGTTGTGTAAAGATATGGATGCGGCTGCACAGACCAAAAGCAGCCTCCAGTATGGAGGGGTGCCTGGGGTGCTGGGAATGTGTCTGGCATCCCTAGCTGTGGTAGGCATTGCAGGGGTACACAGCGTGTACACCAAATCAGTGCAGTCACCCCTTATCACATTGCTGAGTCCAAGAAAGCAAACAACTCATGGCTGCAGACTTCTTGAGGCTCTTGCTGCCCTGTTGTTTGAACTGTCTGTACAGGTGTATTTTCATATGCCAGATGTCTCAGCAGGGCAAAACAGACACATAAACACAGCCTGCTTGTGGAGCGTATAAGATATCTGTCATGGGTCACATTTTCTTTTTTTCCCAGATCTCACACTACTTTCTTCCTCTTCAGCTGCTGCTAACAGTTTTTAGAAGGTTGAAGCCCTTGGACCGCTGGTGGGAAGGGATAATGTCTCACTAGTGATTTTTACTGGAGTTGTTGATAATCACCACCTGCAGCATCTCCTCAGGTCTGCTGGCCTTTTGTGCCTTGCAGAATTTTTGAGAAAAAGGCTTGGTAAAAGTTTTGAAAACAGGACTCTAGGCAAAATTGAATGTACAAATAGGCTTCTAAAATCTTCATCTATATTTTATGCATTGTGACAACTCTCAAATTCTTAATCTTGGCCTAGTACAGTTCCTTATGTGCTAGATACCTCAAAAACGCAGAAAAAAACCCCAGATGCTCTTTCTTGATATATTTGCCACCCAGGCACATAAATTTTGCTTCTTCATTTTTTTATCACTTTAATAAAGAATTTTAAGGAACAACTAAAGGATACACCTTTGAAATTGGTGCACAGACTGGACTCATGCTCAAGTAACCAGTGCAAGTCTGGTGGTACCTACACACCTCAGTGGACAACTGCCTTGGTTTAAAGCTATTCATTTTTAATAGACTTTCTCTGACTTATACTTGCTGCAAATCTTGCCCTTGAAATGAATCTAGTTTGTGCATGATGGCTGGGATTTAAAAGGAGCCCACGCATATTATTTTCCAAAATCCCATTACATTTTAATAACTTTTCTACTTCTAACCGACCGGGGTCTCTTGAAAAGCTCAGCTTGAATTCCCAGTTTCCACACTCCTATCACTAAATCAACTCTATGGTGATTGCTTCCAGAAAGCTGAGTGTTAATTTTTATTTTTGTTAGCAACTCCTCTCCTGCACTTCAGTGGTTTAGGACTTTCTTCCTGCTTGACTTGTTTTTGCACTTCATGTTTTTTTATTATCCTTGCTAAGGGTATCTCTGAATATAGAGTGACACTCATGCCTGACACCATGAACAGGGAAATTGATGAGTCACAGCAGCTCCAATTTCCCACCTGCATCAGCAATGGAGAAATATCCAGCTAGGAATAACCATGTACTTTATAGTCAGCTTTTCCCATTCCTGTCACCCCAAGTTACAGATATTTTCTAAACTGCACATTTACAAAAAAAAAAAAAGCTTCAAGTTTTAAATTATAAAGGGATCGTCAAGACACACTGTCCATCAGCCATCACCAGAACTGTCCCTCTACCTGGCCTCTTTCAATGAGTCTGAATCCTATTTCCCTTTGATCACCACCCCTAGGATGGGATGGAGGAGGATGCTGCGAAGTCCAATAAGGTTATTGCATCTTATAAGTGCTACATGCAGTAATACTACCAGGGTAAAAAAATCTTTTGCCTCCTTTACATTCCCCTTATATTCTTGACTGGCTTCCAGGAAAGCTGTTTACAAACGTTTTGAGCCAACAGACTATGTATGGTCAGGCTGTAATGTATGTCTCACAGGCTGTCCAGCACTACCCAGCCAGAGTTGTGAAAAGCTCAGCGTGGGCGTGGGGGAAGCTGGAGCAGCTGCTGTGCTTGGGGAACACCAAGGCTTCTGGTGGCCTCTTGCCATTAAATTCACTGGTACTTTTCAGGATTTAATAGCTGGGAGATAGAGGATGGGATTAAGTGGCTCCTACTGCAGAAGGGGAGTGAGGTTGGACTTCATAGCATATAGGACAGTAGATCTGTCCATCTCTTTGGAAGCAAATTGTACCTGTGAGAATTTAACCGGTGTAAAAATCCTCCCTAATTATATAGTCATCATCAACTTCTTCCAGGGAATCCCTTTTCTCTCTAGAATTTAGTTGTCTTTAGCAGTTATTCCTACTGAACTGTTAGAGAGAGTTTGCATGCATTCCTGCTTTTAAATAATATGATAAAATACATGGGCAGCTGAGGTTCTGTTGTGCTTACAGCATCTCTGGTGAATACACATACAGATATATGCTTCCTGAATTAATTCTGAAATATCTCAGAGACATTGTCACAGTGGGAGACACTGGTTTCCTCAGAAACACTCTGCAGAGCACTTCTCACTGGAATGTTCAAGTCATGATCCTGGGCTCAGGGCTCTGCTCAGCATTGTGTGGCCTCTCATTGACAACAGCTCCATTCATATTTCACCAATATTTCTTTTGCACTAATTGCCTCGCAGGGTGAAGGGAACAATTCATAGCCCTTGCCCTCTCATGGACTGTAAGGACAGCTTTGGAAGGATGTGCAGCCTGGACCCAGGGGCTAACCATTTGGCCATTAGCTGTCACAGGCTGTGCTAGGGCAGGACACTGTTACACCTGCACATGAGGCCACCCCTGTGAGGGTGAGCCTGACAGAGGGACATGGTTTGTGCCATTTCACAAGTAATGTATTGCCAATTTTGAACCCACAGTGTCACAGAACACTTTCTATGCTCAAGGACTGACCCTGAACCCTGACCCCTGACCCCTGCCTGAGGACTGACATGGCACTGATGTCCTTCTGCTTTTGCTGCTTGAGCCCACATGTCAGGGAATGAAGGCACTTGTCCAGGCTGGTGCTATCCCATGGGACTGACTGGTGAGGTGGCCTTCTGCACATCCAGGCAAAGACGGGGCTGGAGGCAGCCACAGTCCAATGGGCAGTTGTCCAGAAACCCTCCTCCTTCTCCCACTCAAGCCACCGAACTGCAGACACTGGCTCCACGCCATGCTCCATCCCACCACTGAACCAATTATTACAACAGGTCTATGCTATCAAATTAAATTAGTAGTTTTCCCATCTAGGACATCACATTTCTTGGAGCTGGGGAGGTCGGTAAGTGACTCACTCACAAGGACTCATCCATCGTGTCTCACCTTCTCCCTGTGGGACTGAGGGAAAGCCCATAGTGCCAGACTGGGAGGCTGGGGCCAATCGCCTCCAGGGGAGCCAACAACCATCTCATAATGACACAAGAATGGAGCGGGCTCTCTGTCTTCCAATTAAGGACATAAGTAGGGCCCTACACTTCCAGCCTACTACTTCCAAACATTTTGCAGGCTGATTGACTCTCACGGCTCAGAGGAGACTCAGGATGGCAAATTCTGCTTGGAGCAATATTCAGTGTATACTAAAGAGAGTCAGAATGGTGAAGGGTGACCAGACTCATGTTTGTAGCAAGTAGAGCTAGAAATGTCACTTCAGTGCAGAGTTGTTAGGAGCCACAATAGCTTCTGCCTTGTGGTGAGCTGTGTGGTGTGCTCTCATCGTACAATGCGCTGCACTGATTTGTCAGTGGCCTTCCTGCTCTACTGTGATGTCTTCCTGCAGTCAGGAAGGAAGGGAAGACTCTCTAGGTACATGTTTTAAAGGGTTCTTTGCATTCCTGCACATGTGTTCAGTCTTGCAGTGGGGATAATAACAAGTGAATAGAAAATTAACACGATTGTATATGTTTCGTTAAAAACAAACAGCAAGATGTAAAAGCCAGCTCTCTCACACAGATTTAACTTGGGTCCTATGGAGTTGAAAGAAGTTGAAAGACTAATCCAGAGCTGGGAAGTAAAATATACCACATTTTATTTGATTTTTCTTCCTGATTGGATAAGCTTCTGAAAATGAATTCTTTAAAAATATCAAAAACCCAACATGCTTCCTCTTCTTGGATAATGATTTCTGCATTTACTGGGCTGATCATGCCAGAATTATTTACAGATTATCCAAACATACCTGAGACTCTGCATAAAACTTGCTGGAAAATATGAATTATGTTTTTAATATGAAATTTAAGGAGGGAGAAGAGAAACAAGAATTTAAATAGGAAAAAAATACATGTTGTCTTCTGAAAAAATGTTGAAGTATAATATTTGGGAGAAATTGTGGGTGTTTTTTCCCCTGAAGATAATATCTCTGAGGCAGAAGCTGTTGATCATCTCCTGCAAGCTTTCATGGCTGTGGTGATGAGAGAATGATATAACAGCCAGGTTCTTTTGAGCCTGATCTGTAACACTGTGATCATCTCTAGCTCTCTGCTTTCCTCTTTGTGGTTTTCCTGCCACCTTGCTTAAAAACACAAGCTCTAGACTGGAGTTGTTTGGTTTCTGTCAGATACTGTGCCCAAAGAAAAATGTTTTACTTTTTTAGCTTTTATTTCAAGCAGCTGCATTCTTTTAAAGTTCATCCTTTTTACCATCAGCTGTGGTTGCAGACAGCCAGCTGATTGTCAACAGTTTCCTATGGCACTGATTCATCTGTCAGTGTTTTTTCATTTTTCTATCAAAAAGTATTTGTAAGTAAAAAAAGTTGACCCGGTCTATTGTGCTCTCTCAAACATTAAAAGAACAGTGGTTATGAAGCCTTATAACGAGCTGTCACGTCTTCCTTTCTTCAGCTTTTGACCATAGCTGAGCTCACTGATTAGGATGCAGGATTTGTACTGTTAGATGAATATAGAAAAAAAATCAGAATGCCTGATGCCACTAGCAATTACAGTGAGAAAAAGAGTGAGAGAAAGAGTGAGGAAAAATATTCAGGGTATTAAATGTAGCTGTCTCTGGAAGAAGCCCCTCAAAATCATAACAATACTTACTTTCAGCTGCAAGAGAACTGTGATGCTATTTCACCGGCAGTGGCTTTTCAGACCAAATCAACTATTTAAACCTGAGTCAGTAGTTCCCCTTCCCTTTGTTTGGGTCACCTTATGGAAAGGCTTTCAAGTGTACAAACAAGCTTCCTTCTGGATGAAACAGAACCAGGAGATATTTCTCATTAGTTCACCAATGTCTCTGTTGGATGTTGATCCCTGGGGCCAGACTGGATCTAGTCTGAGGGACACTGCCTTGAAATGGGAGACACATGGGTTCCCATGGCTCAGCACCAATGCTTCTGCACAGACCCATTCCAAGGCATTACAGACACAGCCTATGACTAAAGAAAGGTGGCAGAATACTCTCTGAAATCAGCCAACACTGTAATGTTCAGAAATCAGATACCTACAGTGAGCTATTCTATTCTAGTCGCCTACTCTAGTCTAGCCTAGTCTAGTCTATTCCAGTCTATTCCATTCTGCAGTGGCCCATCACCATCCCTGCAAAATCTCACTGTCTTCCAGGAGCACATTAGTCAATATGAGTAAAGTTTGTCAACATTTACACAGAGGATAATCAAGAGCTCATTGTTCCCCGGCTCTCCAGAATTGAACAAGAAGCTGCAGTAATGAAATTCTCTTATTGATTCAACTGATCAAAATGTATTTGCATCAGTAGCTCAGGAAAATTGGAGCACATTATAACAAAACAACTGATTGGTAGTGTAGTGCTGTTCAGAATAGAAATACATAATCCTTTCATGCATTTAATATTTCCATTAATCACTAACTTGGTGCCATCTTCAATTTTGCTGAACAGCCTTCAAGCTGGGAAGCTCCTTGAATCTGTTCTTATATTTACAGACCCTCTTAGACTGCCTGACAACATGAACTTTTAATTTTGAATCAGACAGAAAATCAGTGTGAGATAATGTTTACATTGGTACTCTTCTTCCCTGTCCTCTCTTATGACATTGCTTCTTACTTGTTTCCTTAGCAGAGAAACAGAAGGACTTGACAAAAGTAGAACTGCAGCCTTTTCCCTCCACAATGTACCAGTATGTCCTCATTTCCAGACTTAGCTTGGTCGCACCATGAAGATTCCTTGTGCAGGGAGCCCCACATTCTTCCAGGAAGCAAACACAGAAGACAAGGTGGAAAAAGCTGCTTCTCTGTCCCAAATTTCCCAGACCTCAGTTGCTATTAACTACTAAAAGGAAGCCATCTATTTTCTTTTTGCAGTACCTGATCTCCAAGAAGACATGCTTTTAAGAAACAAGACAAAAATAAAATGTGGCAGTAAGATACTCCTAGTTTGATATTTTGTATTTAGGCACACTTGTACCATTGGAAGAACAGATGTGACATCAGGTCAGATAGACATATGCAGAATATAAAATATGGTGTGCAACCAACAGATATCAGCAAGGTCAATAGGATTGAAAATGCAAATATGCAGCCCTTCAAGGACCAGCAGAGTTCTCCTGAGTGTTACAAGTGCTTAAGTCTTGCTGAATGTAATTAGAGTTGAAGGTCCTCTGAATTTTTCAGAAGATCTAAAAGATTTATCTTTGGACCAGATTCTTTTTTGCTAAGGGAAAGAAACTGTTCCTCTTTTCTGTTCTTGGTAACTTCTCTGGTTTTGTCACAGAGTTCCTCCCTTCTCACCTTTATCTCTTGAAGACAGGTTTGCACATTTTGCCAAATCAGTGAGCAAGATCAGAAGAATGACAGATCAGACCGTATGTCAAAAATCTGTCCAATAGTTGCTACTATAAAAATACACCTATAGCTTTTTGGACAGTGCTTCATAATCTTTCCTTCAAGGCTGCAATTTAGTTTTTGACAGGATCAATCACATATTATATCTTAAAATCCCACGCATGTATTCACAGATAAAGTGAGATTCCAAATTGTATCAGTCCATTGAATTAATAACTAACATAAGTGTCTGCTGACATTGTTGGAATGCACTGTAAATTCCTTCAATATCAGAAACATCACGAATAAACACAGCTCTAACCCTAGGAAAGTGCTGAAAATTCTGTGAAAGCAAATTGATTTTGTCTCTGCTCTGGAATGGGTCCCCAGTGCACCCATTAGAGCAGAAGTAAGCCTTGCCAAATAAGCACTAAATGCCTCAAAGAGCCATCCATGATGTCCAGTCCAGCTTCCTCTGGTACTTGTTGGCAGAGCAATTATGATCAAACTAGCCAATTTAACTCAGATTATACACAGCATGGAATAAGATCCTCTATTTACACAGATTTACTTGTTTGTAGAAGTGTTCCTGAGGTGAATAGAGAAATTTCCATATGGAAGTTGGAGAGCACTGTGTTAAGAAATTCTGTTTCTCTGATTTGAGGAGTTTTATTCTTGCTTTCTTCCCAGATCACTGAGCTCTTGACATTCTTCTTGCATACATACTCAAAATTCTTTCCTTTTCTTGCTACCCTCATGCAGACTTTGCTACCAATTGTAAAAGCACAAAGTGCACATGGATGTCAAAGGAACTTCCTACATTATCTCTTCTTTTTGTGGGAAGCACCACAGCTTTTATCCATGAGAAAGTCGACATACGTCTCTGTTCTCCTCAGTATGTGACAACAATGCAAATTGAGACATTGCTCCTAAACAGAGAAGAAAACTCTTTTGATGTTGTACAGAGTTCATTTATGTCACCTACAAATGGGCAAAAATGTGTCATCTGTGCTCCCTTATGTTGTTCAGACGAGACATAGAGTCTCTTTTTTTCTTCTGTTGCTTGTTTTTACCTTAGTAATATGAAAAAATGTCAAGCTGATGCTGGCCTTGATTGTTTGAAATCTTTTAAGTTCTCAGGGGTGAACCAGCACTGCTTGCCTGTCTTGCAACTCCCATGGATTGTCTTTTTCATGTTTAGTCAGACTGTGGTCCCTCTCCCACAGTGAGCTGCCTGTGAGCAGATGACTGCTCCTGTATGCAATTCCGGTAGGGAAAGAGCCTGAGCATTGTCTGCTTCCTATCACGTCCCACAAGACTTGGTGCGTTCCTCTTCCCTTGTCTAGAAAAAAGCAATGACACGGCGACTGCCAATGTGTGTGCTGCATCTTACCTACAAATATTCACCAGTTCTGTAACAGAAAGCATTCAAACAAGCAGCTTTTCCAGGAATCAAACCCAGAGCAGCAAAACTGCTTCCAGGACTAGGTCTGGTAAGAGCAAGTAAAAGTTTCATGGCTAAATCCATGGTAAAGAAAAGGCCTCCAAAAGTGTAATATCGGCATCTGATGATGTTAGCCTTTATAATGTGTCATTTTGCATTTCCTGTTAGAAAAGGCATTGAAGGTGCAACTCTGAATGCATCTGAAAATGAAAAAATCTATTGTATGATGCCAACCATAAGCACCTGGCATTTCAAACTCAAGTGAAAACAGAGTAAATGCAAGTTGTTAACAAAGACTTCTCCTTCAACAGAGTTAATGATTACAGTTAAACGTGTGCCAGCAAGGGTAAAACAAAAGAGTGCCTTGAATTAAGTAATAAAGATTTAATTCTGCCTGAATCAGGTTTTATTTCATGGAGTATTATTTGTTATAAATTTTGTTTTGGTTTTGTTTTGTTTCCAGCCACCAGAGTCATTCACAAAGCATAGGGCAAATAAATTTCAATCTGAGCAGAAAACAAAACAAAACAACCAACAACAACAACAAAAAGTAAACAGAGACAAAATCTCTGTAGTTTTTCACACATCACAGATAAAACAGGGTGTAGTATCCACTTTGCCTTTTAACACCTCTTCAGCTATGTTAACACTTATGGACACCTGGTTCCATATCCTGAATTCCCTCAAGCTTCAGGTCAGCCAAATGCAGACCTGCAGCTTCAGTCAGGTGGGCGGGCAGCCAGACCAGCAGGGTCCCAATCTGAGCCAACTCTGTTCTGTTGCTGGCTCCAGATAAGCAGTTACAAAGCTTGTTACACAACTGGTAATAATGACTTTTCACTCTGTGTCAGGTGTTTACCATCTGGCCTCTTGCCTTTGTGAGGTCTATTAACTCAGAAGAGAAAAGCGAAAACAACAGCTTTGTGGAGGAGGGGACTGTGGCCAAAATTTAGTGAAACATTTCTGAGCACACCTAAATTGAAGAGCACAACTTATCCCAGTCGGTTCCAGGGAAGCATGAGCTTACTCCCTTCACTGAATTGCACTTTCGTGTTCAGCAGAAAAAATTTAAGTATGTTGTGCTCCAGAAGCTTATGGTATAGAAGGATGATGATGTATCTTAAAGAAACACAATTCTGCTTACAAGAACGAGAAATGGCAAGACAATCTCTTGCTCCAATGTGTGTGCTTCAATCTGTTGAAGTTTTGGAAAAAAGGACCACCTGTTTCCAGAGTGAAGTTTTAGTGAAATTCTCCTCCAATATTTTGACACCTTGTTATTTGCATTTCTCTTGTCTTTTAAAAAACTCACAACTCTGTGTACTGAAGAAAACTAGCAGCAAACTTCTCACGGCTTTTGGCAGCTTGTATTCCAGATGGCCTGGACAAAACCATAAGATATTATATAAAAGACCCAATTCTAGGAGTCAGTGCATGGAAGTTATTTCAGGTGATGACATGAAGTTTTTTACCAGGGCATGTGTAGTGTTTCCCTGGGCTGATATCATCAGTTGCTAAACTCTTGGTGGGTTTAAGCCCCATTCATCAACTTTACTGTTACACTTAGAGCAGCTGTCTTGTTCTCTTAATACATGCTGCTAACCAGATGGCCTCAGAAAACACAACCATATGAAGTCTGATCCCACTTAATTCTTACACTCTTCATGCCTTTGACTTTTTTGGGTTTGCATCAAAACGAGGCATAATCAAGTAGCAGGAGAGTAGAAGTTGATTCAGTCCACAATTCTGCCCTGGATGTATGTGATTGAGAAAAGACAATGGTGCCTCTAATACATAGCTTTAAAAACCTGTTTGAATGGGAGTTCAGCCATGCCAAATAATATCTGCAAATATTACAAGGTTTTATGTGTTATTATAGCATGAGGACCCATGATGGAGGCTTCTGAGGATCAGAGGACATAAAAGTATTGTTAAGCTTTTCACATAAATGGCTGTAATATGATCCTTTTAAAGGGACTTCTATGTGGTCAAAGCCATCTAGTCATTGCCACTCCCTTTGCAGAAGAAAATTATTCTTTTTCTTATCTTCCTTTTGTGAGGGATGTTCTATATCTGGGTAAGGAGGGGTATGAAAATAAGTGTATTTTCAATTCCCATGCACTTCTTTATACCAAGACTCTATTTAAAAGGACAAAATTATGTTCAATACTTAGAGCACAAACCCAATGTCAGGCCACGGTACAGCTTGGTCTCAGGACTGAGAGCAACCCTTCATTGGGATGAATCATGGTATTTTCTATTCTGCAATTGACTGGACAGGCCACATGCGTGCCTGTAATTTGTCAAATAGCCTTGACAGATAAATGTATAGTTGGAGGTGATGGCAATCAGTAATTAGAAATTCTGCCCTACCTCAGTCCATCATTGCACAGCCTCTAATTCCAGGAGGCAGCTTCTGTCAGTTTGCAGGTGGATGTCACCTACAGACGTGAAACTAATCAGGCTTAGGAAATACTTCTAGGATTTGCCTTTTTTTCCCTCACCTTGGAGAACCTGAGAAATATTTAAAAACAAAAATGTGACTTGACACCTTGCAGGGGGAAATAGGCCCTGTTCGGGTTTTTTCTCCTGCTGATCTGTGATGTGTGCAGTGATTCATGCACAGGCTTAGAAGTGTCAAGAGCTCTTCCACAGAAGAGAGGAGCTCTTTTGCTTGCTCCTGCAGCAGACAAACTTGCAATGCAATTGGCATCCAGCACAGCATCTTCTTATCCTACTTTAAAAAAATGCAATCAGGGGCAACGCTGGTCACGTCCCAGCAAGATTTATTGTGGAGTAACCTCATTTGCACCAATGACTCCTGATTTATGCCAGCAAATGTGATTCGAGAATGAGGTCCTTTTGCACTAATTTAGCATTCTTCCTGCTGTGACGTTTTACCCATCCTGGGTTAGATGTGCAGTCATCAAGTGTCCCACCGGTGCTGTAGCAAGCAGTTTGGGTGGAAATTCAATCTCTCCCACACGAGCTATGCTGAAGACTGCCAAAATGAGCCTGAACTCTTGGAGTTCAATGCACCAGCTGTTTCTGAGCGGATGCTGTGGTGCAGGATCATATAATGCAGCCACTGGAAATGGTACCTGGAATTTATCTTCAGAGCATGGCATTTAGGAGAAGCAGCTCACGTATATTTCCTTCAGTCTCATGTGCGTATTCAGTCACTCTTTAGGACTTCTTTGTGATAAGAGCCGCGTCTCTCCTGTGAAACCAGATTCACTTTTGGACGTGCTGTAATTGTGGAGCATCTGCACCTCACAGCCATTTTGTTGAACATCTTTCTGCTTTTATAGAACAAACATCAGAAAGCCTCAGCTGCCCGCTTCCCCACTGGGGAGAGTGAGGACACGTATGAGCCTCTGACATTTCAGTCTAATCCAATCTACATAAGGATGCTTCATGCCCTGTCACAGGGCAGTGAATTCACTGGAGATGCTCCTGCAGGAGTATAGGGCCATTCCTTGTGCACTGAGAACAGTGTGTGGGCAGCCTCAGGGGTTAAACATCCACCACAAGTCTCAAGTGCAGAGCTGAGCTTTGGTCCTCTCTCAGACGTGAGTGGGTTGCACCAGAGTAGCTCTCTAAGAAATTATGGAAGATAATTGGAAAGTGGGTCCATCCTTTTTACCTCATTGCTACCCACCAAAATCACTGAGCCATATGTACAGAGGCCAGTGAAAAGACAGACATAGCCCCTCATAGTATTTTACCCTGCACTCTCCCTTTCTTACCAGGGTCTGACTCTGCCCATGACATTACAAAACATGTCCAGCCTTGGGCAGCTCTATCTCTCCTAACAACCTAGATGTCCAGGGACCAAGCTGTGTCCCAGGGGCCAGCTGGTGCAGCATGGCTCATGTCCATGCAGCTGACCTCTAATACCACCACCCATGATGGCCAAACTCTGTACCCAGAGCCCTCCCTGGTCCATGCTAACCCTAGGCTGTGCCTATGGTCAAACCACCATGGGGAATATGGGACATGGGCTGGGGCTGAGGTCCATCTCCTGGCCCTGTTAGCCTGCAAGAAGCACAGGAGGAGGAAAGAAATGGAGCCCCAGAGACGGGGATCTCCCACTCCTGCCTCACTATGTCCTGCTCCAGCTGGGACAAGTTTGGGGGGGTCCACTGAGGATGTAGGAGAACAGGAACTGTAGGGCGTCCCTCGCTCCCTCCCCAACCAGCCAGCGGGGTGGTGGCAGAGCACTGGCTGCGGGTAGTCTGAGCCTGTATGTGAATGGACACGTGTTCTGCCCCTACCCTGAGCCAGGCTGGCTGGTGCCAGGGGTGCAGGAGTAGGGTGCACACACCATGGGGGAAGAAAGGGAGCGGGAAGTGGTGAGGGAGACCAGAGAGCATCATGCTCTCCCCACACTCAGGCAGGGAGAAGGCAGGTGTAGAAGTACTTGACACACGTGCCTTCCTTACACCTGTGCTGCTAACCCTCTCAGTCCTGCCTTGTTCCTGGGGTGTCCTTATTAATGACTCGAGGGAAGTAGAAAGAGGACCATCTCCATGGCCTCATAGCACAGGACCACAAACCAGCCAGGCCATTACACACGAAACATCCTCTGTCCCACAGCCCAGTGTCAGCTCTTACCCACAGCCAGCAGAGAACTGGATGTACACAGTCAAAATACACAGTGGTTCTCACCCATGTCATCACTTCTGATATGCTTTTTTGTGACAGAACCATTTGATCCACCCCTAGTCTGCTCTTTATTACTTGCCCATGGACATTGAAAGACTGAACAATTGCAGTTGTGTTTGGAAGTAGTGGCTTCATTATCTGGTTGGTTTTTTCAACAGAGCAAGAAAAATGTAGGCACTGGTAACCTGAGAGGTGTCCGTCATTGACCACAGCTGGCAGAGAGCTGTAGGGTGACATCCACTGCCTAGTTGGATCACGTGCAAAAGCATAGAGACTAGAGAGAAATGCCCTGGGTTCCAGTTGTTTTTCATTCTCTGTGGGTTTGTAAAGATAAATTATGTTCAATACTGAATCGAAGTAGATTTTCAGGGGGTTTAGACAAAATGGAAATCCTCTGTTAGCGCTGCCAGCCTACATTTATTCAGCTAACAAACACTGTTCCTGAAAAAACTGTCAGATAGGGCTGTCATCTGTATCAAAGTAAATAAAGAGGCTGCCAAATTTGCCTTAAAAATCCCAATAATTGCCTATGTTTTCTTTATTTGTGTCAGGTGATGGGGAAAGCAGGGAAAATGAGAAACAGGGTATTAAAAGGCAGCAACAGAGAGACACTAAGTTAAGGAAAACTATAATTAATGTCAGTGCTGAATAATAAGCAATCTGAAGGAAAATGCATATTTTAATTTACAGGATGATTTGATCTCAGTACTATTACAAAGAAGCTCTCACCTGCTATTAATATTCTTCTACATTTTAAAGATAATTAATGATATGAAAGTGTAAAAGAAAACATATGAATCAGATGACTTAGTATTGTGACTCCTGTTGTCAACTAAGCACCACACAGCCCCTTGTTCACTGTCCACTCAGTGGGTTGGCAGGAAGGGAACTGGAAGGGTAAAAGTGAGAAAACTCATGGGTTGAGATAAGCACAGTTAATAATGGAAATAAAAATAATAGCAGTAATAACAATAAAAGAGAAATAAATCCAAAAAAAGACAATTGATGTAAATGAAAACTGTTTTTCACCACCAACTGACCAATGCCCTGCCAGTCCCCATGATGCCTTGAAGTGGCTACCTGAAAACAGAGGCTAGACAAGAATAAGAGAATAAAAGTACGTATTTATTTGAAGGGCCTTCAAAGGTACACCCCGGGCAGTCAAAAGCCTTTGAGGGTCTCCACCCAAGATGGACGCTGGGTCACAAGTTCTTCACACTTTTATAGGTTTGGGCCATTTGCATATCAGGGTTAATTCTCCAATTATAATTTCAGTTCATGATGTAGTAACCCCAAGTTTGCTCCTCCTCTCAAGGCTTTAGTTTACATATTTTAGGGCATGGGACAATCAAGGTGTCCTTGGAGAGCAAGCCTAGAGAGGCTTTGTTATGTCTAACCAGCATGAGAGAACAGCAGCTAACAGGCCACAGAAAACTTCAGAGTTACACACTAGGCAGTACAGCATTTGAAAAATATAAAAGTTAAAACCTAAGGCATCACCCAAGAAGTGGCTGCCCCCTGGCCAATGCTCCCCCCTAACTTTATTGCTGAGCATGAGACCATAGGGTTTGGGACATCCCTTTGGTCAGCTGGAGTCAATTGTCCTGGCTGTGTCCCTTCCCAACCCCTTGTGCACCCCCAGCCCACTCACTGGTAGGGTGCGGCTCAGTGTAAGCCCTGCTCAGCAAAAACCAATAAATATCCCTGTTATCAACACTGTTTCCAGCACAAATCCAAACCACAGCCCCATACCAGGTACTGTGAAGAAATTTAACTCTACCCTAGCCATAACCAGCCACTTAAATATATGTTGCCCAGAAAATAGAAGATACATAGAGATTTTAATGAGCAAATGAGCTTTGATCTGTGTGTGGTGATGATTTCTGGAACACAGCAGCACGTCTGCCAACAGCAGATGCAGGGCTGCCAAAAGCAAATGCCAGACACCCTTGGTCTTAAGCTCTACTTTTAGGGAACTTACTTTTCCCAAAATACGTATTTCTTACACAACCTTGCCCAGGTGCGCATTCTCAAAGTCAAGCCCAGACTATTTCTCACGAGACAATACAAACAACAGAGATGGATCACAGGATAATGACGACATAGGAATGGGACTTCTGAGATCTCTGCACCTTTCAGGGACAACCGCAATGCTCTCGGGGCCTGGGAGAGCATGGCTTGTAAGGCAACTTTTTGCTTCTACACTGAGACTGTCTTTGGGGTATTGGCTGCAGGGAGATGGAGGTCCTGAAGATGGAGATGAGCATGTGAGGCTGGTAACCTGCTCAGCTAACACTATCAATGCCAGAAAAAGAATACACAGAGAGAATAAATACAGGATAAATCAGAAAATCACTTCCACTGGTGGACTCTAGGAAAAGAGTCTTTTTTGGCAGGTGCCACATAGTTATTCCTAGTACTAATGGCACGTGTTGTGATGTCTCAAGAGACATAGGGTAGCCCCAAGCACCAGCTTTCTGGCTTACTTACTTACTGCTTACTCTGCTTACTCCAGACTGAGCAGGGCAGAGCACAGATCATTTCCTCCTACCTGCATCTGTTTGATCCTTTTATTGTTAATCAAATATCTACCTGATAATCCTGCCCTGGTGCCTTGGCCTAGAAAACTAAACATTTGGTCTCCAGTAGATGTGGAAAATGGGGACTGCTGGCAAACAGAGCTGAGTAGGCTCTGGGAGCACTACTCCAGCTCACTGCCCCTGCAGCACTCACTGCTGGGTGGGGTCTGCTCTCAGGGTCACCCAGGTGACTCAGGCCTAGACTTCCTAAGGCTTCTCTAATAAGGAGAAATACAGTATTTGCCACTTATAAATTTTATATCAAGTAACATTTTTAAAAGCCCGTTGTTCTAAAAGGAGCGAAATTCTAGTTCTTTAGTCACCATCAACAAAGGGACAAGTCACTGCATGATTTACTCTGCTTTCCTTACAATGACTTACTTTTAGTTCCTCAAAATTTATATCTAGATGAATTTCTTAGCATTCTCCTTTCTTTCCAGATTCCAAGTTTCTGTTTGTGGAGAGAAATGATAACACTGAAGTGGGAATGTTTCTTGTGAAGCACTGAGATGCCTAAATCGACAGCAGATTGCAGAAAAGCACCTGAAGGACTACAGGTAGGAGTCACTGTAGCATATGATTGATTACCCAGAGGCTGAGGAGCCAACAGCTCTGAAGAACCAAGCAGTGTCTGGATCTGCACAAACGGAGCTCAGGAAGAGTTTCTTCTCTGAAGTCCATCTTAGCTGTTCCTCTTAGCTGCTTCCTGTCTGCTCTAATGTTTTGGAGATGCTGTTCCTTATAGGAATGCCCTCACTGGCAGAGAAGCAAGGTATTTGTTGTTCTTTTCACAGTAGGGCTTGCTCCTGCTACTGTTTAGAGAAGTATCTTCAGTGCAAGATCGATTCCCTGCTGAGTCGGCGTGCCTGGCCACCAGCTGCCCACCAGAGCTGTCAGCGGGGACTGTCTCAGCTAACAATTCTGTAGATACTTACTGGGAGGAAAAGCGATCATCCAAGCTGCTCCACTGGTAGCATGAACCGTTCACAACAGCAATCCATAGACCCAAACAGACTGCTTATATTACACAGTGTTTTGAATTTAGTTTGTGCTAGTAAATTCCTTAGGACTTGCCCTCTAGGGGTGCCCACCTTTCTCCACTGACTGCAGAAGAGTTCAGCAAGACTAGTTTTGACCTAACATTTAGACAGCTGAAGTTCAGCAAAATTAATTTTCACGCTCAATGATTGCTGGGTAATTCCAGTCAAAACTTTCCCATCATATTTCCCCAAAGTTTTTCCTTCAGAAGACATTTATCAGACAGAAACCCACCATTACTCACCTGCACTGTGCTGGTGGACAATAAAGTCTATTGTTTTTCTGCAATAGTAGAGTCACTGTCTTCCCACTTCAAGTTTTCCTGCATCATCACATAAATTCCAAAGGTGGATCTCACAGGGGCTGTCCAGATGATAAGGCAAAAGTCTGTGATAGGGTATCAATACGCCACTGCAAACAGCGTCATTTTCTCTATTCTACCAGTATGAAATACTCCATTCTTAAACATTTATGAGGTATGATCTCAGATATTCCAGTGCTCTGTTACTTGTTTCTTTTGGTGTTTAATGGTGCCTGTTTCATGCTGCAGCCACTTTCTGCAAAATGCAATAATCCAGACACTCGTTCAGACTGTCACAGTTTTTGGTAGGCTATTCTCACTCCACACCTAGCACAGTGTCTTTCCACCATGTTGTAAGTACCATGTATCATCCCTTTCTGTAGCATCCGTCTGACTCAGTCTCATACTAATAGACTGCCATCTGTATTTCTTTGTGTATTCTTGTAATGCAGATTTCCACTGTGCCTGGGAAGGGAATTAATCTTATCCTAAATGCTGAAGTGATAGAAAAGGCCTTTAGAGTTTACCAATTCATTTCATTCATATCTCCGGCACAACTCCTGGTTATTCCTTCACCTTTCTCTACACAGACTCATTCCTGTGTCCTCCTGAATGTTTTGTGAAACAGAAGTAATTTCAATAACCTCGGAGGTTTAACAAATGCAAGCCATGACTGTCCCCAGCTTTGCCAGGAAGCTGGCCAACACTCGGTGATTAGGAGCTGTGCTGGCAGAAATATCTGGTCTTGTTTTAGTGTGCGAGGAAATATCAAAAGGTGAGAGATCAGCTAATGGACATTAGATACAATAGTAGCTTGTTTGGGGCCATATATTCTCCTCTGGGCACTTGACATTTGCTGATACTACTTTGTTCAGTAAATTGACCTGGAGTAGGTAGGTATTTGTAGCACCTTGTTGCTCAAATCTGCTAAATACTGTTTTTGAGGGAAAATAAGAAAACATTTGTTTAGCCTGCCTCGGTCCTATCTTGTGTTAAACCTTCCTCAGATAACCTTAGCCTACAAAACGGGCAAGAATGGGTTGATGAGTAAATTCAGGATGTGCAGCACAGAGGCAGAGGGAAGTCCCTGGGGATCTGGGAGGAGCTTGCCATCCAGCTTGCCACTCAGTTCAGGCAGTTTCTTTCTGCCTGCAATAGTTCTGCTTCTTGTCCGCCTAAAATAAATTACAAATAAAATCAAAAGAACAACTCCATTGCTTTTGGAATAGAACAGACTGCTCTGAATAAATAACAGATATTACAGAAATGTCCTGGTCTGGGAAAAATTCCTTCCCTGCCTAGCAAAGATTTCTTAACGACGACGCTCTTCAAAATATAAAGCCAAGCACTGAACTGTTCTACCCATACACTCAACTAGCTAAATTCCCCATGGAAAAAACGTCGAGTTCAGCTCTGCTGGAGTAATTGGAGCTACTGATTTACATCTGCCGAGCACCATTGGCAGTACACACCTGGGGAAGAGACCTGAACACATTTGCACTCATTCAAATACATACATACAATCCTTCCTTCCCTGGCTCCCCATAGGT
Source organism: Struthidea cinerea (assembly GCA_013397865.1). NCBI lineage: Eukaryota > Metazoa > Chordata > Aves > Passeriformes > Corcoracidae > Struthidea > Struthidea cinerea. Next base: position 431,119 of record VZTI01002748.1, read on the forward strand.
ACAAGTCTGCATTCTTGTTTAAAGGAGAGAACAGTAAACAGATCTCGTGTATGGCAAAATAAGCAACATGGGAACCAACCTGAGTCAACAGCTAGCTTAACTGATTGGAGAGGTTAGGTGTTATTGGAGAGGGGTCTAATCAGAGAAGTCTACAGTTTAAGTGAATTTTAAGTTAATATTTGCTTCAGATTCATAGAATCATAGAATAGTTTAGGCTGACAAAGACCTTTAAGATCATTGAGTCCAACCATTAGCCCAGCACTGCCAGGCCCACCACTAAACCATGTCCCCAAATGCTATATCTCCATGGCTTTTCAATACCCCTAGGGATGGTGACTCCACCAGTTCCCTGGGCAGCCTGTTCCAATGCTTGGAAAACCCTTCCATGAAGAATTTTTTCCTAATATCCAAACGCTGGGGTTTTAGGATTCGTCCTGTTTTCTTTTTCTCTTAAAGAATTTTTCCCATATATGTTGCCACGGAAACCAATTACTGAGGGCTTAGGAAAAACGAAAGACCCGGCCACGGGGGCGGGGTCCAACTGGCCACTCTCTTTCACCTGGGGGTTGGGTACACCCCGGGGCTGGCGGGTGTTCTCGGCGTTCAGACAGAGAGCTGCCATCAGTGGAAGGATTTTGTCAGCACTGCAGGCTTCGGCTTTTTCAGCTGCCTTCTTTCTACGGGAGAAACCCCAGGATTCCCAAGCCCGCCTTTCCCTTCCCCACTGGGAGCTGGGCTGCGGCCGCCCTGCCCCCGTCATTGCCCGGAGCCTTCGCTACATCGTAGCTCCGCACGCCCT
>VZTI01002748.1:432233-474932 GCA_013397865.1 Struthidea cinerea
ATATATTAGTAAAGAACTGTTATTCCTACCCCTCATATCTTTGCCTGAAAGCCCCTTAATTTAAAAATTATAATAATTTGGAGGGAAGGGGGTTGCATTTTCCATTTCAGGGGAGGCTCCTGCCTTCCTTGACAGACACCTGTCTTTCAAACCAAGACACCAAACATCCCCTGGTGCAACTTGATGCTATTTCTTCTTGCCTTTATTACTTGTTACCTGAGAGAAGAGGCCGACCGCCACCTGGCTACATCTTCCTTTCAGGTGGTTGCAGAGAGCAGTAAGGTTCCCCCTGAGCCTCCTTCTCTCCAGGCTAAACAGCCCCAGCTCCCTCAGCTGCTCCTCACAGCACTTGTGCTCCAGACCCTTCCCCAGCTCCGTTGCCCTTCTCTGGACACGCTCCAGCCCCTCAATGTCTTTCTTGCAGTGAGGGGCCCAGAACTGACCACAGGATTGGAGCTGTGGCCTCAGCAGTGCCGAGTACAGGGGGACGGTCACTGCCCTGGTCCTGCTGGCCACACCATTGCTGATCCAGGCCAGGATGCCATTGGCCTTCTNCTTGTTGACCCTCAGACAATTGGCTTTGGCCCTTTGATTCAGCCTGTCCAGCAGAGCCTTCCTGCCCTTCAGAAGATCAGCTTAGTGTTGCCTGCAAACTGACTGAGGATGCACTCTATGCCCTCATCCAGATTATTGGTAAAGATAGTAATCAGAGCTGGCCGAAATACCTCAGAGCCCTGGGGAACACCACTAGTGACAGGCCCCCAGCTGGATGTAATTCCATTCCCCACCACTCTCTGGGCTCATCCATCCATCCATCCATCCAGTTTTATACCCATTGAAGAGTACACCCATCCAAGCCATGAGCAGCCAGTTTCTCCAGGAAAATGCTGTGGGAAATGGTGTCAAATCTTTACTAAAGTCCAGATAGATGTAAGCCATGTACATTCCTCATCCCAGGTCTAGTGATCCTAAGATTTCTCCCAGCTGCTTGTAGAATACTTGGTCTGCTTCTTCATCCTGGTTGGGTGGTCTATAACAGACTCCCACCTGGATATCTGCCCTGTTGGCCTTCCCCCTGATTCTTACCCATAAACAATTGCTTGGTTTTTCAAGAACACTAGTGTCAGTCTCTTCTAGAATGTATTTTAAAATGAAGATTGTAAAGTATTCAACCTATCAAGTAATTCATAGATCAACAGATGAATGCTAAATACACACCACAGTCAACCCATGTTACTGTCAGAATTAGAACCCAAAGCTTCAAGCACCTGCGCCTACCTCAGTGACTGGAACAGCATGGGACCATGGATTCATGGCAGGGTGCAGTAGTGGTTTGAGAAGACACTAACCTCCAGGTGTCTACTATTGCCTGCCTCCTTGCCTTGTCTCACCCCCGCAGCTGGACACAACTGCCTTCACGCATCAAGTATGTGCCCTTCTAGTCTGTTTTAAGTAGAGCTATGTCTTGAAGTTTAAATTACTGGAGCATCATCTCAAGACCTGCAAACTGGGTCACAGATGAGAGGAGGGAAGAGATGAGAGAAATTTTTATATGACTACACCTACAAAAGCCTGTCAGACTGTAGTCTTGCATGTTAGCATCACAGAGTGCAGTACATTGAATTTTTAGGCAGTAAGATGAATTTGTACCTCCAGTGACCATCAAGCAAGCTCATTTAAATACTTCTCACTATCCTTACCCAAAAGCATTTCCTTGTAATGGAAATAATTGACCAAAGACACTTCATTCCATCTATTCAGATTATCCTTGTGCACAGATTGCAAGTTTCCACTGATTGAGAGCTGACACTTTGACTAATATAAGACCTTTCTCTGATTCCCACAAATTAAGTGTGTGCTTTGAAACTATTGTAATTTTCTCACTTTCCTGAAAAGTGCCCCCCTTGGAAATGAGGTGTTTGAGAAATAATGTGATACACATCAGAACAAATTCTTCCACTTTTTGATGATTTCAGTATGTCTGGAAATTTAGGATAATCAGGGTAGATGTAGTTGACACTTCTACCTAACAAATGTTACTTTGGCTGGAGTCCGAGCTGGAAACTTACACAGGTTTCACAACCCCCAGGTTTGTCTGAATCTAAGCAGATTCCTAGTGACACACGGCCATCCCTGTGAGTTTTTATGTCTCTCTCTCTACTTACATGTCTGCAGCTAAACACAAACTCAGGGCCCAACCCTGGACATGGGGGCCAAGTGACAGGCAGCATCCTGCACCCAGCTGGTGGCCTGTCTATGGCAGATTTCTCTGAGGGAGAACAGGTGGGAGCATGGAGGACACAGCCAGGGAATGTATTATCAACTAAGCAGTGCAGTTGGTGCTCAGGGCTCCACCTGAGCTTCTGGAGCCCCTTTCCTTGTCAATTCAGCCTTGGCGGGACCAATCCGAAGTCAGGATGGGCTGTGAAGGGTTGGGTCCCCCAGTCCATCTACACAAGACCGGTGGCCTCATGTGGAAGCTGATCCTCACATTCTCCCCCTCAAGCTCACAGTGCTTTTGTCCTCTGCTAAGAGTGTCAGTAATGCTTTTGAGAGCCCAGCATGGGAAGCAGAGCCTTGACAGCCAACACAAGTGGCAGTCTGACATGGGGCTGGCACAGAGCCCTGAGAGGTAGGAGGCACCTCTCTGGAGAGAAAGACAGAAAACTGCTGTTATTATGATAATAGTCTGGGAATTAGTTACTGTTGACTTATTTATTGGTCTAATTAATTCCTTGTCTTTAATAAAACTGTTGCTTATTAGCCATTTAATTAATGTTTGTGAGTGGAAAGAGTAACTCCTTCAGTGCAACATGAGGCTTAGCATCACTTTCCCAGGTTTCTGGCTTGGCTTTTGAGAGCAGTTTTTGTAATAATCCGCTTATATTTAAATGTGATCTTTGCCTCTTGAAATCAAGGAGGAGTCAGGACTTCTCAGTGAGTAGTTACCCTTTCTCCAGCCATCCTCAGCCAATGAGCAAAATCTGCTTATGGCCAAGAGCCACAGGGCTCGCCCTAGGGTGAGAAAAAGTCCCACCTGCTCCCATCTTACCTATCAGCCTCTTCCTCAGGGAACTAAGGAGCAGCAGGGAGCTGGCAGGTGGCAGCAGTCTGACGGCATCCCACTGCTCTGTGTCACAGCAAAGATGGAAGGGAGGATGTGAACTGCCAAAGAAGTGAACTGCCATCTTCTCTGCCTTGACAGAGAACTGCTCTGCTCAGAGAAATCTCTCATGGCTCAGTCACCCAGGGCTCTTCTTACCTCCTTAGCTGCTTCACTTCTTCACAGACAATGCACCAGCCCTGCATTTTCACTCCATCTCTCCAATTCTTCCCATGTGCCCTGCCATGCTGGTTCCTGCCACAGTTGCGAAATTACTGGTTCAGCTTTGGCTCATCAAGAGGGTATCTACTGGTCCTCTACTTGCAATCAGAGCAAAGAGGAAGTTTAGCCCATCAGCTCTTCAACAAGACCTTCAAATAGCTGTTGCCAGTGTCTGGCAATACAGTTTCCTGAGAAATATGGAAGTGTGCCAGGGCTTCAAGTCCTATTAAAATCTCCCAGGTACATGACCAGATTGTCCTGCTCATATAATCAAAAACATACTGATATCTGGGTGTGGGATTGAGGAGAGAGATACCACCACAGACCTGAAAGTTTAGTGGTGAATTCAGCCTCTTCCTCTCTGTTGGAACACACTGGGGCAGGTCCTGCGTCCAGAGCTCACAGATACTGGATGGCTACCCATGCACTGCAGTTCTGTGCCCTGACCCAGTGCATCACCAAGTCCTTGATGGGGCTTCCTGCCCTTCTCAGGTCTCCCAGGACTCCTGCATGTGCAGTCACTCCACGCTTATATTTTTTCCCCCAAATATGCAGATTAAGGAAAAGCTAGACTGGCATTTTCTATGGTTAGTAACCTATGAGAAGTTACTTTGTCAAAATCTCTCAGATTCCCACCTATTTTCTTCCAGTGGGGTTCATTTTGAATGTGGAAGAGAATAAAACCTGGCATGCCTTTCTGCAAAAGTTACCAGCCCGTCTCTGCTCTGTGCTGCCTCGCTAAGGACTGCAAAGGGGTTAATCAGCCATTGAGGATCTGCCCCTATTGCAGTAGGTCTCTGCCCATGGTTCTGCATCACAGCACACCTCCACAGTGCTTCACTCCAGTGCTGTTCAGCAGTCCATATCTTGATTTTTTTCCTCACTCTACAGATGCTTTGCAGCATGGCATGCTGCTTTGCTAAGGATAAATTGTGTTTTCAGGTCATTGTTTTTTCAGGAACCAAAAGGTTTTTGTGCACAAAGCACATAAATTAAACATTATTGATGCTATTACTATGATTGCATGTTCCAGTTCCCAGGCTTATTTTAATGATGTACATTGTGAAAAAGACATGTTGGCATAACAATGAAAAATATGCTGCTCTCCATGGCATTTCATTTTACAGATCGACACAAGAAGTCTATGATGATGACTAATTTCACGATAAGATCATGTCACTGTCACTTGTTGCCTGTCATAAATGAAATGTCATACACAGTCATCTATTCCACATTCTTGAGTTCATTCTAATTACTGTCCTTACAGAACCGGCTGTGGCTGAGATACCCTGTAGCCAACAAGACTGTCTTTACCTTTGCCCTTTAATACATACCAAATCTATGGAGCACAGGCCAAGACTTGACCTTAAATGAATATAAATTCTGGTTTGGCTGTCAGTTACCACCATTCTTTTAATGAATGAAACTGTGTGTATTGGGGAGCTTTGTGCATGCAGCCTGTTCTCTCCTATCTAGTTCATTTCATAATGGCTCATAGTGGCAAAGCTTTCAATTTAGTCCAGACATTTTTTTCCGGTTGATTTACTATGGTTTCAGTTCTACACAGAGCTGATTGAATAAAGTAACATAAATCTCCAAATGATTAGAAAATGTGATCGTCTATTACATGGACAATCAGTTTATTTAAAAACATAATTAGTTTGTACCTCAGGAAACCTTTCCCCGGTTGTGATAAACTATAAATAGTTACTGGCTCTCCTTCAGTGAAATTAAAGCCACATAATTCTACTACTAGGAATGTGTGATTTGTTGGAGAAAAGGGTTTCTGTTTTCCCCTCTGTATTTTCAGCAGATTGATTTTTCTTTCCTCTCATCCCTTAAAAGGGAGAGAAATAGAACAGATAGATAAGATAGCATATATAAGAAGAATTACCAGTGGTGGTGAAAATGTACTTCGCAGTTGTCCTCCTAATCAAACAGAAGACAAAATCTTCAGTGATGATAGCAGGTGTTAATGCTCTGCCAGAAGCAGACTGACCACCCTTCCTGATCCTACAAGCTGCATCCTAAAAGCTTCCCTGGCTGAGAGCCACAAGACATATTGAACACTTCGAAGATCTGGGATAAGAGGAACAGTTCACATGTGAGAGCTGACAATGTGTACTTTAGAAGGAGAAGAGGTTTTTCTGTGTTGATGGATGTGTGCTGATGGGTTGCAGGGGGACTCAGTGTCACTGGACTCAGGTTTCTCTGATAACTTACACCTCCTGGCATATTCCAAAAGCCAGGGATCAGCATAGAATCATATAATAGTTGGGTTGGAAGGCACCTTTAAAGGTCATCTAGTCCAACCCCCCTGCAATGAGCAGGGGCATCTTCAGCTAGATCAAGTTGCTCAGAGTCCTGTCCAGTCTGACCATGAATGTGTCAAGGGATGGGGCATCTACAACCTCTCTGGGCATCCTGTTGTTTTTGGAGGTGCATGGCAGCATTTTATAGGCAAACACCTCTGCTCATCAGCTGTGTGATGCGAGAATTACACTTGAATGGCATAATGCCCAAATACAGCTCAAGAGCACACACGGGTAACTGAGTCCCTGTTCTCACAGGCCTGCGTGGCTAATGGAGATGTATGGATGAATTTGTGGAGTCTGACCTCAGATGGGATAAATTCAATACCAGTCAGCTGGAACAACAGTTCCACATGCTGGTTCTGTCACCTGCCTTGTCCGCATCCTTCCCTAAGTGAGAACTTGCTTCTCTGGGAGGCTGTTCTCAGCCCTGTCACAAAGATGCCACCTCCCAGGCTTTTTACTGTGGTTCACTCATTTGTGAAATGGGTGTGACAATTACTTACTTGACAAGGAAGTCAGAGGCATTCATGCATTCATGCCTCTAAAGCCTTTCAGGATCCTTACCAAAGAGCAATGTCAGACATCATTATTCACACAAACTGTTGTGAGCCAGATATCCAATTCTGGGGAATTTCATGGTTTGTCTTGCTGCAGTGGCAATGAGAATGGAATTCACTTTCCAGTCACATAATAATAAGGAGGTTCTGAATTTGCCAACCAATTTATCTATGTGCAAATAATAAGCTTCTCTTGATGGTCACCCATTTGTTGGAAGATACTGTCAGAGCTAGACTATATGTTGCAGATGAACAGCACAGGTAATATATTTACACCGATGAAGACATGATTAATTTGTATTTGTTTCTGGCATCTCCATTCACCTGTTAAATACTGTGGATTCTGTTACTAGCAGAGCCATTTCCTTATCAAAAATAATCAGTCATTCACTGCAATCTGCTCTCACCCTTAGCATTTATTTTATTCTTAATTACCATGCTGTCAGCTTCATCCCTGTAGGGTAAATTGCTTTGTCCCTCAATACACTTATGAAACACTGAAATATTAAACTCCTGATAAACAAAGTCGTGTACAAGAAGAAGAAGAAAGTGAGGAGTGAGAGAGGGAAGGCGAGAGCTCATACTAGAAAGCTCTCCAGCCTTTCAGCCATCTCTGGGAGCTAATGTTCAGTGCTTTCCCGATAGGCAGTGAGGAAGAGGGCAGAAGAGCAAGATGAGGCTCAGCAAAGAACACTTGTTCAGTTAATGTGAAATATTTAAGACCTGAGCCCAGGTCCACTGAATCAACTAAAAGGCTTCTCTGGAAACCCGTAAGTTTTGATTAAGCTCTTGGTTTCCTAGAAAAGCAGCTTTTTATCAGCTCTTACAGCTGGTCTGATTCAGAAGGTCAGAACAAGGTCAAGTGACTTTCCAGAGATGACATGGTGATGGAGTGTCTCATTTCAGGTTAAACCTAAAACTATTCTCGTTGTCATATCTATCTACCGACCTAGGCATTTATAAAACATCCATCATTGTGGAATCTCAGAATTTACACAGTCACTTAAGCAGTCTGAAAAGTTATTCTCCACCACAGACACATACTTGCTGACTAGAGAGGGAGCTATTCTTTTTCATTCCCCTCCTGTATCCAAGGTACTGAAAGCAAAGCAAACTCTTTTTTTGCCATTGCTATGGAGAAGAGAATCACACTATCCAGGCTTGTTAACTACTGGCTGTGCAAGACAAACATTGCTAATAAAAATATGTCTTATTTAAAAATAAATTGCTTTCCTAAATAGAAATGCTAAATAGCAGCAAAGCCCCTCCCTCTTTTTGCTAATAGATTGGATCTCTTACGTCTTACTTGCTATTTGTCCCTGGCTGAAGCTAGTAAAATAAAGGAACACATTGTTCGCCTGTCCAAATATGTTCTTTATTTGCAGCCACCTCAAATAACATTTTATATGTCTCCTACTCCCAGATGTTATGTCTCAAACCTGTATCATCAGCTTTGGCAAGGAAAAGATATCTTGTCTAGTCTCTGGCAATATCTAGCTTTATAACCTGACATAACCTTGCAGATGCTTATTCTGTGGAAGGGCAATACATATCTCAAAAAACTTGTTAGAAATCAGCATGCAAAAAGGTTAGGGAAAACACATAATAAATAAAATAAAGAAGATTTCACGTGAAACTCAAATAGCTCAGTGCAGAACCAGCCTGAGAAGAAAATTGTATGGTGGAGGTGGAAATCAGGAGGAATTTTTCTTCTAAAATATGACAACCCACCTACAACCATTCACCACCTTATTATTAAAAAGATAATAGAGATAAAGCACAGAATACATGCTCTGTAGTCATTTGACTGCAGTCAGATCAAGAACCAAAAATAGATTATTGCCCTTTAGGTCTGTTGTATGTTTTAGTAAGCTGCATGCTCTGAATGTGACTAAGTGGGTTGTCTTTTAATTAATTCCAATTTCTTCTGTATTTTTTCACATCTTTTCTTCTGCTTGAATATCCTGGCTTGGTCCTGAATATACCTAAGGGATCTAATTTATGTAAACTACCCAATTATCCGTCCACTGCGGTCTATCCCATTCGCAATTTATAAATGAATATGAGTCCAGGGTGTGTAATTATATGAATAATCACAAAACAAAATTGAAGAAAACCCACAATATTTCTTTGATTATTATATCATAGAATCATATTCTAGAAAGATTTAGATTTGAAGGGACCTCAAAGATCACCTGGTTCCAACTCCCCCACCTTGGGCAGGGACACCTTTCGCTAGACCAGGTTACTCAAAGCCCCATCCAACCTGGCCTTGGACACTGCCAGGAAAGGGACATTCACAGCTACACCGGGCAACCTGTTCCAGTGTCTCATCACCCTCGCAAGTTAACTTCGCTACAAGCAAAACCATACAAAACTAGAATGTATCCTTGCTCCTCCTGCCTCAGTCACACATTGATTTCAGAGGCACCCTCCATGGATTTAAGGGCGCCAGTAACCTTTTCAAGCTTATGCTAGATAATGTTCATAAGCAGAGTCTTTCAACAAGTGGAGCATCACACTACAGAGCTTTAGAGTGGAGAGAAGTGAAAAGGAAGGTTTCATAATTGGAATGTCAGGATATCTCTATTGTTCATGTCAGAAAAAAGGACATTGGAGACCAAGGAAATTTGTGGATCACCAGAGGCTTAAAACTTTAGACTGGGCTGTCTTGGAACATTTTTAGATGACCCAGTCATCATCACAGATGATGGGAAACAAAACAAGCTCCTCATGTACATTCAGGAAAAGACAAAATTCTGGTGATTCATGCTCCAGTGCTCCTAGACAGTCCTAATCCTCTCATGTTCTCAATATGCAGTACAAACAACACTTGACTAATCAGTGTCTCAGAAGGCTGTGGCCAGGCCAGAAGTTTTACAGTAAGACATTAAGATAACTGCAGCAAGTCATGTATCAGGTCATCTGTTTCTCCTCCCCATCCTCTTCTCATTTGAAGTGTACAAGGGTTGATTATCAGATCTGAAACATGTGGTTTAATGTACCCTCCAGAATGGGCATAATTAATTATGGTAATTCTGACACCCACAAAAACGTCCTGGTTAGCTCTTGGTCTCAAAAATATCCTTTGATGAGAAGTTCCACAGCTGACCTACTGGTTCTATGAAGTATTTCCTTTAAGTGATCTTGAGGCTTCCACTTTTTGATTTTATTGAAAGTTCCATTTTTTTAAACTATTCTTTCTATAGCAATAATTATCCTATTATCTTTTTTTTTCTTTTTGACCTTTTCTTCACCTCCTTAGAAGGACTTTAGTAATGTCCATTTAAATTGTTCAGATTACTTATTTTCAGGCTATTAACTGTCCATGAAATGTTCACCTCTACTCAGAGGTTCTCACCTTTCTTTGTCTTCAAGGTTTGCTGGAAAAGGCTTAGTTTGCACTTGTTCTCAGGTGTCATTAATGTCACATCTGTCTAAAGAGTGCCCTATTCTAGTGGCCTTCTATGATGGATAAACTGCGTCAGTGAACAAGAGAAGAGCTACAGGTGCTGTCAACCTGGTCTTCTATAAGGCCTTTGATACAGGCCACCACAATATTCTTGCCTTTAAAATTGTGGGTTTGATGGAAGAACTGTTAGGTGGATAAGGAATTGGCTGGATGGCCGTACCCAAAGAGTTACTGTCCATGGACCAATGTCCAAGAGGACACCAGTAACAAGTGGTGTCCCTCAAGGATCCACTCTGGCGCCAGTGCTGCTACATATCTTCATCTATGAGGTAGACAGAGGGATTGATTGCACTCTAAGGAAATCTGCAGATGACACCAAGTTGAGCGGTGCAGTTGATATGCTAGAGGGAAGAGATGTCATGCAGAGAGATCTTGATAGGCTTGAGGAGTGGCCCATGCAGATCTTATGAAATACCACAAAGCCAAGTGCAAGGTCCTGCCCATGGGTCAGGGCAGTCCCCAGTAACAATACAGATTAGAGGATGAATGGATTGAGAGCAGCCCTGCGGAGAAGGACTTGGGGGTGCTGGTGGATGAGAGGCTGGACATGACCCAGCCATGTGCACTCACAGCCCAGAAAGCCAAATGTCCCCTGGGCTGCATCCAAAGCAGCGTGGGCAGCAGGGCCAGGGAGGGGATTCTGCCCCTCTGCTCTGGTGAGACCCCACCTGCAGTGCTGCATCCAGCTCTGGGGTCCCAGCAAGGAGAGTACATGGACCTGTTGGAGTCAGTCCAGAGGAGGGCCACAAAAAAGATCAGGGAGATGGAACACTTCTCCTATGAAGAAGGGCTGACACAGTTGGGATTGTTCTCTTAAATCCCCATACAGGTTCAGCACTGTCTCTTCCCTGTACTCCCTCAAAGATTTCTGGGATGGGCAGCTAAAAAACCTGTAGGTTTTTTATTTCAGTTCAGCAGATGTTATGTCATTGTGTGATGGCCAGCCAGGGTACAACACCTCAGAAGAGACTGGCTGCAGTACAAGCCAAATCCTGTCACCTGCAGGATCCATGTCCAAAAAGGTTCATAGAGGACCGTGTTGTAAACCTGTTGTAGAGGCATAAAAAAGCTTCAGCTAAACAGATCAGAGGAGCCCAGAAGCTTTGATCTGGTACTACACAAACCCCCCTCACTGCAGATGGGTAGCTAGGAAGAGATGACACAGATGGGCTGCTGAACATTGCATGGATTGTTTTGGTGCCCTTCAGTCATGTGATAAGTGATTGGATGGTTGCAGCTTCTGATGGCTAAAAGCCCCTGTGGTTGGTGGCTTCCCAAAACATTTTTAGGTTGTCGAAAAAGATGTGTCAAAATCTATGAAACTATGCAAACTCAAAAAAACTTTTCCAAATATATGATGGAAAGACAGGGTGGATTAAAAAAAAAAAAAAAAAAAGAGGAATACGTGCCAGACTAAACGGAACTTTTTTCATGAGGCTATCCAAGGACTGAGGAGAGCTGCATCCTGTTTCTCGGAGATACCACACTGGAGCTGGGTACACCTGGCCATGGAGCTCCTTCAACTGAGCTTTGTGAGGAGGCAGCAGAGGCAGCAGTTAGACACAGACAATTATGATTCTGGCAGCAGCAGATAGCACTGTTTGGATTTACAAAGAATGTCCTCATTCTTACCCTCAACTTACCTGTTGTAGTTTTAGGTTTTTTTCTAGGTTGCTGTGTATTTCATAAATATATATATTAATGGATATGCTTATGACTCATATATATAAACATTCAATGCTACACCACACTATATAGACGAATGATTGGAAGATATGACACCCAACACAGCATTTATGTGTTCTGCTGCTTGTTCTCCTGTTCACAGAGATTTATTTATTTTCTCTCTCTCTCTCAAGTTCAAAGCAGGCTACTCGAATAGCCTAGAAAAGAAGAGACATATCACTGAATATGTGCTTTGTTCAGCTTTGTGAGTATCTGATTTCTCTCTGCCACAATCCACGTTAGTTAAGTCAAAAAAACACCTACTGTACAATGACAGCTGGACCATCTGGAGTTCATTCCTGTAATTATTTTCAAACACAGACAGTCCTCCTCTAGCAAATAGGTATTTAAAAGCATCACAGGGCATGTTTATCAGTGTACCGGGGAAAGAAATGTTGAGTTTCATATAATTCTGAAAAAGATATTTTCAACATCATAACTAATAGTCCTGATATAGAGAAAGTGGGAATGTGTGTGTGTGTGTGTGTGTGTGTATGTAAAGTATGGATATATAATCACATAGTGGCCCACCTGCAAACTGGGATTTGGAGATGACAATCAGGGACAATTGTTTGTCCCCCCTAATCACTTGGAGAGTGTGTTTTTCATTGCAACTCTTTTGTCAATTCTTTGCAGGAATTGCATCTGGTATGGGAAATTAAACTTATTCAGACTTGAAAGGAATTGCAGTGCAAATGCATTAGCATCAAGACTTACTTGCATCTAGATACATATTCTGATTGCATCTTTTGCAGGTGAGTAGAGAATACAGTGTTTGTGGGTTTTATGGGGATGCACCATGATCTGATATTGTCCAGGCAGAATTTGGAAATTGATGTACCAAGTATAATCACATGCTTTTCTGTCTGACGCTCAAGAAATGTATGCTTGTTGGGTCTGATTTCCAAAAGTAACCAAGCAACTTAGAAGTCCATGATCAAAAGAGCATTAAAAAACAGATTTGCAAAGGAACTGAAATAGCTAGGGAGGTTTACAAAGCCTGGAGACAAGTTAGGAACCCAGGTCACTACAGCTTTTCAATACCTTGTCCAATTGTCCTTTTAGCTGATCTGCAGTAGGTAACTACTTGTATATTTAGATGCTTGGATATCTTTGAAAATCTGTCCCTACACACAGAAAATATCATCAAGACTTCAGCACATTGGAATGACAAAATATTTATTTTCTCCCTAGGAGCTTTTGATAATTACCTGTCCTCTGTCTTTCTTATTTACTAGTTAATGAAGCACTGCTCCTAGAGACTGAAGAGAAGGGATTAATTTTTCTGTGTTAGACATTTCTGCTGTATGTTTCATCAGCACAGTTATTTCCCATTCTGATGGAAAGTAAAAAGCACTACCAGCACATGATTTATTTGACCTGTATTAGACAGCTACATAAATATGAGGTGAATCATGCTTAGAGATGCTTCTTTTCTCTCCAGTTTTATATCAACAAAACCAAGAGAAGCAGCTCAGGTATATGTGTCTAGATTAAAGATACAACATCAGGAGCAGTACAGTCAGCAGATCCAGGGAAATTACTGTTATTATTTCCAACTACTTGGCAATGGAACACTGAGTCCTGTTCAAGAGGGATGGGGAGGTGAAAAGGCTCCAAAAAGGTGCTACCGATATGGTCGTATTAAAGTGGATGAACTCCAAGGAGGTGTTGTGGGAGACGTCGACATTTAGTGTGGAGAAGACTAAGGGAAGATAGCATGACACCTGACAACTACTCAAAATGCAGTTGTAAAGATGGCAGTACTAATCTTGACTCTCTAGTGGCTGATGAGGCAACAATGGTGAACATCCACAAACTGCAGTGGGGAAGGTTCAGACCAGATTTTAGCAAAACAATTTTCAGTGGAAGGATTGTTTAGCAGAGGAACAAGATGTCCAGAGGTGTGATAAACTTCTCCATTTTGATAGGTGTTCAAGACTTGGTTAGATAGAGCCCTGGCTGATCTGGCCTGGTGACAAGTTAATCCAACTTTGGTGGAAGGTTGGCTTAGGGACATCCGGGACATGTCACCAACATGTCTTTAGCAGACTAAGGGAACAAAATCCCACCCTTTGTCAGTCTGAGAAACTGTCTGAATTTGGTGATGTTTGCAATTTTTCTGAAATGCTTACACCACCCATCTCCGGGTCCTTTCTCATTCTTGATAAGCACACATGATCATTTGCATTTTCAAATCCCCTGGCACCCAGGGCAATATTCTTCTTTCAACCTACTGATGATGTAAGACTGATGTGAAGAAATTAAACAGATATTCAACAAGAAATTAATATTCAGGATTTTTTCTTGCAATGACCAGAAATTCAGGGGTGGTTCCTACTGTAGGGACACTTTGACCCATCCCCACCAGAACTTTATCATCCTGACTGGCAGTTTTGCTTATTCTTCTATTCTAGTATGCAGGGGCAGCATAATGCACTGGGAACCCTTTTTTGGTCAGCTGGAACTGCCCAATGGAAACTGGTTAACACATGTAACTATTTTCCTTTTTTTTTTAATTTTTTTTTTTTAATTTATGGTTTTGTTTGGGTTTTTTTTTTTAACTAAGACTAAGAGGTGAGAAGTAGTTTTTATTTATTCACTCACTTGTGTTGTAGATCTCTAGGGATTTTGCCGTCTGTCGCCAAGCTTACAGAGACAGGCATGTGTCATCTTGGGCTAAGAGTGATAAGCAATGTGTAGGAGAAAGCTTAAAAGCTCATTAACAAGGTAATGGAAATTTCTCAGCTTCCTGAAGTATAATAACTAAATATTTTAATCTTGTTACTATTGACTTGGTAATGAATAACCTGCATCCTTCTTGTTATGTACAACCTGCTCCATTCTAGTCATGTATTAGTGTTCTCTTAAAACCCCCTTGTGTTATACATATGCACACACACATAAAAGCCTACCACAAAAATTCGTGTGGAGATTCCCACTAGTCAGAATACATTAGAGATACCACCACAGAACTGTGAAAAACAGATTCCTTTTTCCACTGATCAAGATTCAGACATAAAATGTCTTCAAACACTGGGAATATATTTGCAAGGATTGTAGGCTTTGTTGCAGATGCTTAGATAAATATAAAACTCTGAAACCTTTCACTTGGCTATTATGAGCAGTTATGCAAAGCCTGACTTCTTCTAAGTCAGTAATTGAAATGAGGTATGTGTGTGGAAGCTGGGTAGAAATGTCACACTGAAAAGAAGATGAACAGCTAAAATGGAAGCTTCCTCAGATGCTAAATATTTCATTTCCACTCATGAGGATAGCTTTAGTGTACATCATTTAAAATTATTCTTTCTCTGAGGTCATGGTAATTTTGGAAGGCAGGAGCTCAGAAGATTTCTGCTCGTGTCTTTATGAAAGAGAAAAATCAAGCCAAAACAAGCCGAAATAAGCCCAAACAAGCCCGAACAGCAAAGGCAGGGTCGAGAACAGAGAGTGGGGTGAAATCACACTAGAGGGGAAAGACTAAGCACAAGAGTTTACACCACTGTTTCATGTTTCTTCCTCTCCGTGGCTCTATTTCCTACAATTTTACTAATTCACTCAGGCTAAACAAATAGGATGCTCAGAAATTGATTCACTGGGTGTCTCTAGGGTCTATAGCCCCATTCCAATGAACGCCGCTTTGTGCAGCAGCCTGGCAGACACACGTTGAAGCAGAAGGCGAGCAGCCTTCCCCTCCACAACTCCCACTGGTCCCCACAACCTTACTTGTGCCATGCTTTTGTGAAATATGAGTGGATACCTACAGGTCCGTGTACTTTGTCATCATATGAAAGGCTACAACGTCTCACTGAGCTGTAAAAAATAAGGACCTTTGAATACAGGGCACAAACCACTGCAGAATATTATAGCTTGAGAGTTGAATTCATAACCCAAATATCTTGAGACTCCTACTACAAGTGGAAACAGAAACAAGTTTCCAAAAGGCCATTTGCAGCTTGTTTCTACTAAAATAAGGAGAGTGGAGTAATCTTTCTAATGCTGCCATTCTGTCCCTCTGGTGAAAAGATGTACTGAGTCTCAGGGCAGTTAATTTGACATCCAACATCCCTGTCTACTTTAATTTTGTATGGGCTGAATTGTGGCCAGCAGAGCCACAGTTTTGGAACACCACACTCACAAGGAAAAGTGCTGTTTTCCATGCTCAAGAGTTCAATAACAGTTTATGTAGGAAATCAGAACCACACAACTTTATGGCTGGAAATGTTTTCTGGTTTGTTTTGTTGCTGTGTTATGACAGCACAGCACCATGAATGAGACGGAGATTCCAATATGGCTGGGAAAACACCTTCTAAGTCTCAGGACTCACAACCTGGTATCTGGATCAATATCCAGGTGTATGTGGCACAATGAAAAACTGGATGCAGGTTTTAGCTATGGTACCTGAAGCAGTCTTGCTTCTCTAGTGCTGGAGGAGACTGTCCCTGATGGGAGCAGAGGTCTGTTCTCTGGAGGAAAAGGCCACAGTCCCCAGTCGTGCTGCTTCCCGACCTCAGCACGGTGCTGCAGGGCCAGTGGGAATGACTCACTCTCACCATGCAGCTGGAAAGCGAAGCAGGCATAAATTCTGGCTCCACTGAAATCACTGGCAGGCTGAAGGGGGCGATTTATAATTGGCCAGGGTATGTCCAGAATTCCACACAATCTAATTTTCAAACACTTCTGATTTACCCAGGTAGAACTCAGCCCTGCTATAAACAGAAGCAAGACAGAAGAGAAATAGAAATCAGAGAAGCTGTGTTCATCTGCACCAATTCTGAATTTTGCTTTTGGATTTTCCTAGTTCCAAAATCGTATTGACAAGAGAGTTTATGCATTTTAACTTTTATGAAGCAGATACTAATACATAGCATGGATGAATGCATTAAACCATTATACCTTTACTTCTGTAACACACCACGTGCAAGTGTATGTATGGGACAGAGTATATGAGCATGTGCTTCCACCAGCTAGATGCTGATACTAAGCAGCCTGGCAGCCGTAAAAATCAATTTGTATGCATTGATCACCTTATATCTTCTAATTTCATGAAAATTCTGGGGCTGTGGATTCATATTGATTTCTTTATACTACTTTAGGCTTTATTCTTAGGAATTGATTTCAGCAGTCATTTAGAAATATATGTCAGTAAAACTGAATAAAATCTACACAAGGAGATCTTCTTTAACATAAATTAGCCCTAATATTTCTCATTGATTAAGTACGACAGATATGCAGTTTTACTGTTTGTCATCATGCAAGGGGGAAATGTATTAGGGTATTTATGAATTACAAGAAACGAGAAAATACCATAAATTCTTGGACTACTGGATGATTAATACATTAAGTTTTGCACAGAATCAAATGCAATGATGAAAATTTTCATTTAGTGTAACTCTGATAGTGGTGTTATGGTTGAAAAATGCACACTGCAGCATGCTGTGGTACATATGGCCAGCACAGTGACCAGCCATGAACAAATTTTCCCTGTCTCAGGGACACCTCCTGAATCTGTACTCTGATGTTTACATGGGACACTAAAAATGAAGAAATGGCAGCCATTCAGAATGAGCCAGAAGAGGAACTTAAGAAAATGTGAGCAGCACCCTTTTGGATAAACAGTACTGCAACACAGTGGCAGTGTTTACTCAAGTTCATCAAGGTGATTCCTCTGAATTTACAAAGAGATTTAAAATTCAGTGTTAGAATCTGAAGCCTAATGATTGCAGCTTTGATATAAAACGAAAATTGAGAGGTTGGGTTTTTATGAGGACACCAAAGGGTCTTCTTAGCAGATGCTTGTGAGTTTCTTAAAATGAGGTGGTTTTAGGGTGTTTCAAGCTATACTAGCCAGAAATAAACAACAGTGGTTTAAGTCTGTGGGCAATATGAACACCTAGGCAGAGTCTAACTGCATTTCTTTATGTAAAATAATAAAAAGAAAAATTAAATCCCCTTAGTTGGTGTGGCATTCTGAGGGTAAAAAGGATAGGATTCATCTGGTCTTACACAGAGAGCTGTAGTGTTGAAATCTACACTCCAGGCAGTCATACTGAACTGTTTCTGTAGTCTCTGAAGGACCAATTCTTCATGGAGAAATCTAAGCATGAATTGCTCCAGACAGTCCTGCTTCTCTCCACGGACTATAAACTGGGCATCAGGTAGATAGTTCAGATGGAGACACCTGAAGTCCAGCAAGGTGGATCATTCCTCTTAAATCTGAAAGTGCCTTATTTAATATCACTGAATTTCTCCAAACCCCTGAAAGTTTGTTAAGGCCATACCTACGAATTCTTCAGTTCTGTTAGTGTTAGCCATTGAGTACTCCTAATCCTGGCCTGCACTCTTGTAAGGAATGCAGTTCAACAGAGAAACAGTCAAATTAGACAACTGCATGTGCACAGCAGGTGTCTTAGTCAGTAGCAGAGTCCAGAGAATGATTCAGTCCTGCCCTAGAAGGAAGAGAGGTATAAAGGTTGCCCTCACATAGGTATTGAGCAACGTCTTAAGTACTGGGGAGTACCCACCTGACATCCAGCTGCTGCTGCTGAAAGGCAAAGCCTCCCTGATGTCCTGTGTCTTACCTGCCAGCCCTATGCTGATATCTTGGGTATCCTAAGACATTACAGGAGGCATTAACCACTGCTGTTTAAGTAAATGAATCCTGCATTCAGATGTTTAGAGTGAACTGAACTATGTGGGGTACAGGGTGATAAATGATCTGTAAGAATGATGTCAGACATTTAACTTTCTCTTGATCTTTTGAGGTCTTCAGTTTAAATACTGTCACAAAAGTGGGGCATTGTCCACTGTATAGGCCTCATTCATCCATTCTGCCTCACATGCAGTTCTTCCCAGGAATAATATTTAGCAGCTAAAGTAAGGATGGACCAAATTGTTAGTAATCGGCTGATCACCTCAGAGTAAATACAGTAGGAAGCTGCTGCTCTCTTTCTACTTAAGACTGGTACCTGTGTTTAGCAGATGTCACTAAACATCTGAATAGCTTCCTGAGAGATGCAGGGTCCCACTGTCATTTCTGACATTTTTGTGTACAGGGTGAAGTGACCTTTTTTATTGAAATTGTGTCTAGTTCAACAAGACATGAAGGACTTGATGCAGGAATGATTTAGTGACATTCCGTGTGTCATGAAGGAGGCCAGACTAGATAATCATAATGGCTTCACCCGACCTTAATAGTCTCCAAAGTCTATGAGCAGCTAATGGGTAAGAAGCAGGTTAAGACACACAGATGGCTGCGAGTGGAAGTTACTCTCTGACCTTTAGCTCTGTGTGAGCCGTGCATCAGGGTTATGGCAAAAGTCATCATAGTACAAGACTAAAAGATTTGTGTGGTACAAGATTAAATCAGTAGAAAAGCCAGAAATTGCCTGCTTCCCTCTAGAACAGAAACTGGTTGTTCGGGTGGTTTTTGTTTATTTGTTTGTTTGTGCCAGGTCTGTTAGTAAATATATTGCAGCAGATGGAAGAACAGTTTCTTTCTTTCTTAGTCCCTGTTTCATTACTGGGAGCACTGGAATCCAATATCTTCTGCCCAGAGGCAGCACTTTCCTCAGCTACTGAGTGAAATGTCACCTCACATCAGCTCACACATCAGCCTCAGCTGAAAGAAAACTCCCTCACTGATAAGATGTTCCTACATCTCCCCAAGTGTGCATGCTTTATCTTTCCTGAGAAAGTTATTAGTGGTGCAAAAAGCATTGTATTCAAAAGAGTCAGTCTATGTAATGACATCAATATGCCAAACTAGTTTCCACATAATCCAATCCTCCTCCACATGGTTATTCTTGTTAATCTTGTTATATTCCGTAAGAGCCTTGCAATGAATCAAGAGCTCCTGGTACCAGGTACTGTACAAACACAGAATGTAAAGGTGCCTCCAAGGCACTCAGAACTGGCAACAACAGCCAACAGAGGATGCAAAAAAGTACTGATAAATAGGAAGAAGGATTGGTTGTGTCTGTGGCCAGGTGGTTTGAGCACACCAGTAGTCCATGAGAAGTTATTGGGGGTCTTATGGGAAAGAAGAGGTTATGAAGGCCTAAGAAAGGGATGCTGGAGGCACACAAATGCACCACGACTGTCCCAAATGCAAAGCACAGCAGGTACAAATGTATCAAAACACACACTTGAACGATATCCAGGTTAGGAAAGAATGCTTGCAACAGGTGAGGATCTGGCAGTAACTGAGATTGGTCTCAGAACTGACCTTTCAACACAAGGGTGAAAGCAGTCCATTGAAGAAGTCAGAAAGCGTAAGTAGGTTGGGTTGCTGTAGTATCAGAAAGGCATCTGTCAAGGATTTAAAAAAGAGAATTATGTAGTCAGTGATAGGAATATCACCTCCTTTTTAACTCCATGGTGACTGGGTGCTGACAGGGCAAGACATTATTTAGCAGAGTACAGAAAAATGAAGGTTGATTGTGGAGAAAAGATGGAAATTGAAAGGAGTTTCAGTTACCTGGAAACCTTCAAGCAACTAAAAAAATATTGCTGCATAAAAAATTGATTATTTTCTATTGATCTGTTCATAAATCCCAGCATTTCTGTTTCTTCTATTTATAGCTATGCTGGCAGCACAAAACAGGCACATAATTTATCTTGAACAGCCTTGTATCACAGACACAGTCTGAACCCTCATCCATTACCCTGACTAGTAAATTTTTTGAGAGGGAGAAATTCTGGCTGCTTGTTCAGGATCCCTCTCCTGACGAGAAGTACACTGTCCCTTCTCAGAGAGGTGAACCACGGCAAACAGTATATTTGTGAGCAAAAGTGCTGGGTTAGTTCTTACCAGAGATGAGATGTTTCCAAAGACAGGGCTTGCCTCTGCCCCCCGAGGCTGGCCCAGAGCAGCTGAAAATCTGACTTGTGCGATTTCATACAATTCTCTTGGGATTAAATCTTTCGCATTCAGCATAACTTCTTACGGTCTCCTCCATTGCTCCCTGGTTTGCTCCTCACGTTATTTTAGATTCAGTTTACCAATGGACTTTGACTTTTTGGAATTTATTTTGTCATAGCAAAATGTCTTCTTTCTTCTGGGCTGCCTTCCAAAGATCTCTTGTTGAAATTGGCTCCTAAATTTTAATTAAAGGAACCTCTTGTTTGGCCCATAAATTAAAATGTTCTGAATTTTTTTTTCTGTCCATTTCAAGGCATCAAGCCAAGCAAGAAACACTGAAAACTGTCCAGAAATATCCTTTTCTTTATTGTCTTTCTTCTCTGCTTGAGTTCCTCCTCCAAGAGACAGAGCTACAGCTAGCAGTGTACTTGCCACGGTCCTGTGACATCCCATTGGAAGTTCTCTCTTTGGAATGAGTGACCTCGTGGCGGGGCAGGGATATCAACGAGGGCACATCAGCACATTAACTGAGTGGCAACCTGGACTTTGCTGTCCTGCTCCTGAACCCCTGGACGAAGATGGGAGCGGGTGTGCAGTGTCATACACTTTGGTCGTCTGAGTTGAAGTTGTGTTAACCATTTGATCTCGTTCATAGGAGATTAGCCATTAGGATAAATGATTCTCCTGATCTTCAAAATACTTGTAACAAACTAGATTTGAAAGAAAAATGACAAATAGCAATGATACCACCTCTCATCCTCTTTCCATCCCTCTTTTTAGGGCATCTTTAGCTGCATGGAAGAGATTCTGCAAGAAGTATACGAACAGCTGAAAGGTCAAAGCACATCCACACACAGGGTAAGTGGGGCTAAAGCCAGTATAGCTCCCAGCCCCCATACAGCACCCAGCCCCTCTGCTGCTGCACAGGCACCACCTCAGGAGAGAAGAGTTGGTCTCTGAAGCCTGAAGTCACATTCTTAGTGATGTTGAGTCTATTTCCCCTTCCTTTTTTCTTCCTCTGTTATACCTTCCCACAAAATTGGGCATTTTTGTTATGAACCCTTGAGCTGGTAGTGGTGCTATCCCGACTGCTCTACCTCTGCTTGTGTCACCTTTGTGTCCTTTCTTGCCTCTGTTCTGTAGCTGTCCCATGGCTCCTCCTGATGATTGTGCAGCACCCACAGCAGCCTGAGCTGTGGCTACACCACCAGGAGCTGGGCTCTGAGGCCTTGGATGCAGGCGGTTGACCCTGGGGTGGTGTGAGAGGGTGACAGCCAGGGTTGTAGAGGTTTCCACCTGCAGTTTGTGGGAGTAAACCTCCATCTGCAGTGTGTGGCTGAGTCAAAGCCTGACTGCTCAAAGAGCAATACTCTGTATTCATTTTAACAAATAACAGTTTACATCCTGACATAAGGAGGCCAATGGGATCTGCTAAGGAAATAAGTTTCAAACATCCTTCACCCAATTTTGCATCACACCTAAACCATTATTCCTTCTCCTTGCTCTCTTTCTTCTCTGTTTCTAAAGTTTTGTTATTTAACACAATGCCAGATTCTGTACTACTACTCTACTATTACAGTAGAATTCTCTATTGTAAACTTCAATGATGCTGCAATGAAAACCAGTCTGGCCCAGCTGCAGAATGTGAACATGGCTTAGCAGTCAGTCAGCAAATATTGATGCTTTTGGGAATGAGCCACAACACAGGCCAGGGAAGAACCTGAAGAGAAGGAGAAGAATGGTTATATTGAACAGCTGGTGCCATAGTGACTGACTGTGTTGGGCCCCATCAGAGTTACCTGTGTGCTTCAGTGACAGGTACGGCTGAGGCAAGATTGTCTCTGGACCTTGATCTCCAAGCCACGAAGGCTGGCGTGCCACCGGAGACTGCCAAAATTGTATCTTCTGCCAACCTCACAAAAGCAGGCCTAGACTGGATAGAGTTTAAAATCTTTGGGAAACTTCAATGCGTTTGGTCCTAGTAAACTTTTTGGAGTGACAATGATGAAGGTACTAATTGAGGTCAAGACAGTGTGGCACAATGCGATTTTAATTTTTGAGGGGCTTGAGAAATAAATTACATACATAATTTGTATCTACTGAACGAGGCCAGGTCCCTGAAGCATCACAATGCCTGTACAGAAGAGGAGTGAAATAAAGCTGCATACTTTAAGTTTGGGAATTTCCATGCTTTCCAACTACCTGCCTTTTCCATACCTTCATAATATCCCTCCTGGTGTTGTGCACCTCTGGGGAGCCCTCTGTCTGCCCTACCCTTCATGCTGGCTCCTGCTCAGCACAAAAGCTTTTGTGACAGGGGCAGAGTCTTCAGATTCTTTTATTGTACAACTTGTCTCCCCACCCAGCTGTAGCTGCTCAAGACCTGAGGAGGAGGAAGCAGTTTGTCCCCTCTTGGAGAAGCAAGTGTACCAGGATGTGCCAATGGGAGCTCTATGGCCATTCGAAAGCTGTCCAACAAGATTCATTGAGGTCCATGAGCAGGGATGAGTCACGCCTGACCACCCAACCTCAACATCAGACCTTGCAGTTAATTCACTCCTTACCAACCTTAGCGTGGCATTATAACTCGGCAAACTGGAAATGCTGCCTTGAGGGAAAGTTTGAGCCTCTCAGTCACTGCTCTGCCTGAAGGTCAGCAGATGTTAAATGAATTGCACCCAGCATTCCTCTTCTCCATGCAGTGTCCATCCTAGGCCACAACCCTCAATGCCTATAAGCAAATAGTATATATGCTACAGTGTTCACAAGAGTTGTACAGCTATTTCTACATCTCTTTATGAGGAACCCTTTTTTCCTCCAGGAGACTCTTCCTTACTGGGTTCTGTCTAAGACTTGATGGAACCGAAGAAAGAACAGACAGCAAAAGAACAGTGTTTTTACCAACACAATAATGTGAATTGACAGGAATAATTTGAATTGCTGTAAAATAAAATGGGAGTAATAAAATGCTGTGAATGTGTATATACACATACACATTTGGACACATATATAGACACATATATAAAATAACAGAATTGTTGAGGTTGGAAGGTACATTTGGAGTTCATCTGGTCCAACCCCACGGCTCACAATAAGGTTACCTACAGAAGGTTGTTCAGAACATTGCCCATCCAGGTTTTGAATATCTCCAAAGATGGAGGCTCCACCATCTCTCTGGGAAACCTGTTCATATGTTCAACTACCTTCACAATAAAAAAACCCAAAGTTCACATTAATTTTCTTGTATTTCCATTTGTGCCCATTGCCTTTTCAGCTGTCTCTGGGCACTGAGAAATCTGGCTCTGTCATCTTTACTGCCTCTCATCAGATATTTTACACATACGATATTCTTGAGCTTTCTCTTCTCCAGGATGAACACCCCAGCTCTCTCAGACCCTACTTGCATCAATCCCTTGCTCATTGTTGTGGTGCTTTCCTGAACTCACCCCAGTATGTCCAGGTCTCTCTCACAGTGGAAAGCCCAGCACAGAGCCCAACACTGCAGATGTGCCTCACCAGAGCTGAGTAGAGAAGGATTGCCTTCTTTGACTTGGTGGTGATGTTCCTCCTGGTGCAGTCCAACCATATGGTTTATCAACCAGTTCTCCCAGTTTTGTGTTATCTGCAAATTTGCTGAAGTTGTGCTCTGTCCTGTTGTGCAGACCATTAATGAAGATATTTGACCATGTTGGTCACGGTATCAGTCCATGAGGTACAGAGCTGGTCTCCAGCTGGGCTTCATGCTGCTGATTGCAAATCTCTGAGCCCAGCAATTCAGCCAGTTTTCAGTGCCCTTCACTGCTCATTTATGTAGTCCATGTTTCATCAGCTTGTCAATGAGGATGTTATGGGAGAAAGTGTCAGAAGTCTCAGTGAAGCAAAAATAAACAACATTTAGTGCTCTCTCCTCATCCATCGAGCAAGTCATCCCCCTGTAGAAGGCTATCAGGTCAGTCATGCCTGATTTCCCTTTTGTAAATCCATGCTATCTACTCCTAATCACCTTACTGTCCTTTCTATATACATAAATATACAAGCACACACATGCACACAATGCATACTCACATATATGTCACACATAGCAATTCAAATGATTCTGCACATATATATGGTTCAAATAATCCAATAGTGCCTAGGCCTCAGGCATCATTGCAGAAAAATTTGCTTACCTTAATATGTATAAAAAACCCCAAAACCGAGCAACAAATCAAACCAGCTAACAAGGATTTAGCATGAGGAAAAAAATGGGCCAGCCAATGAATCTAGATAAATCTAAAGTATGTCAGCATCCAGAACAGCATATTCTAGCTGTCTCATCTAAAGGAGACACCACATGTGAACTGTGAGCTGCATTCAAAGGTCAGTGCCAGTAGAAGGATCCAGCCCAGGAGGTGTGAGCTCTGAGGGACGGGATTTACTCTGACATCACTGGCAACAACTTTGCACAAGCAGCTGGCTTCCAGTCTAAGCTGCTATTTGAAATGTTATTAGTCTTTTCTTGGAATGTATTGGCCTCGGTTGCAAGATGAATTCCCTAGATGGTACCAGAAGATGATGGCAGCATGCCTTTGCTCCTGTACAAATGTGTGCACTGGTTAATTTTGTGCATCTCTTTCAAAATTGAAAGGGTTATACAACTGCAAATTAGACTCAGATTTTAGTGTTCTGAGATTCAATCAGAAGATACTGTCATTTTTATTGTTGCAGATCCCCAAATGCCTGAAAGGTTCCCTGACTTTTTAGGTTTCACAGGCTAAGTGATTTCTCCAGGATTTTCCATTGGCATCAGTCTCCAAATGCTCAGATGAGCACAGATGTGAGCACCTGAGCCGGTCACTCTGCTCAGCTGCACGTCTGCTGACACCCTGGAACCCCTCTGTTTCCTCTCTTCCAAGCTGCATACAAAATGCCATCCAGTTTAGTTATACTTACGCCTTTCTTTACAGACCATACAAGGATATGTACACTCAGAAGTTTCATGCCTGTCATCTGTCAGTATTGCTATCAGAGCAGGCACTGCAATCTAGGAGTGTTCTGCTCACTATTCTGATCTGACCCTAAACCAGAAAACTGCTCTAAATCAGGTTGCCGGTTTGTGATGATCAGAGACAACCAAGATCGAGCTGGGAAGTCAATCTGCAGATCACCAGCAGCTCCAGGGATCACTGTGCACCTGCCTGGGGACAGCGATGGGCTGAGGCCAGACCAGGACATGGGTACGTGGGTAGGAAAGACTCGGTGGAGCCCATGGCCAGGCAGAGCAGGACTGTGGGATCTGAAGACTGGCCCTGCTGCAGGATCACTGGGGCAGGGATTTGGTCTTGGGGAGCTGCCATGGGGTCCTGAGCCCTGGGCAGGGTGGGGGGGAACCCTGGAGAGGGGATCAGGGCCACCAAAACCTACTAATGCAGTCAGGGCACTGACATAGACCTCTCCAGACAATCTTACTGAGTTCTGATTTTGCTTCTGCTTTCCAAAACACTGTGATAATCATTTTATGGTAATAATCTAAATTAAGTCAATTAGGCTAAAATTAAAGGAGTACCTTAAATGACAGGAGAAAATTATTTACCTTACTCTACTGCCTGAGGACTCCTAAATGCACAAGTAGGTAAATACATTTAAATGCAGCTGACAGTATTTGCAACAAGTGTAGACATGAAGAATGCTGATGAGTGCATAAATAATTTCATTTCCATTCAGTCGTTCAAGCGAAGGAAATGCTGCAAGTGAACAATTTCTGCTTTGCAGACTTAGACTTTACCCTCATCAAAAACCAACAGAGAAATGAATTGCTTTTTACCAGCCCCCTATTCTGCCTGTGAGGGTGCAGGAGTGGAGCAGAGCTCTGCTCAACACCGGCACTGTGGGGCTCTACAAATCTCTTTGCACATGGGAAAACTACTCAGGGGACAGGCTTTGCATCCATTAGCCTGGCTGGTTTGCTGGGGCT
Organism: Struthidea cinerea; assembly: GCA_013397865.1. Classification (NCBI taxonomy): domain Eukaryota; kingdom Metazoa; phylum Chordata; class Aves; order Passeriformes; family Corcoracidae; genus Struthidea; species Struthidea cinerea. The sequence continues at coordinate 458,444 of VZTI01002748.1, forward strand.
TTGCTTCTGAATTAAATCTCAATGCCAAGGTGAAGTTTTGACAGTAACAACTCAACTGCCTATGTCCTCTGGAAAGCTTTTTTAATGGCAAAAATGTGGAAATGGGAGCTAGAACTCCCATCTAGCTTCAGAGAACTCAGCATGAAAAACGTACATTGCCAAACTAGCCCATCGTGACAAATGCCAAAACTGCTCTTTTTGTCAGTAAACACTTTAGGACTGGGCCCAGGATGTCTGCAGCATCATAATTAAGAAATTTGGAAACAATTCAGGTGGTCAAGAGGAATAGGTACTTTCTGCTTCTATCCTGTCACTCCGCACATGAATTAGCAGGGGTGGCGATGGATCCTCCTTTCCAGAGCATCTTATGGCAGAACTGTGTTTTAAATGGAAGGAAGAGTTTCTTCCTTTCATCTTCCCACCTACACTTACATCTCACCTGTTAAATTAAGTGTCAGTGGGAAATGGAATCATGGAATCATAGCATAATTTTAAGTTGGAAAGGACCTCTAAGACCATGAAGTCCCACCATTAACCTGGCATCATCATGTTCATCACTAAACCATGTCCCTAAATGCAACATCTACACACCCTTTAAATATCTCCAGGGATGGCGACTCAATCACTTCTCTGGCAGCCTGTTTCAGTGCTTCACAATCTCTTCAGGTATGAAATTTTCCCTCATATCCAATCTAAACCTCCCCTGGCACAACCTGACGCCATTTCCTCTTATCCTATTGCTTGTTACCTGGAGAAGAGGCTGACACCCGCCTGGCTACAACCTCTTTTCAGGCAGCTGTAGAGAGTGATAATGTTCCCCCTGAGCCCCCTTTTCTCCTGGCTAAACAACCGCATTTCCCTCACCCACTCATCATTCCCTAGACCCTTTACCATCTTTGTTTCTTTGCTTCAGCAATACTCAGAGACAGTCTGAAAAGTACTGTTTTTTCCAAGTGGAAGCAGGTCATTCTGGTAACAATTGAGTTTGAAAGGAGTGCCATGTCCAGAAGTATTTGTTTAGCACTGGTGACACATACTTGTGTCCAGTTCCAGGCTCCCCACTTTAAGACGATTAGGGAGAAGCAGGACATTCCTAGATTTCAGTGCCTGCTCTGATACTGATAATGACAAACGACAAGCATGAAGCTTTTGAGCCTTCATATCCTTGTGTAAAGAAAGGCATAAATATAACCCAAATGGATGACTTTTTGCAACCCTCAGCACCACAGAGACAACTGACAATGGAGGAAAAATGTGTCTATAAACATAAAAATGTAGACATTTGTGTGCCTTATAATGCTAGCAAAGCAAGTAAATATAATTTGCTATTGCAGTATATAAAAAGTGAAGGTTTGAATCACTGTTATTAGAGTTGATGCACATTCCTTTTAGTCATTTTTATTTTAAGAAGACACAGATCATGACTGTGTGCTCTAGTTACTGCATGTTAAGGAGAAAAATAAAGAAGTTCCCTGCAATCTCTGAAACACATAGTGACAAAATACACAAAAATGTGCATTTAGCTAGGGCAACACTTTTCAAGGTGGGGATAGATGGATCTCATCTAATCTGTAACACAGCATTAAGGACCTGGATATCCCAGTCTAGTTTTATAGGACTCAAGGAACCCCAAAAACCTTGGTGATAATCCAAGAATAGTTTGGGATATACATATGTAAGACAAGAGCTGAAGGTAGAACTGTTTAGAACAGGACACAGACAGCACTTCATAGCCCACATCCTCAAAGATCTTTTTATGTGCTCAGAGTCTCCTTTGCACATCGCCACTCCTCTAAACCCATAGGCAGCAAAGGTTTGGGGAAGGCTCACACAAACAGGCCTGAACTCTGACAGTGCTCCAGAGCTCTCTGTCCTTGGAACTTTTCAAGACCCAGCTGTATGAATTCCTGGGCAGCTTAGTCTGACCTCAAACTGACCCTGCTATGAGCAGGAGGTTGGACCAGAGATGTCCTGAGATACCTTGTAACCTGAATTACTCTATGATTCTGTGACTTCATGGGGTATGGGAGGCCTGAGAGTCAAATCGGGCATCTGACTGCACTGCAGCATGTTCAGTAAATACAGACTAAATACCACAGCCTCTCCTTGGGGTTGTCACACTCTAGGTTCTTCACTATCTTGGTAGCCCCTTTATGGACCCTCTCAAATTTCTCCCCAGCCATGTTGAAGTGTGATCACTCAAGTCTGGACACTGAGGATGAGGTTTGTCTTTGTCACAGTACATGACAACCAACAAAGAAATCCAAAGCAAAAGACAGGAGCAAACAGTAAGGGATCAGAGCACCCAGAGTGCCCCAAGAGCAGTGGGTGTTCTGTTTAGTTGATTTTAACATCTTTGACTACCTGGCAGTATAGGAAGGAAATACCTTAATCACATATGTAAAGGAGTCTGAACAGGGAGGTTAGATGGCAAAATAATAAATATGTAAGAGCAGCTTTATTAAGTGTTCTAGCAGGATTTCAGGAGGTTAGGAATATAAAGAGGAATTAAGGTGAGATTCGGTCTGGAAAAATAAAAGCTAAACACTGAAAACCTGAGCTAAATAAAAGCACAGCAGTTGTTGGAGTGGGGCTCACTATCTAATGAAAGTAACAGACGAACTCTGAGTATTCAAGTGAGATCAGGACGATAGGACCATCTGCAGTCTCTCCAACCTGTATATTGCTGTGATCCTTTTTTCCCCTTCACATTATTTCTTCTTCCTGCCTTCTCTCTCTGGCTGCTCTGTGTTGGAATACAAAGGAAGAATGATGCCTTAGCCACCTAACATTGCACCTTCTGCAAAACTGTTGAGAGCCTAGGACCAGAGAGGAAGTGAAAAGCAGTGGCTAAGCAGTTCAACACTTGAACTGAGCATGAGGTACAAGTAAAAGAGGGTGCAAACCCTGTATTTCTCCAACAGCAAAATTATAGAAGCAGCATGAGGGCAGAAAGTTGCCTTATGTTATGACTCTCTTCCCTGCCTTTTTCTGTACGTTTGCCCTCTTTGTCTTGAAGGAAGAATTACAGCAAAATCAGCACACTTCAGTTATCCTTTGGACTTTTCTCCAAAAAAATCTAGTAATTTCTAGCCTTAGTGATGTAAAGAAAGACTGCCAAATAAGAATATTTTTCTCAAAAAATTTCCTTGAGCTGAAGATAAAAAATGAAAACTGTTTGTAAAACAGATCCATAAAGCATCAAAGGAATTAATATTTTTATTCTTTCCTGCATCTGTAACGGAAGATTTACAGTACTTCAGAGGTGTTTGAGGACTGAGCTTCCTGTTCTCAAATCCCAAGCTCTGTTTCACTGTTTAATGCAGTACGATGACAGTGCTGAGTTTGTAACTCATCTCTTTATTCCATTAAATACAAAACTAACCCAGTCCCCACAGGTAGTCTCCTTCACATTCAAAAACATTTGCTACCAGGCAAGGAGGGCAAAGAAAAGGGAGAAGGAATTTTCAAACTTTTGATAAAGGTAAAAAAGCATCTGGGAAGTTTTAAGTGCAATACATTCAGGTGTGAAAGAAGAGCCAGTTTCACGTGTGTGAGGAGACATTGTGAAGGAAAGGTGCTATGAAACTGTGGAAGCTGTCAGGCCTGAAACAAGCACCAACACAGTTATACCAGGATGCTTGATCCGTTTGTCCATGTTTGTCTGTCCACTCACCATCCAGGGAAAGTACCCACCTGCTCCCAGTCCAGTTGCAGCCCAAGCCTCACAGCATGGTCAGGACAGCAGGTTTGGGTGTCTGTACAGTTCCAGCTGCCATCTGCAAACATGGGGCCGCCTGGCACATCCCCCAGACACCACCCATCATGGGATTTGCGCATCTCATCATCCCTTTCATAGAATTATGGAATTATAAAATCGTTTGGCTTGCAACGAACCTTTAATGGTTACAGGACCATGGAATGCTTTCAGTTGCAACAGATCTTAGAGGTCATCTAGCTCCAACCTCCCTGCTATGGGTAGGGACACCTTCCACTGGATCAAGTTGCTCTGAACTCCATGCAACCTGATCCTTCCTGGTTCTTGGCCCTCCTTTTGCTGCTTGTATCTCTCTTCCCAGACTCCAGCCTCCCCCCAGTTACACAACCTGCCTCTGAAGCCCATTCCCGCTTGGTGACAGTCCTGGTATATCAATAACCAAATCTGGTATTTTTTACTCATTTACCTGGTTATTCTTGGCCTTGCATGGCACTGCTGACGTGGTCACCTATTGGCACTGCTGTTGGTGTCACCCAGCTCTACTCCACCAAGGCCCCAGTGACCTGCAGAGTTTAAGTGTTTCTCACCTATCCAGCCTTTGCCTCCTGTGTAGCCTGCACATCCATCTTGGCATGGACATTGCTGTCACCTTCTTGCTCTGGTTTTGGCTGAGTCTAGCAGTTTGTCCTGTCACATCCAGGAGCTACAATTAACGCCCTAAGCATGACTTCTGCATACCACTGCGTGTGCTTAATGAATTCTCTTTCCATCTATGAATGTCAGAGGCAGCTACTGGAAAAAAATCTTCTGTGGAATTGTACTTAAGGAGCAACCTTGGAAGTCTGGACAAAGAAGTGAAGGTACTAGGGACAAATTCACAGAAGAAAAGGGTTTAATACAAGGACTTGTCTCTGAAAATTTACTGAATGAAAGGTTTTCCCCTGGGTGCATACTGCCTTGAAAAGCCTGGGTATTTTTAACCTGACCTTCACAAATAGGCAAATAGGGTCATGAGGGTTCAGTGAAAAATTATTTTGCTTTCTTTTTCAACTCTTTGAGGCTTGGACTAAATATCTTGTAGGTATTTAATCCAAGCATCAAAAACTAATAATAGGATAGAGGATAGATGATACCTTATGACTAAAGAGGTTTTAAGAGGTTTTAGTGATACTAATAAATTGTAATTTTTGGAACTGGCTTTATATCCAGAACATGTGAAATTTACAAAGTTAAGTATGTTTGTGCCTGTATTTCACATTGAAAAAGACCCAAGCAGAGAGGCTGCAAATGACATGTCAGAGGTGTCTGAAAAAAGCTGTATTCCTGTGACTGCCGGAGGACCACGGTGTCCAGCTCTTGAAAAATGCGTAGACTACCAAACTTGAACATGCTGGATGTCACTGGAATCATCAAGGCGTGGCTAGAGGATTCCTCTTCAGCTCATTTCTGCAACCACTCACATTTTAGGAGCCTTTGTTTTTTGATATGACAGATACCAAAGGCCTCACTGGAAATCCTGACTCTTTAGTCTTTAGATGTTAGAATAAACAATGAGCTTGAGACTAGATCTGGACAAATGCAATCCGAATGGCAATGACTAAGAAAATCAAAACAAATGAATTTGCAAAATGATTTTTCCTCAGGCATTCCAAATGTTACAGCCTCGTGATTAAGCCTAAAAGCTCCCCAGGCAGAATAGTAAAAAAAAAAAAGCAACAAAGGAAATCTAAAATAAAATTAAACATTTCACTTAGAGGAAGACAAGTAATTTGGTTAAACTCAATATGTTATTTACCTACATTAGTTTTTAATTTCAGTGAGGAAAGAAAGGAAGAAAAAAAATCACTTGGATCTGACCCAAAACATTGGTAAAGAGATAGTCTGAAAAACACTGTGTGGGAAAACACATTAGAGAGCACCAACTCTGCAGTACCAGTCTGGCCAGAAAGTGATGCTCAGACCATGAACTAGGCTAGAGACAAGATATGAACCCAGCTTTTATAGTTCAATCAACCTTTTAACCCAATTTTATCCAGGAGAACCAAATCTTGATACAGACAATAGGAAGAACTAATTTTAGGGATTAAGTAACACACCCAGAGTAGGTGCCCATAATATATCCCTCAGTGTCCAGAAACTGTATTAGTGAGATATTTCTATTTTTAAAGAAAGCATTGCAAAGAATGGATAATAAAAAGGGTGAATAACATAGCACTTTGCAGTGTACCAGAAAGAGGGGGTTTTTTGAGCTAAAAGTGTATTAGTTTCCTTAAATACTTTTGCAATTATCAGATTGCTATAATGCATAATACTCAGCTGAAATCCTGGTTTAATTACCACTTTTATGTTTAAATTTCATTCTTTATCCATGAAATACTGTGAGGCCTCCTGGTTGTATTTAATATCCTCACTCCGATGCTCTGCATGTACCCTGAGCAATGCTCACATGAAGCAATGCCGGGTTACACTTTCCTAGTGCCACCACGTCTCATGCAAAGGAAATTAGATTCTTTTTTTAATTTAATCTCAGTTCTATTTAATTAAAGCCTTAAGATTTTTTTTGTTTTTGAAAAAATCGTATAATAGAGGTTTTCAGATAAATCATTCACTGTGAGTTTGAATTTTGGACAAGATATTCTAGGCTATGAATAAATTTCTAAGTGCTGGCAGGACCAAAATGTTAAAGAGCTGGGTGACAGGGATGACAAAAAGCTTCCTTATTTCTACCTTAGAAGAGCTGTGAAAGGAAAGAGTTTGTGGTTCTTCTCTGGGTATCTTTGCTATTCATCTTGTGTGCATGGGCTTGGGGAGGAAGACTAATGGAAGAACTGTTTATGCTTCTTATTCCTCTTCCATATTTTTTTCATTTGCATTATTTCTGAATAATTTTCCTTCCTTCAGACTAGTTAAATAAGAGTATTTGATGTAAGAACCTAGCGGAGGACACTGTGATGCTGGGAAGCTTTATGGAAATGATTCCTGACTGCTGACATCTCTGACTCAGGAGCATTCGACTTGAGAGACTGAGAGCAGAAAGATCTGCAGGACACTCTGGCTCTGAGAATCTGCTTCGTTACCACCCATTTTAAAAGCATCACAATGGAGCAGCCAGCCACTCTGGGGATAGTAGATGGGTTTCAAACACCTCAGAAGATGGTTTCAAGCTGTGATAATTGATCACTCAATAATCCAACTTTGAAGAATTCCAGATCTGCCGGTTGAAACATCTGGAAAAAAAAAAATGCAGAGACTCAGTGGGCAAACTCACAGGGAAGGAGGGAGTGGAAAAGAAGGACAAGATATTTCTCAACAAAAAACCTTTCACAAAATTAAACCCAAAGGCATTATGTGTTTCTCCTTCAACATAAAAGCAGTGACACACAGAAAGGTAGGAATGTACAAAGTGGGTTACAAAATTGGATTCACTAGGCTAAAAAAGAGACACAAACTGAAGTCGCTGAAAAGTACAGTTAGGTCTGGAAGAAGCAAAAGGCAGACAGTTCCCTGCTTTGGAAACAGAATTTGGCTTCCAGAGCAATACTTACATCCATTTTGAATGGAAAAAGCATCCTAATCATTCTGTATCTGAGGAATTGGAAGGAATATCAATTCAGGGCTTGAACTCCAGGACACACTCTGCATATCATATCTGCAGCTCATGCATATTCTACTCAGTCATTGGGTGCTTCCAGTGGAGGTTTTGTTGCTAACAACCCTTCTCAAACTGTTCTGTGCTTTTGCAATCTTTGTTTTCAGTATTATTTGCTTTTCATCTCACTACCTTACTTGGCAATATATGAGTGCTCTTGGAGTCCACTCAGGAATATTGTATACTTGGTCTCCTTGACCCATCAGCCTGGCTTCCCATTTTCTGAATGCCTCCTCTAGCTCCTGCCTGCCTTGAGAGACAGCCCAGGCTCATAGGTGTTGGGCACAGGCCAGACGTGCTGTTTTGGCTGCAGGTATCTGGGAAGAGCACTGCTCTCAGCCAGTCTCAAACTGCTCATCAGCCCTCTCCTCATCTTACAGCAGGATAACTGCATCTACAGCTACTCCCTCAGCTCATCCTGTTGGGAAGATGTGTTTTATAAACATGCACAGTGGTGTTTAAGGTAAATCAGGTAATTTTGGCAGAAACCTCTTCAGGAGCAGTGAGACAAGAAGACACCAACCCCCTGTTGGGAGGTAGGGGAAGGCAGTCAGGCAGCAGAGGGTAGGCTAAGAAAGGTCATGTCTTTTACCCTGTGTAACTTGCAACTGCTCCTTATATTTGACCTTAAACACATGAAATAAATACACATATGTCACTGCATGTCCAGTATTTTTAAATATATTTATCTTGTTTCTTTGCTTGCCTCAGATTCCCATAAGTAAAAAAGAAAAAGCATTTATTTTTTTTCTCTTTCTAGTACATATTTTAGACTGTAATATTTTTGAGATAACAAACTTTCTAGTTTGGCTTTGAAGAAGCCTTCATGCAGTGCCACTCCAAACTGTGTCAGGACCTGTAGGCAATGCTGTGCTACAAATAATAAACACTATTACCGTTTTGAAATTTCTTAGTTGCACTGAAGTGTTCTTCAACACTCTAATAGTTTGTTTCAATTTTAAGAGATTTTTGTATATAGCATGTTCCAAGTAGCAGAATTAGTAATGGAAAAATCTGTCAAAAGGACCTGCTAAGCCCGAACTCTGCTTAAATTTGAACAATCACACAAGCGAGATTCACATTGTAGTGCTCCTTAACTTTGACAAATTGTGTGTTCCCTGGAAGAGCTTACACAGCATGAAAAACTTGCATTGCAGCTTAGCAATTAGGTTTACCCCCATGCAAGCCATCCAAGTCTTGTTATGTTCAGTAGCCAGGGTCAGAATTGGAAAACAAACAGAATAAAAGACGTTTATTGAATTATGAACCCCTTTGGAAGAAAAAAAGAGAAAGCTTATTCTAAACATAATGTCATCCAGTTAGAAAACCTTATAAATAAATAAAGCAGCAGCATTAGCTTCCTAGGAAGTTCACTTACTTACAAACACAATCCCTTCAAAATCCAATTTTGCTTTTTGTTTTTAATGTTATCATTACCTAAGCTTGAAATTAATACATTTTGTATTCTTTTGACATCACACTTAGAGTTATTCCTTTGAGAATCTTCTACAGTTACAGGAGCATGCCTTGAAAAAGCATTGCCAACCACAATGAAAAATATAAAATCTTTTCGTTTCTAGGATGCATTCTATTCTTCTTAAAATTAATTTTTATTTCAAGCTATGTACATGCAGCTGTTTTAATGACTTTCTTGCCATCATTTGCTTGTTTATGATACTCTGTTTCACCACCTTGCTGTATATTTTAGCTGTAATTTTGTGTTAGGCCTGTGATTTTATTTGGTTAATGGTCTGTGGAGCACCATGCACTAATGGCAACATAAAAATATTTGTAAACACTTACACAGAAACTTATAAAAACCATACTTAATGGCTAGGCATGACCTTAAAATACGCTTTGTATTAATTCACCAGTACTGAATACCTTTGACATTTCTAACCCTTGGTCAGTATAATTGAATGGCCAACACAGTCAAAATCTTTAGAAAAAAATCTTTCCGCACACACTGTCAATGCATACAGTGCACAGAGGGTGGCAAAATAAACCCGTTTCCCTATGAAAATAAACCAAAAAGCAGTATTTTCATCAACATTCAAGCATTTGGAAAGCGGTTTAGTTGTATGGATTTTTTTCAATAAAAAACTTATTTTTCTCATTTTTTAATTCCGAATTTTTTGCAGAAAACAAAAATGTGAGCTCCCAGTAGTTGTTATGTGCCATGGCAGTCTTAGCTTGGTTCTCTGAAATGGTTTCTAGACCACATTTCCAGAGGGTTTGCTTAGTGATCGCAATCAGAATTGATTCCCTTCAGTTACAGCATATAATAAATTGTATGCAAGACAAATTAAATGCTCCTGTCCTACCACAGTCGGAATGGTTTCTAATCTCTCAGCACGCAAGCCCTTCTGACCACAGTCACCACGACTGGGTAAACAGCATTTCCCACAGCTGGAGGGTCTACCGGCAGAGAGAGCCTTGCACCATTCTCCCCAGCACAGGAACCATTATGTACCCAGTACATGAAAGGATCCTATATCCCTCTGCTCCTGGCAAAGGCTCTGCACAGCCCCCAGAGTGCTCTTTCATTTGCACAGCCATGCTGCAGGCCAAGGCTTCTGGTCAATCCTTCTGACCACAGGAGGAAGGCTAGGAATGGAGTCTGCGAAATGACATGAATGGACTCAAGTATTAGTGTCACTGGTGATTAACAGCAGTCAAAGTAGTAAATGAAGCTACTAATTGCTTCTCTTTCCAGACCATAATCTTAAACACAACACTAACCAAAGCCATGTGTAGGTGCTAAAAAGCTAGAAGCGGAGAAATTCTTCAGCCTTTTCTCAATATTCTGTGAGAAGACTGTCTTTCCTACGTAAACTATTTTAAACAAGGTCACAGTTTCATAAACTCCTTGCACCCGCAAGCTGTTTTGCAAGATTGTTATGGCTTTGACTTTGAAAATATTTTGGAATAGGTATCTTAGAACTTGGCCAATCCTCTCAAGGGGTGGATGGCCGAGGAACCAATTACCTATTGCCACTCAACACACTTTTGCGATCTATCCTATATAGTAGTCAGAAAATTATTAAAGCAAAAAGCTTCGGCTTCCACTTGTTCATGAGCCTGGACGCTGTGTCGTTTTCTTTATGCGCCTCAGACGTAACAGCGACAGCCATGGACCAGGCGAATGGATGATAAATGCATGGAATATATATAATATGTATACAGACTAGAAACCCACAGCAATTTTATGCTCAATTTTTCAACTATGTGTTTACGTTGCTTTTAGACCTATTTGTGATCTCTGCTCATATTCTGGCCAGTCCAATTTGTTTCCATTTCAGCTCACAAACAGGTTCTTTAGCCTGTGGTCAAATATATTGCAGAAAGAATCGGTCTACTGAATCTGGAAAAATAAATTCCTTCCCAACAATCTGGCACATACTGATTCAAAAACCTACCCAGCTCTTTAAAACCAGTCAAGGGCAACAAGACGTGTTTTGAGAGGGTCAGATGACTGTCACATTTCCAGCCATATGTTACCATTCTTTATCAATATGCAAATCTGTGGAAAAGAGTAAGTCTTCTGTTGAACTTTTTTATGTATTTGCAGGGTAGGAGGGAAGGTCAAGGGTCTTTGAATGAAGATTTGTTGTCAAATTTTAACATAGATTCATTGCAAGATTTCCAGGAGGTAAAAATATGCCAGATGGATGCCAAGTGAGTATTTCTTCTAGGCACAATGCAAGACTCAGCACCACAAAATAATTTGTGGAAGAGCTTTGCATACTTTTCTGAGGCTCCCAGAGAAGTGGCTAAAAATGAATTCTGTAGTGTTGTAATCCACACTTGATTTCCTTTGTGGTCTTCCCATACATCCGTCTCAAACCCTATTCCTCTCATCTTTCTGTGAAGCTATAGGGACTGCTGTCAAATATTCTGATTTCAAACGCAAGATTTTGATAATTCAATGTGCATTTCTAAGAAAGTGTTGTACTTTCAGGTTGCAGAATGGAAACAGGGCTGAGTGATCATTTCCCTGCTACCTTGTCTGCTCTGAGAACATGTCCCTTGTGGCATCTCTCACATTCTGAGTCTTCACAGGGATTTCATGGCCTGTGGGGCATAGTTCTTTGCCATGACTCCCACAGCTTTCCCATCTTGTCTCCTGTTAAAGTTTCTTAGCTATTTTCTTAGCTTTTTTTCGTCCCTCACTGAGTACTACTTCTGGTATTAAAAGTGCTTGCAGCTGCTCTGTTCACGTTTGTGTTCCTATTCTTCACTGGTCTGCTGCAGTCTCCTCTGTGCTGCCAGTATGTAGGTCAGCATCACTTTTGCTCAAGCTGCTGTTAGCGAGTGATCTGGGCCTGAGTGTAAGTTCTGCTGATGAACTGGTTGTCTCTTTTGCCAAAAATTATTCTGCCTCTTATTAATTCTTCTTTTAACATTCAGTATATGCAATGTTCAGCAAAACTGTGATCTGCAGTAATAAAAGCTTCATCTGCTTGCCCTTGTTCTTGGCACCTCCTTGCAAATTTGGCCTTTTCATGTATTATATTTTGCTTGTCTGAGACAACAACTTCAAAAGTCTCTTTTTTGCCTTTTTTTTCCCCCCATCTTTTTTTCTTTCTTCAGTGTGAGACATAGACAAGCAACAGCATCAGGAGTAGCCAGGGCAAATACCAAGGAATCTACACTATATTCTTATACCTTTCTGAATGAACTCCTGAACTTTTCAGCTTCAGCAGTAGCTAAGTTGCCAAAATCAATATTCTGCTTGTTCCTTTGTCTGCCCAGGAACCTGAAGGAAAACCCTCTGAAGGAGTGGCACTACAGCAGAAAGACAAAGCAGTAATGAGCTGAGAGGTGATGGCATGGTAATGGGTGGTTGCTTCTAATGATCTCTCTGTGTAGCAGAGTTTTAATACTCACCCACAACAGATGTGATAGATGACAAAGAGCATTAGACAGCTCTGTGAAATTAAGCCCTGTGTCAGCCCCTGCTGACACATTCCCTTCTCACTAAACCCTTTTGCCTTTTCTCCATCTTCTTCCCTTGCAAGAAAACTGTTAATGGCAGCTACAAAAGACAGTCACCTAAATGTGCATGTCATCGTGTAAGTTTTCCATGGCTTCAAACTACAGCAGTTTTTTTTACTACTGTAAGCACTGCTATTTTTAGCCACATATTAACTACTAAGCAATGTTGAAACTCTTTTTTTTTTTTTTTTTGTGGGGAGAAAATGCATCCCATTTCATTAGAACCACAGGAAAAGAACGCAAAGTTTGACTGTCAACTGTTCATACGAATCAGCTGTGTGGCATCTTTCAGTCAAGTGTCAGAGGCATTAAGAAATTAAGCCTTACAACATAGCTACAAGAAAGGATTTTTTGGTAAGAATGCTTGCTACTTGTACTGCCAGTGATAGCATCATAATTTTTATGGTAAATAATAATGCCAGCAATCAGCAATATCGGAAAGACAATAAATCACAACTGACTTATCTAAAAATGGGATTTCCCACAGGATATGTAATTTCAAGACTGCAGCCTTCACTGAAGAGGATTGTTTTGGTTTTTCTGCCAACATCCTCCAGTTTGCAGTATTTTGCACAACCTTGTGCTTGATAAGAATATGCATAGCCCTCCATCCACCGTTCTGCCTTTCCTTTCTATTCATTTTTCATATTGTCTGTATGAAGTTGATAGCAATTTCTGCATTTCTTGCAGTGATCAGAAGAAATGATCAAAAGTCAAAGACAGAGCACCACATTCTGTGTTTCACTGTCTGGAGAAAGGAGACAGCCCAAGCAGCATGAACACATGAAAAACCCCTATGTGGTGGATTTGTTTCTGTCTTTTCCTCTCTTTTGCGTACAATGTAGCTCTCGGGCTGATTTCCACGTATATTTAGCATAAAAATTGTGGTAGGCTGTTCCTCCTAATATCGTGAAATTCAAAGACATAAGGCTGGAACGCTGCACTTGAGAGCCTGACATTAAATAAACATGGCCCCTGGATAAATAGTTAGTACTTCAGAAAATGAGGCCACCTACTTAAGTGCTACGTGTGGGTTTATGTGTCTCTTTCTATAAACAGCCAGGCTTGAACATTTTAACCCAATGCATAAATCCTCAGATAATCAAAGTGGACGGTGTATCTGTGCTTCATTGGTATGAGAACAAGGGCAACTGAAAACCCTAGGAGTGGTTTGCCAAGGGAAAAATATGAGATATCTCTTCAGATAACCAGTTTGTCTTAAAAAATGCTAGGGGGGAAGTCAAGATTTTCTGAGATTTCTGAAGTCTATCTTAGGTTTCAGTTGGAAGGATGTATGAAGATCTAAAATTTCAAGCCAGATGTTTTCTAAAAATGTAGCTTTGGATGAAGCAAAGCTATTTATTTTGATAAAATTAAAAATTAATCATTTCAATTTTTATTGCAGTATGTGCATAAAATAGAATACAATAACAGCATTTTAGGCCATTTGGAAATCAGGAAATTAATTTGAAAACTACCTGTTTCTGCAGAAATTTTTGTAGATGCTGAAAAGCTTTGGTAGAGAAATTTTTCAGCTTTCTGCAGCATTCTGTGAGAGCTCTGTGTTTCTCATGAAAGCTATGATAAACACTGCTACAGGTTTTTGTAAACTGGTTTTTTATCTGTGCACCTGGGATCTGTTTTTCAGAGTTGTTATGGTACACAGTGAAATAATATTTTGAAGTAGGTGTTGTGAGCTTTGGCCAATGGGACAGGGGGTGGCTGGTCGAAGAACCAATGACCTCCTGTTATCTTTGGGAACCAAGTCATATAAATCAAATTATAATTCATTAAATAACCACTTTCTTCCTGAACTTGGATTGTGTCATTACTCGCCGCTCTTGGTATGCAGTGACAAATTTTCACATTATTGAATCAGGATTTTCAATGGAAAATGTCCCTCAAAAAACTGACCACGACTACATGAGATCCAACACCAAGCAGGGAACTGAAGCCCTCATGTCCAAGATCATGTGAAGATTGTTTTATCTTCCACTGTGCTACTGAGTGGACACACACAAAAGTATAGTTATGATCCGGCAATGAACTAGCAAGGACTGTAACCCTGCTATTGTGGTTGAAAGCAATATAAGGAACAGCCCAGACAGAGAAAGGCGTTCTTCCTTCTGCTACTTAAAACCAACCACAAGGATAACCTGAAGAGTTAAGCTGTAAATTAAAAATGGTAGTAGTTGTATAGGTCTGAAATTAATTATTGCAAAACTTTTTCTGCAACATAATGCAAAATATATTTTAATTGGATTCTAATGTTTTCTTTTTTAAGGAGGCAGCTGGAGTTCCATCTGGCCTCATTTCTCACAACACAATCTATTTTGTACTATCATACTTCCAGTATGGTAATTACTATTGTTGGTTGTAAAAAAACGTAAAGTTTCAGTCTGGACAATTTCATCTGGCCTTGCAGTAAAGCTGACACAACTTTCAGTATGCTGTTGCTCAGCATATTAAAAATTATGCGCCACTGAAAACAACAATAAATAGTCAGAGAAAAATATGTAATTGTCTGGTATTTGAGCATATCCCTTAAAAACAGCCGATTCAGATGCAACAAGCATTCATTAAAAACAGAAAAAAATTCCATTGACATCCACCATGGGCTTTCTTAGTGGTAAAATCAAATTCACTGCTTATGATATTTTCCAAAAAGAACAACTGCATTTAGATCATTAGAAAGACAAAGAGTTGAACAAAAAAACACTGAGTATGTTACCTATTCTAGCAGTATACTTCCAGCCTTGCTCACCAGCTCCAAAACAATGCCCTCCACCACAGCCAGGCTACTCAAGGTATTTAGGACCACCATTTGTCTGACATGCAGAAGCTGTCCAACCTCAGGAAATCATCAGTCCAAAGGACAGAAGGAAGTTTAATGTCCTGGACGTTATTTCCTCTCTCTGTTTACAATCTACGAAGACTGCATGGTTGTTTCTACAGCACACTGAAGTGCTTGGAGACAAAGTCACATCCATTAGGCCTAACTGGACAGGCAAATTGGATGTAACAGGAGTGTTTGAGACCTCTTGGGCTGAGACAGATAATGCTGATGATGGACTAAAGGCACAAAGGGGCTGAAGTGATCTGTACCAGCCAGGACATGCAAGTAGTGACAAAAACAAAACATATTTTAAGCACCACTTGCAAGCTGGAGTAGTTCCCAATGCGAGACATGGACACGTGCCATGTGACCACAGTGAAACTGGTCTTTCTGCTGTTTTAATAATCAAACACAGAGAATAACTTTTTCAAAGTGCAGCTGTGCTGTCTATCCATGTTCTGTACCTAGAGGATGAAGGCTACAGAAAATGCTGGACTGTTTTCTGCATGCACCTCTCAAACCATCTCCAACATTAAGCATATGGGGCAAATCAGAAAGTAAAGCTACAGGGAGCAGAACTCTCACTATCAGACTTCCACTTGTGCTTCGCTGGGGCTGTATCTTTCAAGTGGTACTGCAGCTAGTCTTTAGGGAAGACAGGGCAGTATCAACCCCTCTGGGGTGTAACAGGAGGTCAGGATCTGTCCAGCTCCCTGTGATCCAGCTTGGCTAGCTATTTATTGCCCATTTCAACAGCAAATGTGTCAGTAGATAAATGCTCACATAATCTTTGTTTCACATAATATTTACAAGAGAATATCTGGAGCACTGGAGCTTAAGCTGTGTACTGTGCTTTAAGAGGCCTGCAGATGCATGAGCAGTGATGTGGATTGTTTTCTTCATCCCTTTGGTGGCTTCATTTGCAAGAATAGAAATGGGACTGTCTATACCATACTAATGTCCACAAAATTACATTCCCAGATATTGCTGTCTCTACAACATCAACAAACTTGATGTCTTTAAAAAAAATTACAGCTCGGTATTTAGATTTATTAATTTTCTTGCCTAAGCTGATTCAGTTTGGGGCTAAGTTTATATATTTTCAGGTTTTATGTGTTTGAGGTTTTGTGAGTGCTTTGGGAGTTTTTTTATTACTATTTTTAGAAATAAGTCTGTTTCCATTTAGGAAAAAAACAGGCATTTGGTGAACAGGCCAACCAGTCAAACCAGGGAGAAAGAAGGAAGGAAGGAAGGAAGGAAGGAAGGAAGGAAGGAGACTTTGAAAGTC
>VZTI01002748.1:475035-519385 GCA_013397865.1 Struthidea cinerea
AAGAAGTAAGGAAGAAAGGAAGGAAGTAAGGAAGGAAGGAAGGAAGGAAGGAGACTTTGCAACTCAAGGGATTGTCCTCTCATTTATAGGAGTTTCACATTCATGTTAATGTTTTGATTTCAGTGATTGAACACTGCTATGAAAGGAGTAGTGTTCAAAACCCAGGAGACCAGTGTTTCCAATCAGAGCAACTGGAACTGGAGCCCAGAGTGCAAACATTCATGTTGATGTGTTTGCAGAGCAGCTACAGACCCAGATAGATTCTCAATGAAAAGTAAATCAGGATCAGTATATTTGACAAATTTATGCTCCTTACTAATGCCCTTTGGACTAAGTTGTTGTACTGAGTTAAGAGATTAAGGGACAGATTCAGGTTGGTGCGAAGTGCCGTAGTAGAGTGCTTTCAGCAAATAGTTGAGTTTCTGAGCAAATAATCCACTGTGAAGCACTGCCTTACTGCAGTCCTCACCTCAGGGGCTAATACGCTCTAGCCTGTACTTACTGAGAGCTGTCTATCCAGTTTGGAAGTACTCTGTTGAAGAGGAAAACATTTAATCCTGCTTAGTACCCTGTTGGTGAGGTCATCATGAGTGGGCACACTGAAAACTGAAACTGTTTGTCCTTCGTATGGAAGGTCCAGTAATGGAATACATGTGGGTTTAGTTTCAGCAGGGACTGTTTTCTTATGTGAAGGGTGTTGGTGTTTCCAGAATCCAGAACATACTGTCCCTCTCTTCCCTGGGATTAATAACTAGGTCATTTGAAGCAAACAGGGTTATTTTCCATTGTGCCAGATGAAGAGGAAATTGATTTCAAGAACATAATGGTTTTAAACTGACAGTAGGCTTAGATAGATATTAGGAAGAAATTTTTCACTATAAGGGTGGCAAAATACTGGCGCAGGTTGCCCAGAGAAGTTGTGGAGGCCCCATCCCTAGAAGTTTTCAAGGCCAGGTTGGATGGAGCTCTGAGCAACCTGGTCTAGTGGAAGGTGTCCCTGCCCATGGCAGGGGGGTTGGAACCAGATGACCTTTAAGGTCCCTTCCAACCCAAGACAGTCTATGATTCTATGATGACATAGGAGCCCTTCTGTGTTAGACTCAAAGGTCCACACAGCCCACTGTCCTGTCCACTACAGTGACCAGCAGCAAAGAAAGGATATAAGAAACCAGGCTGGTACAGGGTGGCATGACTTTGGTCTGACCCTCTTGAGCCAAGACTTCCTGAGAGCATAGAATGGAATTTCAGTTATTTCAAATGAAGTTTTATTTCTATTATTCAGAATAAAAATTGAATCCAGATCTTAAACCTGTACATTTGTAGATGACTGATTTCTTTCCACTTGGTAAAACACCTGAAGGGGATAGGGAAAACAGGCTAGCTATACTTTTTGTTGTCATCTAACTAGGCTCTGCAAAAATTTTTCCCCCCTTTTAATTATTGTCTATGTCACTATTAACAACCGGCTTTGGACATGGGACTTCTAAACTGCAGATTCCTTACGGCACTTAGAGATTTAGCAGCTCACACAGCCTGAATTAAAATTAGGGATACACATTTCTTCTGGTTTTGGGATCTGATCAGAATTGCGATCAGCACCAGAAAATAATCAGGTCCCTGGATACTTCCCCAGGCAGCATACAACCCATGGATGTCCCAAGGGAGCATATTACTTGGGTGATTATCCAGAGAGCCCCCTGGAAATCTCTGTGGGTGAACCTTGGGGTCAAATGGCAGAAGATCAGCCTACTAGCAAACCTGGGAACAGCAGCAGCTTCCTGAAAGAAGCAGACAAGACAAGACAGCAGAAGCTCCTTGAATCTAATGCAGTGAATCTTCTCCCACAGCAATCGAAACCCCAGGAAGAGGCAGGAGGGATTGCTCCTTTACCATGTTACTCATCAGAGTTTATTTCTTTTGTTGCCAACTGAGCTGGCAGCTCTCTGTGTTAATAGAACTGGGAGCATAACCACCTCAGAGACTCCCTATATAAAAAGCAGCATTCTGCCTTTTGCTTTTTGTTAGAATGGTTTGCTCCTCTCTGCTTGTACCCTCTTTTCAGTGCCTTTCTCCTACTTGCTTTATCAGTGTTTATTTACAGACTGTGCAACAATGACCACTCACCTGCAACCAGATATTGGGCTCCTTTCTGCCAAGCTTTTTGTTATAATCCCCCAAAAATCTTCACCTCAAAACCCACATGTTGGCTTTACAGTCTTTGTTCTACATATCCTTTGGAGGTCCAGGGACTATTTCTAGGGGGTCTAGGAAAAGAGCTGAGAAAAGGCAGCCTGTCACCAGCTCACTCAGTGTCCATGAACAGGGCTCTCATATTTCCCAGAAAAATGATCGTTTATCCACCAATCAAAAAGGTTGAAATTACTGGTTTAGTCTACAGCTATGAGACATGAAATGTTAAGAAGAAATAAAAATTATATAATCGCTCCTTGATGACAGAGAAACAGCAGCAGACACTGCAGCATAAAGGAATAACCAGTGTCACCCAGGCGAGATCAATGCCCAGGCTCACAGAGAGGAGCTTCCTCCCACTAGTCATCCAGGGCTCTGAGGAAGCCAGGGTTTTCTTCAGACCTGTCCCCTTGGGAGAAGATAACCACACCATGAGGTCCTGCCAGCAGTGTTTTCACTCAGCCTCTGCCATTCCAGAGAGCAGAGGTCTGTTCTCAGCCCTAACACACCATGGAGCTTAACAGCTCCTAGTACAGTAAGCTGTTCTCCAGCCCCTGCTCCCTTCCTCAGTTCTCCTTCCTCTTCCTCCCTTGTGCCCTCTGTTTCTTTCTTCCTGCTAGTTCATTTTATTCCCCCTCACTCTTGCTGGCAGATAATTTCTCTCCTGCACTTGCCTAGACATTTCAAATATGTCTTAGTATTGAAGGTGTGATTTGTAAGAGCAAACAGTCAATTCTTTATCAAAAAAGCAAATTAATCAGGATTTTAAAGCTGCTCAATAAACTAACAGTTCAACACAATTTGGCAGGTTTCAGGGGAAACCTGACCTTGCTGAGCTGAATTATTGTGTTCACATTCAGGATATATCTCTAACGTATGAAGAGTGTGCAGACCTTCAGAAAAGAGAAAAGATAAAGTAATGTGGTAAATGAAAGGGAAGTTTGTTTGTTTTTTTTTTTCTCTTTTTTCACATGGCATGCTATAGTCCAGCTTTAACTAACTTGCCACACATCTTTACCTGAATACTGTGGAGCTCTTGATCATTTCACTAAGGTGTAATGATTTTCCTAGCCATCACAGCTGTATATTGCATGCAAAATTCACAATGTACTGAGATTATAAACCAGAGACAGAACTCAGCTTTGAGTCTGTGACCTATAAAAAATCATGGCAAATAACCCATGTTTACTTGGTGTGTTGTTTTTACTTTAAACTCTTTGTCATCTTCTTCAAAAGTTAAAGAAACAAGGATTAGACAGAATTAAAACTTAGAGGCAAATAGGATTCCAATTTATTACAGGCTATACTGTTCAAGAATAATTTAAAGATTCCAGTCAATATTTATTAAAATTGTAGAAAGCTTTTAAGCAAAACATTTGCAAACTTGTTGTTGACTGATTCTTCCTTCCTAACGCAGAGCAGAAAATTCACATACCATTGTTGCTATCCGTTTCCTTGCACTTTCAGAAAAAATAAATACCAGGCTGTTTCTAATTGCCAGA
Source organism: Struthidea cinerea (assembly GCA_013397865.1). Classification (NCBI taxonomy): domain Eukaryota; kingdom Metazoa; phylum Chordata; class Aves; order Passeriformes; family Corcoracidae; genus Struthidea; species Struthidea cinerea. Next base: position 478,728 of record VZTI01002748.1, read on the forward strand.
GGGATGAATTAGTCATTTGCAGTAGAAAAAGGAATAAAGAAGTCTTGAAATTATTTAAAAAATGAATGTCATCCTGTATCTTGCTAGGTAAAATGAGTGAATTTACCAATATTCAATAGCTCAGAGATTTGTACTTCACATTAATTATGGAGAAATAATAACACCTCTATATTTAAGTTTACAGCTCAAATACCCATGGTAAATCTGATTTTGGTTTTCTTTGCAATACAAAGAAATAGGAAGGAATGCTCTTGTGGCTTGACACTTCTGGAGTCTCTGTGACTGTAGGAGTCTAATGGCACTTGACCAGGAATCCTGCTTCTCATGTGGTGGCAAATCTTTTCTTGGAGACTGGAAGTAGTATATGACGATCTCAGAAGTGCGAGGGACAACCTGCAAATCCCTTTGCATTATATTCAGACCACTTATTTTTTGTGACATTAGTGGAATTTCCATAATGCCTTTACACAACCATATTGTCCTGTGGCTGTATTTCCCTGTGTTGGCTGTCTACAAGTGGGTGAAGCTCACCTGAATTTTTCTGTATAGACTGGCTTCAGAGATAATCCTAAACCATATCAAGAAATAAAGCTGTTTCCATTCCTAGCTACACACCTCTCACATAAACAAGTTCAAAATTCTAAGATCAAAACAAACCATAGGTCCTTGTAAGTTAAGAAATGAGCTTAGTTTTTTGCTGTAGAGTTAACCCACTCATCACTTTGGGCTTTGCTGACTTTAGGGTTGATGGAAGATGGGAGTAGAAATATCTTTACGGATTGAGGAAATATCTTCTTTTTAAAGAGGGTGTTGATATTAATCTGTAAAAGAGGAGAAAAGCCTCTAGGAAACACAGCCTATCCAAGAGTCACTGATAGAAAGGTACCAGGGAAGGAGCATCTTTAAAACAGAATCCCTAATTCTGACTTGAATCACCTCATTTTCAACTGTGTTTCCAGCCCCTAGGAAGTTGACCCTAAGGCTGTGTTTTTGCCATCTAGCTCTTTCAAAAACACGTCTTGCTTCAGTGGGAAAGCAGTCTGAGAAACTAGCCCAGCACAGACTTTTCTAAAGAACCTTCATGTTGTCTGAGAATTTTTTTCAGTGGTTACTGCTGGAAAAAAAAGACTCTCTGTGAATAAAACCACTGTGACACTTGGGTCATGTTTGAATCAGCTGTGAAATGCCTTTCATGAATTGTCTTAGCACACCAACAAAGATATGTGGAAGTAATTGCCAAGTTTGGATTTTATCTTGTGTTCCTTTCAATATTCCTGTATTTATTTCTAATTGGCAGGGAGGTTCTTCATGTTTTTTGTATTCTGCCGTAAAGACAGGAAATCTCTTTCAACCCTGTTTAAGGACTCAACCACCTGACGTGACATGAATGTTCGTCCATGGAATATAATTAAATTTATTCTGTTTCTTCTGGTTTTTTTTCTCAGAAGCTGTTGCTATAGAAAGAAATGCAATGCCATTAGCTCTGTACAGGTTACTTTGGAGGCAGGCAAGACAGCAGAGTGAAAAGAGCTCTGAGGTCTTTAGGAGACTTATTTTGAAACCAGTGTGTCTTCTACATCTACATATTTGGATTTAATCCAATCAAGAAATTACCTGGAGTTAAATTTTTCAAGGTGTTTAACACCTAAAGCTCAGAGAGATTTTCTTAGTGTAATTTGTTTGATTCCAATATACTAATTTCATGCTCTACAGGTTTACAGTGACACTTAAAAGACCTGTATGCTTTTGAAAATGCACAGGATGCTTGTCTGCAGCTATAGATTCCTACACACCTGGGACAATTTGTCCTTCATGCAGCAATATTCAATAGCCATGGAGAGAATTGATAGCCTCTATCAAATTTTCCTAAACAGAAGTTTACAGAAAAGATCCTGCCCTCAATAAAGGTTTGAGCTGGCAAGGCAATAGACAGTCCCAGCAAATGACTGGTGGCTCGATGGGATCAGAGGTGATTAACACCCTAGGGATGAATTCTCCTTCTGGCCTTTTTCAGGCTGAGCTTCACAGATCACAGCATTTCTGCAATAAGAATTACTGAAGGTGAAAAAACCACTCAAAATTATTTACTAATTTCACATTTCACAAAAATAATAAAAAAATCTGATCTCTTCAAATAACTTAGACTAAGGAAACATTTTGAAGAAAGAAAAAACAAAAAGGAGGGGGCAGGGAAAGTGTCAAATCCAGGCTTCAGCTTTATTCATACATTGAAACAATAAGAAGTTCAATAGTGCCTGGATTTTTTGAGTCTTATTTCCACTGCATTTTGGTGTGATGTCTGCACTTGATAAATAATAAATTATGCTACTGCTGCTTGTGAGAGACCAGGCATCCCTGTCATGCAGCATGGTCTTTACCATGGTCTGCTTCTAGGGAGAATAATACAGAGATTGAAGGCCCCTTCAAGCTGCTCTGGAGGAGTGACCCATCAGCAGCATGGCTGTGCCAGAGTTTGGATTCTGATGGACAGCTGTGCGTCACTCTGTTGCCATTGCATGTAGGCACCTACTGGTTGTTGTAAGATTCATTGAGCAGCGTCTACTCTGGCTAGTATCCTGCATCTGTTCCTGGCATCAGCTACACATCTGCTCTCAAGTGTGTGAATGCCAGGAACAGCTGGAGAAGGGCAGGCAGTGAGGAGGAGCTGCTGCACCGTGCTGTTCTCCACACAGCTCTTTAACATCCCATAGTCCATAATTCTGAGAAGTGGGACCTGAAAGGATGGTATGGAGCACACTGGTGTTTCTCTTTAACTGGGGTGAGCAGGTGGATAGGGAAACAACAGTGCGGAAGGAGGGGGTTTCATTAAGAATCTCCCTAGCTGTTGTTCTAGCCAAGAAAGCAAGCAGCAATTTGACAAGAAACTTAACTCGTGCCAGTTTATGTGATCAACGGTTGATATTCAGCACCTTGGGACTTAATTCCAGTAAATTTGAAATATGGTCTATATAGTGGGGAGAAAAAAAGACTAGGACAGATTCCGGTCCCTAATGTGAGACAGTCCCAGTAACACAGCCATGACAAGAAAATCTGCTTTTGCATGATAAATTATGCAGTGCTCTCAGCTGGCTGTACATATTGCAGCCAGTGCTGGTGTGATCTGAGGGAAGCACAAACAGCATTGTTCTTTACAAGGATCTAACTTAAAGAATTAATTATGAGATACAGGAACCTGAAGAGAGCAAGAAGAAATGGAGAGGGGGAGCGGACCAGGCCTTTGACTTTGTATCCTATACCTCAGGCCCCTAGTCTGAAGTGAATCTGCTGTACAAATCTATGTGGGCCAGCCTTGGTAACGTTGCTACCTTAAAGCTGTTTGCTTTAAGTGACAGTGGTGTGTCACTGCCCACCGCCTTATTCTGTACCCAGTTTAGCCCACGCTTCATTTTGATTCACCAGTACGCAATCAGCCTGAACAATCCAAGAGGCTGAATTCAGAAACAAATAATATTAATAGAAAGTAGGCATCCCAGTTTCTCTCCAAGTCCACTGGCACTCTGTTTCCAACAGTGGAACACTAGCACTGGGCTGTGTTTTATAGCTGTGAATTTTCTTCATCCCTTCTGGAATTCATTGTGGTCATAGGTTTCACAGCTGAATAAGATACCATGTAAAGACATTCAATTTTTGTCTGGTTGCTCTTTTCTTTGCTAGTTTGCTGCCTGAGCAATATTATTGTCAGCTTGCTAGATCTTGCATTATGCAGTAAGACTCCACGGGAGGCCCACTGAGATCAAAGTTACACTGAGAGTGAAGGACAGTACCCTCTGTCTCTTGCCAGTGGTTTCTTCCCGTCTTATAATGACCTTCTCACTTAGATGGGGGAGATGACAGGCTGCAGAAAGCTGCAAAGATAGAAAAATATCAGGAATATAAGTTTCAGTTTATGGATTAAAATTAGGAAAGAAATAAAGTTTTATCAAAAGTGCAAATGCTGATTTACAAACCCAGTGCTTGTACTGGTACATTGAGTTGCTGTCTCATCTTTTTTCCCTTTTTACAATCTCCAAATTAAGTGAAATTTCCACAGCCCCAATTCCTGAAATTATTTTGTCTTAGTTCAGGAAAAGAAGACAGGTGAGAACTGAATCTATGAGAAAGCAGTAACCTTTAAATATCCGTTACTGATAGCAGATATTGGCTGACTTGTGAAATTATGAAAATATATAGATGATACAGTTCTGGAAATAGTACTGTATTTGTGAACAGCTCTGGGATTTTGTGGCATGATTAAATCTAGTGATTAAATTTTCTAAGGCAAGACCTGCTGTTAGGAATGGCTGAGCACTGCATATATTCTGAAGCACAGCTACCAGTTTCTCCCATGACACTCAACACAAGAGATTTACATTTTAAATGTGTGATGTGTTATTTAAAGAAAAAGCAGGGGCATTATCTATTATTATTGAATTTGATGATTTGTCACAGTTTTAAGATAAATGAGGAAAAAGTACAAATACAATACAATAATACACAAACAAAGCTAAATGCAAATGAAACAGTTGAGCATTTCTTAAGGGCTGAGAGTTGTCAAAACTGCTCCCACCATTATCGCAAGTATCATTTCAAGTATCTAAAGGCTTTAAACAAAAAGAAGCATGAGAAATTGATTAGAAAAAACTTCTGAAGAAATAGGAGATTATTAAGCAAACAAGACTTTAGAAAGGAAATCAGGAAAAAATTCCCAATTATTACATTTTCTCAACTAAAGAATAATTTCCCAGAGGAAAATCTGTGATCTCTCTTGTTGAAATGATCAAAAGTGAAGTTTAATAAAGTAAAGGCAGTTTTATATAAGGTCATAATTGGTCTTTCACACTGTATTTTTATTATTCTGAGCTACTGTTTCCATCATTTCGTGCTCTACAATTGCTGTCAATAGCAAGACAGAAATCAACCTTGCAAAACAGAAAGAATCCAGTGCAAGAATGAACAATTAGTTCTTTCCCTAAAGGTTTGTCTCCTCTACAGTATATTTATTTTTAATAGTTTAGTTACAGAAGCCCAGAGGTTGGAGTTCTCCATTTTCTACAAGGTAAGAATTGTGCACTCAATTAGAAACTGAGAAACTCCCAAGGGGACAATGACAACATGCTTCACCTCAATTTAAACAATGCTCCCAGGCAGTTTGTCCTTCTGTTCGTGGTGGGGCACAGCAGACCACAGCTCTGGTCCCTGCCCTCCTATTCCCTAATCCCTGACTGCATTTGGATTAGTGAGAACTTGATCATGATTCAGGGTGTGCTCTGGTGGCCAAGAAAGCCAATGCCACCTGGCCTGGATCAGCAATGGTGTGGCCAGCAGGACCAGGGCAGTGACCGTCCCCCTGTACTCGGCACTGCTGAGGCCACAGCTCCAATCCTGTGGTCAGTTCTGGGCCCCTCACTGCAAGAAAGACATTGAGGGGCTGGAGCGTGTCCAGAGAAGGGCAACGGAGCTGGGGAAGGGTCTGGAGCACAAGTGCTGTGAGGAGCAGCTGAGGGAGCTGGGGCTGTTTAGCCTGGAGAAAAGGAGGCTCAGGGGGGACCTTATCACTCTCTAGAACTGCCTGAAAGGAGGCTGTAGCCAGGTGGGGGTCGGTCTCTTCTCCCAGGTAACAAGTGACAGAACAAGAGGAAATGGCCTCAAGTTGTGCTGGAGGAGGTTTAGATTGGATACTAGAAAATATTTCTTAACTGAAAGGCTTCTTGTCAAGCACTGGGAGAGGCTGCCCAGGGAACTGGTGTAGTCAGCATCCCTGGAGGTATTTAAAAGACATGTATATGTGGGAGTCGGGGACATGGTTTAGTGATGGACTGGGCAGTGCTGGGGTTAATGTTTGGGACTGATGATTTTAGAGGTCCTTTCCAACCTTAACGATTCTATGCTTATTGTGAAGCAGGACACAAAATTCTTCAGATATTTGCATTTACCTTTGGTGACCTGCCAGTGGTTTAGTGGGAATAAAAGGAAATCTTTGTTACTGTACAGGGAAGATGAGCCCATTACATAGTGTTAAAAGACATGAAGTACTCAGAGAAGCTTTGCCAGCCTTTGCTGGCAAACCCATACAGATTTGCAGGTGTACCTGCCCCACCTCCACACTGGGGAGGCCTCATGTTCCCCTTTGGACCACAGAAGTAATTTCTTTGGTCGTATTTGTGCAGAAGCACAGTGGGGCCATGCAAATCATCCCCTATACCTGTGCATGTCTCCAGTACCGCCCTGGGCAGTACACACCGCCTACCAACACTGCTCTGGCTCGTGACTGACTGCCACAGCCTACTCAGCGTAAAGATGGCTGCAGGCCCCTTCATCCTCACTTTTAAACTCTGTCTCATCACACTGCCTCCTGTGTCAAAACAAAGATCCAGCACGAAGGGACCCACTCACAGCCGTTGCATGCTTGGGAGGTGTGCTAAGAAGACAGCACGTCGGGGACAGAGACCAGATACACCTTCCTCTACTCCTGCTCCATTTCTGCACTGAAGGAAAGGAGAGTTCCCTCCTTACCTGGCTGCTTCGTTCAGCTTGTCCCAAGAATAGGTCCAGAAGCAGTTTTGGCTCTGTCTATCTCCATCCTGTTTGTTACAAGGGTTTAGTGGGAAACATCAATGCCCATTGCCAGCACCACAAATACACCTCCTCACACCCAGCACAAGGAGCAGCACCTGTGAGCCTCCAGGATTGCAACACACGCCCCACCACCCACACACCCCACCATCCCCTGCCCCACCTGTTCAGACCTGTGAAATGTACAGGCAGGTGCCCCTCTGCATGCAAGTGAGGGGGATTTGCCTTCCTGTGCTGTGGCTACACATTTACCCAACACTTTCCACACACAAACAGTCGGCCCACGAGCACAGATGGTGCATGATTCACTCTGGGGCTCTGATCACCGACTGCTGCTGCCTTTGGATCGGGCCCACAGCACCGGGATATTACCGCAGGCAGTTGTATCATTCAGTAATGATTTTGCAGCCAAAGGCTCCAGCTGCCCTTCCTTGAGTGGCAGCTTGGAACGAAGAGACCAGTACAGGACAGTAGGGCTTCAAACATCTCCTTACGCCTGGCAATGCCAAGAGTGGAAGAAAAAACTTGAGCTGTGAAGGGCTACACACTGGATTAGCAAGGCCGACTGCTGCAGCCATCCTTCAGCCCTCCTGGTGCCTGTGGTCCTGCTTGCACTTGGTACATCCCACTGGGTCCAGGGCCAGCCTGGTAGAAGCAGCCAGGTCAGTAGCTGGGACACTGGCCCTTCTGGTCCTGGAAATGCTCAGCATAATTATTTCAGTGACAGATGCAGCTGGATGACTTACCTGTACCACAGCGAGCTGGAATTTGTGCCTTAGAATGTAGATGCTTTTCCCTGTTGTTATTATTAACAACTCCAGGAGAAGGTTGCTTTCTTTAAACACCTATAAAACACTACAAATCCTGAGTCATCCTTCCAGATGGGGTGCCCAGACTATCACAGGTAAGACTCTGTGAGTGTGTTGTCATGGCAACCCAGTGACATGTATATAAAGGTGCCTGTAAGGATGTTATCCTGAGACTGACTTTTGAGAGCAAACTTTAGGTGGCAAATGGGGTACAAACAAACACCTCTCTTTTGGTGACATGTGGCCCCACTGCCTTCTAGGGACTTTGCAAACACAGCATTTGGCTTAGTTCTGAAGCCCCTCACCCAAAGGCCATCAGATGTAGAAGTGTACAGCGCTTCAGCTGGAGGATGCCCTTTACCACTCCAAAAGTAAACGTATTATTCACCTCTGTGCTGCCTAGAGAGTAAATACCTCTCCATGGACCAAGGAAGAGCACTGATTTAGGAATGACCAGGCACTTCCCGTCGTACATGTTGGCACAGTCCTTCAGACTTCTTTATTTGTTCCTGAAACCACAATAATTAAGCACAAAGCCAAAACAGCTGGGAACTGCAGTGAATGTCACTGACCTAAGAGCAACCAGCATATGGACAGGACTGGGGGACACATTCTGCTAGATTAGTGTGCCAGCTTGGTGTTGTGAAAAAGCTTCCCTGATACTTTTGCTTGTTTGTTTGTAAATAATTAAAAATATTTTGCCCAGATGGTGTTTACATGGCTGCCTAAAACACTTAGTATTAACATAGTTCCAAATTTAAAAACAATTGTGACAAATGCTAGCAATTTCAAGATAGATATCTCGAGGTACTAAATCAGAGCCTAACTCTATGAAGCATTATTACAAATAGATTTGTATGGGACTTTTTAAAAGATTACCCCTTTTTTAGCTGTACTTGCTTAAAATGGAAATCATTAACTAACAAAATCAGCAGCTCTTATTCCATGGACACTGGTGGGATCAGAGTTGTGCCTGCATTGTTATATAAATAGTTTAACAGTACTATTTAGCCTTTAATTAAAATTTCTACTATAATCTGGAAGTCAAAAAATATTTGTTATTTCCAAACTGTGAGCAGAAGTAAGAATATTTACAGAGAAAGTTTTCTTAAATGTTGATTTATAGACTGTAGGAATACTGATTTAATTTTAGAGTGAGCTTTTTAGGTGTGTTTTTCCATTAAGAAAACCCAAACACTTTTTCATCTCATTTGACTGTCTTAACACGTCCTTAAAATAATGAATATACAGTTATGCCTACACACACAAAATAAGCAGTGCATGCAGAATAGCTACGTGATGTGAACCTTGCTGTTTGTTAAAGGAAGCACTTGCCTATCTTTGTAAAAAGAACTTAAGAAAACAAAAAGTTGTTTCACTCTATAAAAAGTCTATGTAATAAAAATCATCGAAGTGCAAGACAACAGATTTATTCCAATGTAGTTTCACATTCTGAAGCAGCCAGTAAAAATATAAATTTCAGATGCAGTTTGATGATATTTAAGCAGATATCTTCACTGTATTAACAGTCAAAGCACAGACCACTTGTGGCAAAGCAGCTGCTGATTACACGATAGGAGCAGAACTGGGCTTTGTGTTTGTTACAGGCAGAAGCCAAGGTTTTTGAGAAGGTACTGTTAGCAGTGTCATGGCATAGGCTGGAGATGACTGGGTTGGAAGGGACTTCAGGAGGTAATACAGGTCTGCCTCCAGTTCCAAGCAAATGCAGGTCAAGTATGGAATACGACAGGCAGGGATTTTCAAGAATTTGACTCAAAGAAAGAAGCAATAGTAGCTGTGAGGGAGAATAGCCCAACCAAAGCCAAGCTTCCTGACATGAATAAAGCACTTCTAGATTGCCCAGGAGGAAATATGCTTTCTTTTAAAGACTAACATCCAGCTCAGTGACCTGATTTATGCTTTGGCCAGGCAGAAGAAGTTTAGAGACAGCCCAAAAAAGTTGCCCTCTAACAGAGGTGGGTTGCTGTCCCTGACTGGCAGCTGGATGCTGTTCATAAAGCAGCTGCTGCTGAGGCCATATTGTTTGCAGCCAAACCATCACCCATTTCTTCCCTAATAATTAGCTGAAATGCCATAGGGGGAGATGTCTGCTACTGGGAAATAACAGAAGCATGCTGTAGGTTGCACATGCAACACCCACCATTTAGATTTTCATTCTGGGGATTTCGTATTTTGTTTGTTTCCTGCCTTCATTGAAGTCTTCTGAAAACCAGAAAAAAAATGCATATCTAACCTTATCTTGTATGCAGTGTGCTGTACGTAATGTGAGCATTTTCTGCACACAAATTGAAAAAAACAGCCAAAGACTGAAATAAGCTGAGCTCTTTCTGGGACGGGCACTACCACTCTCCACTCCAGGAACTTTGCAACAAACTCACTGATCAGAAAAGGGAATGGATTTTCTTCAAGCCACTATACCACTCCCCTATCATATCTGGCCCTACTGCAGGCTAAGAATGATGATTCAAGAATGACCTTCACTTGGACCCAGCTACTATGCAAAATTAATTGGACTATTTAAATTCAACTAGCTGTGGTTATCCAGAGCTCAGTAAAGTTCAAGAAACTGATAAAACCTCATAAAAATATGCAATTATAATCTGGAATTAAACAGTGAACTGTAGACACGGAAATAAGAAAGGAGCAATTGAGACATTTATTCACTTTAAGGAGATATGCTGAAGACAGCAGCTGTTCATCTAAAGACAATAAGACCAGAGTATCTTTTCATTCCTAAAGAGATTAAATAAGGAACTTGAATGTCTGAATATCAACTGAGCAATTTGCATGTAGTCACCTGTGAAGTCACTGGTGCTCCTAGGTCAGTCTGGTGGGGAGCCCAGCATTTGAAAAGGTCATTAAATGCTGTTTGGGGATGAACAAGCCTTTCTGACCCAAGAGGTCCTGTGCATCTCTCCTTCATGAGGCTTGGTTATGTTCTCTATCATATTTGTTCTCCTCCTACTCTGTATCTGTTCCTTAAGAGGCACAGTGCACTTCAAGATGGAGCTACTGAGTGCCAGAAGGCTTCTCCAGGAAGATGCAGCATCCATTAGAAGCCTGCACTAATTGCTACTCCCAGGCACCCTTTCCAGATCTGTAAAAGAAGCAAGCTGATCCCAGGACAATACTGAGCATTTCACAGTCTCATGCAGTAATGATGGAATAACAGAGAACAGCTGCTGTTTTAAAAGAGAAATTCATTGTCTTGTAGGGTCAATGGGATTTTATGGGACTTTTCATGCCTGGAATAATTTATTGACAGCTACAGATTGCCATATTTATTTCTTACCATTTCCAAGTTTATTATCAATTGCCTCATCTTTTTGCACCAGCAGTGTTTGCCATGTACATGAAAAAAGATGTGCAGGGGCAGCCAGGACCCTTGATGTGTATTTAGAGGCTGAGGAAGGTTCTATTGTAACTGTGTGATGGAGTTATCCAGATTAATAGAGTAAAGGTATCTCTGACACACAACCATGATCTGCAGCCACATTTGTGGAAGGCAGTGTAAACACAACTGCAGCCATTGTCCTGACAATTTATATTAATAAGAGAAAACATAGACTTTAAAAGCAAAGGGAGAACAAACACACAGAGCAACTGCTTTTTGGATACTTTGGCCTGATTCTTGCTGAATTAACTTCACCACTCCACAAGCTTTGCTATTGCCAGATGTATAAGGTGACCTCAGTGACAGCAAAGCAATTTTAATTTCTGTTGAAATACTGTAATTTCTTGAGCTCACTTTGCAGTGTTTGGAGGCAAACAAAATGCACCTTTGCAAAAATATGTCTAGTCAAGTTGGGGGCTGAGAAACACAGTCTGGGAGGCTTTCTCCATCCCTGTTTTACTGCTTCTCTGGGAAGGCTCTGCCTTAATCCCTGCCATGTCTCAGCATGGGTACCCTGGTGCAATGTTTTTGAGAGATAAGAATACCAAGGTCAATTTTAGGAAATAGAGAATCAAAACTACAGAATCCTGTGAATCCAGTGACATATTTCAGCTCTGATTCAGCTAAGTGGCTAATCCCAGTGAAGCCTCTGGAAGTCACTATATACAGGCAGCTGTGATATACTGAGCACAGAAGTCCTGCATCCATCAGGCCCTCTAACAGCAATGCACAGCTGAAATTTTTGGTGAGTCAAAATCTTGGGATTTCAGGCAAATGATGAAATGCTTATCATTAATCATGCACATTATTCATCTTTATCAATTGAGTCAGTTAAAGGTGAGCTTGAAGCAGTCCTAAAATTAGTGGAGAAGGGAGGTAAAGAGAAGAAAATACCTGTATTGATATTACTCTCCTGGTCATATAAATAAATAAATAAAATAAAATACTTGTGATCTTTTTGCTGTTTCTTGCTATTTAGGCTGTACCCAAAATGCAGTAGCATCGAGGGTGGATTACCCTGACATATTTTCCCAGCAGTATCACATGACAGTTGCTAGCAAGAAAAGCAAGAAAAAAAGCTAGAAGGAATTGCAAAATATTTGAGAGCAGGCTTAGAGGAAGGGCTGACTTTCCCAGACTGCTGATATCCAGCCATTCTAGAGCTGCTGACTGCAAATTCCCCAGTTAACCACAGTCCCTTGTGTTGTTACAGACTCCCCTGCTGAGGTTAGCAACTGTTATTTATTTATCTTTGCTGAGTTAACTTGTACATTATAAAAAGGAACAGATCGACTAAACTTAACTAACGAAGTCAGGATTTGCCCTAACTTAACAGATAAAAATTAGATCAACATGACTTCACAAAAAAAAGATACCTATTTTCCATGGAGATCTGGCATTTAAGGTGGCTTATTTGTTACAGCTTAGTGTAGTGTCAGCTGCACAAACAGCACAGCATTTTGTGTGACATCATCCCTCAACAGCAAGTGCAGCCTGAGGCTGCTGTAAACCACCAGGCATGACCAGCTATTCATTGTCTTGGAGCAGTCATTTCAGTGGAGAATGTACGATGTTCTGTTGGCACAAGAACACTGCCATTACCTTCACCACAATTAAGGGTGACTTGGCTGTCCTCTGGGAAAACCCTGCTTCAATGTTCATGGTAATTTAGAATCACATGAAGCCACCATGGTCCCTGTCAGCCCAGCAGAGTGTTTCTTAGGTAATTTTCCCAAAGTTAAATGGCTTAAAATTGGAAAAATAAGAAGTCCAAGCTGCCAAAATTACTTGTCTGTACTGGGATGTAGCCCTGATGTCAAGAGTTACTAACAGGAGTGAGTGCCACTGGTGGAAATAAGGCTTTTCCATGAATCTGCTCTAGGATTGTACCAGACATTATCAGTAGGCCACCCACTGTTGAAAGTGGGGTTAATTCTTACTATTGAAAAGGCCTTAGGAAGTCCTTCTTTAGTTGATTTGCTCTCTCTGGAAGTAAAGCCCACTGCCTTTCATTCTGTTTATAGAGAGAACATTAAAGACAACACTCTGTCTTCTCCTCTGCAACTGTGTTTTCCATACTTGAAGACTGCTGTCCTATAATCTCCTTGCATTTTCTTTTCTGGCATAAACTATCACAATTCATTCATCTGTCACTCTTAGGCCACATCATTCAGAAGCCTTTTGCAATTCCTCCACATCTTTCTCAAAACACAGCTTCCCAAACTGAACACTATGTCCATTCTGAATAGGAAGATTATTTCCCCTTGTTATGTCCCAATGCAATGCTTGGTTTTCTTATTGTCATAGCCTAAAAATATTGACTCGTGGTTATCTTATAAACCATGGCAAATCCCAAGTCCCTGTTTTTGGAAACAGTACTTTATCTGTGTTTTCCCCATTCAATTTTTATGCAACAGATTAGTCCTGTCTGAATACGGACAGTCCATAAGCTTTAAGAACTTTTCTCCATTTTCTCCATATAATTCCAAATTCCATTTCCAATTTCCATGCACTTTCTCATGTCTTTACCATCTGAGAATTTAACAAGCACATTCTCCACCTCATCATCCTACTAACATTTCACACAGATCTAGAACCCAGGGCCAGTCTTCAAAGATGTTGCTCTCATCTTGGCAGCAAACCTCTGGTAGCCACAGTTTGAGTGCAATTGGCTGTAGCTCAGCTCTCCCTGTAGCTGTTCTCACTTATTTAACCCAAGTGCAAGGCCCCTGGGGAAAGGTTCATGACATGAACTTCTCAGTTTTGTGAATCTCCATGGCCATACTCTCTTCTTTTAAGAGGGTAACGCTTCACACAATCCAAAACAACAGGGCCTACTAATAGTTGCATATGCACCAGGTTTATGGAACTATTCTTGCCATTTCTTTGTTGGTCCTAGATATATATATTCCCACATTAATAGGCTGCCTCAAGCACAAGGCCGCCTATTTCACAAATGAACACAAGGTCTACAGGACAGAGCCGTGACAACAAATAGCTCATTGCTGACATGATCGTTTTTTCAAACAGCAATTAAATCAGTTGCATGTATAACAAACCAACCACAAGCCTTGACATTTCCCCACGTGAGTGGCACCCTCACAGAATATTTAAACATACACAGTTAGAATTCTAACATCAGCAATATGTTTGACTCAGTATTATAAACAGAATAAGGACAATCTCTGTGACAGACAGTGTATAACCCAGATGACATATAGTAGACAGGATTCACTAAGAAATGTCAAATGAATTTAAGGAGATGTTTTTCGCTTCACATCGTTATCAAAATCACCTCACATTCCTCTTTTCCTTCTCTCAGATACTACCATGAACATAGGATGCTGCCCTAAGCCCAGGTGTTACCTAGGTGTCTAGGTGTTGACTGTCCATAAATCAATCTAGTTTTGGCCATGTATTACTTTGGGGAGCAAACCTGCACCAATGTGGGCCATTTTCTGGCAGGGGAACTGGAGGACAAGTTCAAGGAAACCAAAATGATCTGTAAGCTGAGAGTTTGGCTTTCAGCACATGTTGAACAGAAATGTCCTTGACCATTTCCCATTGGTCTTCTCACCAAACCAACGTGATCATTTTTAATGTTAAGAGCTCAGTGTATTAAACAGAAACATCAACTTTTTTTTGGCCAAGATCTGATAAATTCCCTTAGTCTGCTGGGGTTATTTTCTGTCCCTTGCTTCCATAAGAAATTAAAGAGTCATCTGCTTTGCCACACCGGTTGTGGCACTCCAGCTGGACTTCAAGCTTGTTTATGCTATGTACATTTAAAACAAGCTTGGCAGATGGATCAGTGGGTTATTCCAATATACACCTGCCTCGGGTCTCCCGAGCTGTGACATATGGCTTGTAGGTAATTGACTGCCTCAGAAAACGATCCCATGCAAACAACAACTTGGCCTTGAGTAGGCCCAAATTTTTTACCAATATTTCAAAAAGCTTGTGCAGGAAAATGGCATCTTTCCTATTTCAAAAAACAAACAGGCAAGAAAGACTTTCATCAGATGCTTTCAAATTTGCCATTCACAGTCAAACTCTGCTGTGTTTGGGCAGAGGCTACTTTTCCACATCAGGTGGCCATAAATGCTAGCTAGAATTAAGAAAGATAATGCAGGAACTTTAGCCTTGATTCATCGCTTTGCGATCTGTTTAATACCAGACAAATTTCATCAGAGTTCTACAATAACCTGCCAGGAGTTAGTGATTGGCAATATTATTACTTCAAAGTGAAAACTGAGACTTGTAAAATTAATCAGTAATTCATTCATGTGTTGCCAGAGCAGGAGGGAACCATAAAAATTTTAATAATAAGCCTAAATTTCAAAGGTGCCCCATTGCTATAATGCTAATGCAACTACCGATTTTCCAGGTCCCCTTGGCTTATTACAATTCCACCAGCTGATGACCAGGAGAGAATCTGGTGGCAGTTTATGCTGGCTATTCCTACTGATGTGCGTGCTGTGCAGTGGGCATACTCCCAAGCAGCTGAATCAGGCCAGAAAGGCAACCCAGCATAGCCCCTGCTGAGAAGCAGAGAAAATGTCCTGGCGTGGCATGGCTGAGCAGCCACTGTGCAGCTTTTGCAGCACACTCAGGGTGAAGTGCTGTGGGACATCACCCTGTGGCTCCACAGACCTACGCTGTACATCTGCTCTACACAGTTTATTGCAAAACAGGTATTTTCTAACAGCTCAGTGCTAGGATTTGGTGCGTGACCTTGGGGTGCTCCTCTCTAAGGTTAACTTTTTCTAACAGAAATCAGTTCACCTGCATCGGCTTCATAACAAGTCTCATTCTTATTTTCAGAAGGTCTTGTGTTACAGAGGCATTACTGTATGTACTGTACGTACTGTGGCAACACACAGATATCCTAAAGGGGATGTAAATAGAGGGCTTTGCTTAATAAACAAAAACTTTACCCATACAGAACAGAGCTGGTATGAAATGGCCTAGACCTATTTTTCTGGAACTATTTCATGTCAATCTCCACAGCACCAGCTGACACAGTGATGGGGAATGACCCTTCTTCACTCACTGCATCAATTTACTGTCACCATTTCTGTTGCTTTGTTATTTTCCCCTTAGCTGTTTGTCTTTTCTAGTCCTTTAGTTCACTCATGTGAAAGTACTGGGGCAGTCATTCCAAAAGAGAAATGAAAAGCTGTAATCAAAGTGAGTGGGATGTAATTTATCTATCACATAGATTGTCATCAGTGGTTTTGTGCAAAGAATCCAGAGAAAAAGAGCTTGTACTGATACACATGGGTTTCTCAACTCCAAGACAGTAATGATTATTGGGTTTTGACCTCAATTTGGATTTTCATTTTCCTCTTGAGAAAAAAGCCCTCTTCATTTTGTTTCCAACATGTTCATGAAGAACAAGACTGAAAATATAAATATGTTCAGTTGCTTGCTCCTAAAGGCTTGATGTTAGAAAAAACTTCCTGATAAAAGTACTTCTTCTCCAAGTATTTTATATGAGTGTCACTTGCAATGCTAGAAGGCAGTGCTTCGAAGTCTTTATAAGCCGTGTAAAAGATTGGCTCCTAGTGCTGCGGAATGAGGCTTTTTTAACTTTCTGAATGACCACATGTGCTTGACCTTCCTGAAACAAATTACTACCTACGTTCTTTGATGCCACCTTTTTGGTTAAAAGATAGGTCATCTGTGTATGGAGGTTCTTGGTGTCAACAGAGATGGCTGACTGGCTATCCCAAATGCCCCTAATTTGCAGTTTTCTCCCCTCTTTCCACCTGAAAAATGCAACTGAGTGACAGGAATACTCACAAGCAAAACTGTGGCTCACATATATGCACATATAGATACATATACAGATATTTATAAATACAATACATACACATTTATTGTCAGGCGTCGATGAATCAAGGAGATCAGTAGAGGTGAGGCTGCTGCAGCTCCATTTGTCCAGAATACACAGACCCTCTATCAAGAAAAGAGTTAAGAAATGGAGTTTAATGAGAAGTCAGGCCAGGCAGTGCTGATCAGGTGCAGGGCATAGCCCGACAAGTGTGCTGAGAGCTCAGTGTGTTAAACAGAAACATCAACTTTTTTTTGGCCAAGATCTGGTAAATTCCCTTAGTCTGCTGGGCTCCTTCTGTCCACTTTGCCTTTACCGTTGCACATTCATTCCTCCCCAGACCACCTTGATCCTTCCCATTCCGCACCTCCCCGAATAGCCCATAGAAAGTGTTGTACCACCTCCAAATGTAGTTCTTCATCATCACACAATGTCTCATACCCATCCCACAGGCAGTGAGCCCATCAGTCTGAAAAGTGCTTTGGAGAGTCTCTTTCTTTGGCTGTTCCTCAGCCCCTGGGGCTGAGAGTTCCCTGTGACAGCCTGGGAGGGCTCATATCTCTCACTGGGTTACTGGGACCCCCTCCTCTGCCATTTTGCCCAAGGACACTCTAACACAGTGCACACCTATAGATTTACCTGCTTTTCCTGCAGGCTGCTGCTGCCACTCAGATCATGTGCAGTACAGGAGGAGCAGTCAAGATCTTCCTAGTATCAGAACCGAATAAAAATTGTAGTGAGAGAAGTCAGCATTCTCTGATTCTGCTCCCCCTTTAGAAGCTTACCTAGACCAAATTTTAAGAGTTTTCAGTTAGTTCTATGACAGCAAACAAACTTTAGCAATGGTAAGTTCGCCTTCACTTTGCTTCACTTACCTTGTGATGTGCTTATCTTCTTTTCTGAAATAAACTTTTACTCTTAATTAACTAAGTGACCTTGGCTAGGTCACTTCATCTCTCAGTGTTTCTCTTCTCCCTTTTGTTCAATTAAGACAATAAAACAATGCACCCACATGGGTATTGTGAAACCTAATTAACTGATGTGTGTGGGACACTCTGAGGTTCTGCAAAGAAGAGCACCGTAAGCATAGAAAATTAATGTTAGGATGAGTGTTGCATAATAACCTGACACAGCATCTGTAAGTGAATAATATTTTTAAAATTACTTCAGATTTTCTGGTGCATTGAAATAAGTTCTGCTGCAGGGCCTTCAGTGTTCAGTGGCCAGCAGCATAGAAGAGGGGAGTAGCTTGCAGTTCCAGGTTAAATGCTCAATTAAATAAAATATCTTACAGTTGGACTTCGTGATCTTGAGGCTATTTTCCATTCTAAATGATTCTATGATTTGCAGAACACAAGTTCCACTCAGTTTAATACTCAGTTTATGTGCTCTCACCTATATTAATCTAAATCTTCACAATCTTCTTAGCACTACCATTGGAATAGCAGGTACAAATTGACCCTAAAATCATTGCAAAACTGAGCATCAAACAACCTGGAAAGTTTTTTGAAACTCGTTTCTTTTACAAACCTGGTCAGGGTGTATCTGATGATCTACGTATACCTACCAGATTTCCATTTCAGGAGTATCCCTGCCACAGCTTCTGTCAATGCACTTTGTTCTCAGTTCTAGTTTCATGCAAAGCTTGGGTGAAGCTCAGTATGTGCAGACATAAGAAAGAAATTAAATACATTATCTACACCGCTCAAAGAAAGAATGGAATGCTACGTAGTAACATCAGAAAAAGATGGCATGAAATTTCAGTACTTTAAAATAAGTTTGTTCTGTAGTTAATTATATATATTATATATTATTTTTACAATATTTTAAATAACTTTACCGAAAGCATCTAGCTGTGTAGTTGAGTAACTTCCCTGATCATGACAAAAAAATCATAACCAAGAAATGAAGTTCAGCTTTTCGATGTAAGACATAGCAGATGCCAGGATTCTAGTGATGCCACGGTCCTTAGAAGCCAGGTGATGCACAGTTAATTTTTAGACAGTTACCAGGCAACAGTTGGGACTAACAGAAGGCCACAAACAACTCCTTAATTTTCTTTCCTGAATCTGAGCTGCTGGATTTATATTTCAACTATTTTTCCATCAGAGTTCTTAGCCATTGAGGAAGGATCATACAGTGCATTGGTTAGATTAGATAAGTGATTTTCTTTAGCAGGTCTAAGTACTCAATAAATCTGTTCCTTTGTAAGTATAATATAAAATTGCTCTTTCCATTTTCATGTGCTTAGAGCTAAGGAATTCTACCTGCAAGAAAGAAGTGAAGAAAAATCTCAGAGCCTTTCTGTGATATTGTAAAAAATACAAGCCTGTGATTTTGCTTTTTGTGTAGATTTTCTTTTAGCTGTGATTTCTGTTTTGACATGTTTCCCAAACTCCTGTTATCAACCTTTCTAATAATTAACATAAAAATGTGAATGATGGTTTAACACACAATATAACATTCAGCTATGCTACAGTTTTTTTCTATTTCTCCCCCTTGCTTTCACAAACAAACAACTGAGCTTGACATGCTTACAAAAGGGAAAAAATGGCATGTTTGCCTGGAATAGGAGAGATCTCAGCTTGAGGATCAAGATGTACTTTCCTCTGTTATTGTTCTGTAGTAGCACTAGTTTGTCAAACTGTCTTTTACATGCCAATAATCACTCTTCATACTCCGAGTCATCCAGAGTCTGAGCTCGATATACAGGAAAAAAAACCTAAATAGGAACAAATAGAGATTTCCCTCTATTTTAGCAGTCCATTATTTAAAAAATGGTGTTTCATGCAATCTAATCATTCTTGTACTTTTAATATATAATCATCATCACAATATCTCTCTCACAGCACAGCCAACAACTGCAGCTCCTCACCTGACGAGGTTTCTATATCCAGCAGTGTGATCTCATCTCTAAGAGGAACTGCGTTAAACCATTGCCACAAAAAATGTGAGCCCAGTGTTTCAGATGTAAGACATGAAAATCCATATCATTTTTCCTCTTGAGAAAAATGAAAGATAGGAACAAAGAAGGGCTCCAATTTCCCTACTTCACATGCTGTGTATTACCACTCTGCTACATGTCATTGTCTGCAGGTCCTCAGGAACATGAGTTTATTTCTACTATTATTTATGACTGTTACTGCAGTAACTTCTACACATAAGCTATCCTGTTCAATTGCAAACCCAGTGTGTTCAGCACTGCAGGAACACAAAATATCAGGTTGTGAACTTGTGGGGTCGAGTCATTGCAAAGGACTTTGAGAGCCTGCACCTACTTCCCAGAGGTTCTTTCGAATATTTCTGGCATTGGTGTCACTGTAAAGTATAACCTGCCACACAATGCGTGGGTTGCTTCAAAGGCTTAAGTGATGCAATACACAGGAATTGGATGCTTTGCTAGGCATCTTATTCAAAGCTAAGTTGAGATGATGCCTCTTACTCCAGTTTTCTGTAGCATCTGGCATTTTACAAACATTGATCAACTACGCCTAACTTTTCCCTTATATAGGAATGTGTTAGTAACCCCACAATGCGTGGGACAAAACTGAAATAGGCAGTGGTTGAAGGCAATATTTTACTGCTTGGAAGTCAACATCCATGAAGCCGACTCAGAGTCTTTGAAAATCAAGGTCTGGCTTTATAACTGCTTTGAGCTGACCTAAATATGGGCCGTTACTTAAAGGGACAGCTCTACCTTCTGCTCTCTGGCCCCAGCAACATTTTCTCACTTGTGCCAACACAAGATATTACATGGATGCACAGAAGGTTGGATCAGGGAATTTACTTAACTGAAAATACAGAAAAGAAACAACCGGGCAGATGGTTTAGTCGCATCGAATGGACTATGGAACTGAGCACTCAGGTTCAATGCCCCTGCATTCTGCTTTGGAAAAGCTGCACTTGAGGCAGCTGGGGGAGAAAAAAATGGAAGGACTCTTAGCTGTGCTGTGCCTGTTGAACACGGGTTGGTTGAGCAAAAGCCTTACTGTGCACAGAGGGCTTGGGCTCTCCCTGCCAGACTGGCCTGGAGCTCACACGCAGTCCACGCTGGAGTGTGCCCTTGCGCACTCTCAGCAGGAGCACAGGCTCAACCTTGGCTAACAGCAGCAGTAAGAGGGGCACTGGTTGCATGTTGAAGTGGGGAAGAGGCTTGGGGGTTAGTAGCCCTCTGTCTTGAATGGAATGGTAAAGAGCTCCTTTTGCATGCTCTGCTCTCCCTCCTGCTCTGTAGGTGGGATGGTGCAATTCTCTCACTTATCCTGCTTCGGTCTGTCAGCACTGAGGTGCCACTCTGTCATCCCTTCTCAAATAATCCATGCTTCCCATCACTCCCCACCTTCCTTTCTCTTGTACAAGTAATACAGGTTTTCTCCTTTTCCACAAATGTCCCTTACGTTTCCACCTCTTCACCCCTTCTTACCCAGGCCCTGCAAGCTTCCGTGCCTGGGGATACTCAGCATTCTCCAGCTACAGGACATATTTGTGAGCAGACAAATTCAGTCAGGGCAAATCCAAAGCACACTCCAAATACTTCTATCTATGTTGACTTGAATGTGCTTGAAATGCTTGCCGACATCTTGACTCAAATTCTAAATGGTCACCCAAGAATGGAAGGGGTCTTTCAGCCCTGCCCCCATAAGTCACAAAGAAAAATGACAGCTTTAAGAAAACTTTGGTGAGAAAATTGCTTTGTCCTATTAAAGCAGATTTCAACTAATTGGTAACAATACACTGTGGAGTTTTTTTAATAGTTTAACCAAAATGTTCCCCTTTGGCTATGTTTATCATTGAAACACAGCCATTTTATGAAACAAAAAGCACTTTGGTTTGCAGCCAATATGCTGAAGGCTTCAGAAGTTTTATCATCACTGAAATCAAATGACAATGCTGAACGTTTTAAGAAAACAAAGGGGAACTATGTAGGATCCTTTCAGTAGATGCGTCCTCTGACCAGTTCACAAAATGTTTTATGCCCAAGTGGATCTGAACTTGTTAGTTGTTTCCTTTTGTTTTATACTACTAAGGGAAGACAACAACTTGAGGGGAGAAAAAAAAGATGTCATCAATCTTCTTTTTCTCTTACCTGTATAGCATGCCAATGAATACATTTCATTTCTACCAGTCTTTTACACTCTGTTGTGATAAGCATCTATTAGTTTTTGGAAGAGGTCATTTCTCTTTTCACGGTGCAGAAATCCAAAGCATCCTTCTTAGGACAGAGACCAGATTCACCTCTGCAAAATTGTAATATTTACCTAAGTTGCCTCCCATCTGAGCCTGAATCGTCCTTTGGATGGTTATCTCCTTCCATTAACTACAAAGAAAACATAGGTTAAAAGCAATCAAAACAGACATCTGGCTGCAGCACTTCCTTAGGGAGGAGGCACCAATGTCTGTGGGTACTCTCTTCAGGCATTGTGCTCTTGTTTTTGTGTGCTTGTGCTAGGAAGACCAGATCTTGCAATTTGATGATAAAAAGGAAAAGTCTGGGTTGGGGGAAGTATAAGAACCTGAGGGGTCTGGGAAACTATTTTCCAGTGGAAAAAAAATCCATTTTAAAATGTACTTGATGTTTATTCATCTGCAAAAACCTTGGCAGGCATTCAGCATCACCTACACACTGGGACAGCATCTTAATCTTTTATTGCCAGTTGTAGCATTGATCATTTGTGTGACCTTGGACAGATGACTTCTCAGTTCCATGTCCTGTGCCCCTGTCCGCCTTTTACCTCTTCTGTCTGTTTAGATTATGAACTTTCTGCTAAAAGGACTGCAGTGTTTTGCAATAATCAAATGTGACAAGACAAATACATGTCATGAGAGCCGGGGTTCTTCAGAAGAATTGCCCCTTCCCAAGGCTCTTCCCCAAGAGGATGTAGACAAAGAGGGTTGGTTGGGAATGTTCTCAGCAGTAACAGAACAAGAGTTAGAAGGAACTCAAGACTTAAAGCTCTCTGTGGCCCAAAGGTGACTTGGAGGCAAGGCAAGCTTCAGGAAAACGTACTGTAGAGGATTAGGGGCGTGTATTGCACATCTCATATGGTCCCAATGGAACCTATGCTACGTGATTGGGAAGTGATGAAAACCCACTGATTTGCAGAGAAAAAGTCAAGAAATGAGGACTTGTGAAGAGTGTCTGTTCTAAGTCTTCAGACTCAGTTAATGCTGAGTTGTATTAAGAAACCACGTGGGACATAATAAGAAATCACACATGTACTCTGTGTGTGTCATGTACAGACTGAAGCCTCACACCTAATCAGAGAAATTTACATTAAGAGTCTTTACATCTCTATTATTACCCATTAAAGCAACACAAATCTAATTTTCAGTCCCCTCAAATCTGAACAGTCTTAATGTAAATGGCTTTGGAGACCTCAGGTCTTCCTCCTAAATGTCAGTCCCCACCTCTTATAATCTACAAGAGTGAGATGATGCCACCAGTTTTCTTTCCTCTTCCCCTCCAAAGCTATGCAAACTCTATCACTTTTCTGGTGGTCCAGACTTTGGATATTCAGAAACTGAAATGAGAAATAATTTTTAAACCCTTCCAGGCTATCAGGAGCTGCACTGATCCCAGACTACAACAGGAAAATCTTACATCTGTGTTGACCAACTCTAATAAGAGCCTGTAACACTTTACTCTCAAATTGGTTTCAGTTCCCCAGGGACAATTCTGTTAAAGCTGAGTGCCATTTGCAAACAGAGACTGTTGCATTGTCCTTGAAAAAGGCACATGAAAATACACCTCAAACTTTTACGAAGCACTACAGTTTGCTCAAGTTAATTTTTTAATAACTTACACGTGATACAAGAATGACCAAGTGTGATATGCCATCAGTGATTGATGAACTGCTCACCGATGAAAGACAGGTTCTTCATTCTGATACAGCTGAAGACAGGGACACAGGCTTGATGAGTTCATGATATTTCTTCCAGATCTGTTTTCTGTTATTGCATGGCTATAATAGCCTATTATATATGGAAAACTCATGCATAGAGAAAAATTCTATGAGCACTCACCCTCATTACAGTTGTCCTTTTAAAACATTTTTTTAAAGTGCTTGAAACAAGTTAACTTGTTTATCACTCAGGTTTTAAATTTAGCAGTTAGTTAGCGTCATAATTTTACAGCTTGCTGACATGAGTAAGTTAATTTTGTGATCATCCAGAACAGTAGCTGCATTAACATGGTACTGAAATGCAGCAATTTAAGTTCTTGCCTTTTAGATTCGTTTTCCTGTAAAAATGATCTAAAAATCTCCTTGAATATGTTTCCTCCATTAACTGCCCACAATTCAAAAAAGATAATACAAAGCATTTGAATTTCAAACTGTCCAGTTAATTTAATAGAAAAGCACACTATTTCTTTTTAATATTCTATATGCCTACCTTCCCTAATAAGCAATCCAAAGCACTGCATGGGCAGTTAGGAAGAAGAAGCCTCGGTACACTGGATCCTTTGAAATGAGCAGATTATTCTGACATGCTCGAATTTTACATGATGCACTTAAAAGCTTGTTTGTAAGAAGCTTTCGGCACAGTGCTCAGTGAAACAGAAAAATTGTCATCAAAATTAGAGTAAAATAGTAGTATTTAGCATTACATAAGAAACTATTATTATTGCATCAGCTTCTGGTTTTAATAACAATGTCTTTGCTAGAACAAGCTTGTTGGCCATTTGCTCATCCTACCTCCATTTCTTCCCATCCCCATCCCTGCTGTGACTACCTTCACCCCTCTCCCTCTTCTTTCAGGCGCACGATTTCATGGTGGCACAGATGCCACATGGCTAAAGCTTGCCCAAGGACTCCAGCATGCTATGCATATGCAAGTCAAGGAATGAAATTGAAGTTTCACCTATGAAAAGAGCAAGGTGTTCTCTGAAACTGTAATTATAGAATTTTTCCTATCATTGCTTCAATCACTAATTGCTGTGGATGACCAAATGAAGTAGCAAGAACAAAGGAAACACGATAAGGGTAAAAAAAATATGGCTTTGACACAATTGGGTCCCATCTCTTCAACCCCATATAATCACACAGTAATTATCCAGGTCAAAAGCATGTACCAAATTCCTCTCCATGGTACAGATCCCAGAGTACTCTCTATCACATTGTCAGCTTTAAGCTGCAGTTACACAGAAGAGCAAGTATGTCACCAGTGTCATAGAATAATGAGGGGGAAAAAAGACTTGCTGGTGGCTAAATTAAACTGCTAGTCAGGCTTTAACAGTTGGGCTGAATAGAACAAGGACAAGGAACTCTGACAATACGATGGTCTTACCTAGAAAAAAATTCCTTTCTGACTCCAATCTGGTAATCATTCTCTTCATGAGTGCAGGACACGGTATGCCTAAAGAATGCCACAGGAGATCAGTTCTCCTTGGACATAAATCCTGTTTGCAGCTATGATCAATGTCAAATGCATTAGAGAGAGACAAAAAGATTTTTAAAAAGCTAAATATTCATCAAAGGAGAAAGCTGGTGGTTCTTACAGAGTGCAGATAAGCTTTAGAAGTTCTAACATGGATTGATACAGCAGTAATGTATCACAAACACAGAGCCCATCAGGCCAGTTTCAGATCCCTCAGATGTCTCAAGAACCACTAGATCAGAAGAATATCTCCAGCAATGTCTCACAGACCTGATAGTGTCCTTCATTTTTTACTTCAAACCTGCCTTACGGGAGCTGTACTAATAATTAACATCTCCACCTAAGGTTACCCACAGACATTTTGTAAGGGGCACTCAATGCTTCACCTCAGCACAGGTAAATAAAGCCCCCTACATTCTACCTATCGAACATAACCCATTATCTCTCAGAAAAAGTTGCACTGAAAAGAGAGCAGGATTCATGCCAGCAATAAAATACTCTGCTCGAATTTCCATTCCAGGTCAGAAAATATGAAATTAATCCATGCAAGATAAGGAACCATCAGTCAAAAAAAGCTGATAAAAACCCATCACAGCATTGTGTTAGACATGATAGTTATTTTTCTGGCTGGAGGGTTAATATTACAGTAGACTGAGGGAGAATTTAAACTCAGCTGTCCAACATCTGAGGATTGTTTTCCACTGTCCAAGGTTGATGAATCTCTTCCAACATCTGAGGAGAAGCCCATGCTTCTGAGTCCCAGGCACAAAAATCATCAAGTCCCTGAGGATTTCTGCTTGGGTTAAATACTTGATTTTACCTAGCTTTAAACTCTACTTGTTAACTGCTACTAGATATCTTGGGAAATCTCATCCAACCCAACAGCTTTTACAGCACCCGTTCTCATGCATGTCACCGTGCTGCCAGATAACCTATGCTAAAACAAGAGGCCAAATACAGCAGTACCAGAGCTCAAGGGCTCAATGGTGCTCGACCTCCGCAGCTGATTCAAGACTAGGGCAACAGTGGGAGCAGAGAACTTGTTGGGAGACAAATCAGAAATCTGGAAGCCCAAACTGGCCTTAAGCAGAATATCTGTACTTTTTCTTCACCCACACAAATAAGTCTCCTGGTACAATACCAGATGTGCTGGCAGCTGGTTTCCAGCTAAAATCTGCAGCAGCCAAGTGAACTGACCAGGGACTTCAGTCTCCTGTGCTGTGCGTGTATCACCTGCCTTCAGTTCATACTAAAATGTGCAGTGTTTTTTACATTTATTAGTGATCTACAGACCAATGTCACCATTACTCTGTGTCTTGGAGAACAACACACCGTGTGTTTCTACATCCAAGTACAGAATAGTTTTGCCACTGCTGGAAACTCTGCAGCAGGTATCCAGCTTGTAAGCTGTGTCACTTGTGAGCAGTGGCAAAATTGAGGTCACTCTCATTATAGAAAGAAACCTGTAAAAGAGCACATCACTGTCCCATGGATGATGACATTTGCAAGTCTTTTGCTATTTCTCGTTAGCAAAAAACATCACATATAGTGGTAATATTGTAATGGAAGTACAGTGCTGCTGGAAAAGCAAAATCCAGGACAATAAACCTCTTCCATGAGGCTAACAGCACTACATCATCACACATGAGTTTCATGCTCAATAAATCCACTGGAAATTAAACACAGCTGACACTATTTCAGCAAGTGTTCTAATTCTCTTATAATCAAGCACATTAACAACACACCATATTCATTTTCAGTGGCTTCAGCTTCTCAGCCTAGCATATTAGAACAATTCAACACGTCTGGGACTGAATTAATGTCACAACCAATTTCATACACTTAGAATGATCTTCTCACTTTGCATTACTTAGAAGACAGTTCTCAGAGCGAATGGTGAGTGTTACAATAGCCAGGGGCTCGGCTGCTTAGACCATGGGACTCACTTTGAGAAACCTTGTCCTGGGGGCTGGTGGGGTCCAGCTGTTAGAGAAGGGAAAGAGCATCTTTGGGCTTGCCAAGTTGGTGAAGAGGGCTTTAAATTAAGGTTAGAGGTCCCTTCCAAACCAAGTTATTCTATGAACACCCTCTCCCATGTTTCAGTCACCCTTAGAATTGAAAAGAGCCTTTATTAATTAGAGGCATATCCTCTGTGTTTATACGGCACCATTTTTGGGTCTGGTACATGTGAACATAGTCACTACCCCATGGAGCTGATAGTTTAAATTGTGCAGATAGCAGATCACATCTTCATAAACTTGTTACAGATTTGAATCTGAAAGGAAGGCAGAGCAAGACAGAACCACGGGGAGTAAATATATCTATTTTGCAGTGGAATCTGGGATAGGATATGAGGCTATGCAAGGATACAACTGTTCTTTTAATAAGTACATCAACAGTAATACAGAATTGGGTGGGGGTGGAGAGGGTGTTCACTAGATCAAATGCTGTGGAGATACATAAAGCTAGTTCCAGTAAAAGATCTGGACGCTGCAACTTTTGAGTCTTGCCCGCTAGTGCACTAGTTGGGCTACATTCAACAAAGGATTTATGTGGCTAAAGCAGGCAATGGTCCCAAACGGATACCCAAATTCCCACACCTAGGTGCTGCTTAACCCTGGACGAGCTTTAAGGATCAAGATGATGTCATATGTTTCCCAAGTACCCAGAGTTTGCTGCTCCTTCTTTTTTCCCATATCCATGAGACACTATCAGTGGCTCAGAGAATTCATCAGGAAAAGCAAAGCCTGGAAGAAGTTTTCCCACCATTTTTGCCTTTATTGTTCATTTCACAGCTTCCTTTCTACTTGTCACTACACCCCCAATGCACAAAGGCTTTGACTCTTTTAGTAACTTCTTCCTTTCCTCCAACATGCAAGTGCTTTAG
The DNA here is from genome assembly GCA_013397865.1 of Struthidea cinerea. NCBI lineage: Eukaryota > Metazoa > Chordata > Aves > Passeriformes > Corcoracidae > Struthidea > Struthidea cinerea. Next base: position 506,624 of record VZTI01002748.1, read on the forward strand.
CTGTTTGAATCTGACCTGCACCACTCAGGAGTTAGGAAGCAATTTCTGTATCCATCCATGGTGGAGCAAACATCACAAGAGTACTTAATGCCTTTCTTCAGACTACTGAATTTCATTCCCATGAATCTAAACATACTAACAAGTCACTTTTCTAGGACAGGTGGCCATTTTCTTCCAGTATGATATTGAATAACATCATTTTCTCTCTGCACAACAAACATGTAAATGAAGAATGCAGATTCCTTGGGCTCAGACAATCATGGGAACAATGGCATTAAAACTTCAGGCTGTATACTTATACATCCTGCTGCTCTGGGAGATTTCCAAGAGCACACAGAGAGTGCCACTAGAGGATTTTTTAGAATACTACTATCCTGTTCCTACCCAGTAATATGTAAACTTTTGTCTTTGATCTACAGAAATGTTGTTTGTGAATCCCACAATATTTTTAGGTTATCACCAACCTTAATTGTAGTTGAAAACTCTGAGTTAATCCAGTGATATTCTCTTTCCTGAAATTGCCATCTTTGCACACTTCTTAACCTTTCAGCGCATCTCTTGAAATGAAGTATGCAGGTGAGGAGACTGAAGTACTGTTTGAGGCAGCCTGTACCATTATGCAGCTAACAGCTCTTGTCAAGTGTATTGCAAGTCCTCTATCAGTCAAATGTGTCATGCAGTAGTGAAGGTGTGCTATGAGAAAGCAAAGAGAAACCCTCACCTCTGGGAAATGCTAGCCTTGTAACAAAAGTGTGGAAATGGCTTTCTTTCAATTGTCAGTTTCTGTGCAATTTTTCTGCAAAATAAATATTGTCCTTTACAGAAAAATATATTTTATGGTGAAAAATTTATTTTGCAGATCAGTAGATTGAAGCCTAAAGGAAAGTGATAAAATCATCTTGTCCAATCTCCTGTAGAAATCCATCTGAGGAATGTCATTAACCAAAAAATATTTGCATCAACCTTATAACTTCTTTAAAAGTAATGACATTTCAGAATAACATGTGGATTTAAGCAGTTTGAATGATAAGAATCTGCCACAGCTCAATTATCTCTACTATCCATATTATACAGCATCACCTTCTGCACTGTCACATCACAATATTCTATTCAATTCTGACCAATTAGTTCCCATGAAAAACATCTTTCCCATGTAGGATTGTGCACAAATCACCTTTTGGGTTTTTCTTGGGTAAGCAGAGCAGATTGAGTTTTTCAAGTTCTCACTAGAAGGCATATTCTCTGCACTATCCTGTGGCTGTTTTGTGAATTATTTATCAACTGAAAAAAAAAAAGCCAACTTGCTTCAGTACTTTGCCTTGTTACTATCTGCATACCCTGGGAAATACTCATTGATAAGCATGAATGCTATTCTCTTTCTCTTAGGGCAAATCAAAATGAAGATTTCTTCTGAGATTAGCCTGGAAGATAATTGTTTTGGTGCCACTTGCTTATACTCTTATAAATATCCACAAGTTTCAATAACTGATGATTCTTTTTTTTACTAACAAAAATGAAGTGGTTAGAAAAGAACAAATAGCCCCAAACTTTTACCAAAACCTCATTAACTTGAAAGTTAAATGTTGGGCTTCAAGAGGAGTCATCAGACCAAAATCTGTATGAGAGAATCTGTATGTGGATTATGAACATACATACACGTATATCTGTATCTATATCTATATCTTCATATAAACACAAAAATCTGGAGACCGTGTTTGGCCTCTGTCTTTGTATAACTCTCACTAAGGAACTCTCCGATGCAGACATTTGAGCAGAGAAATATTTGGAGGCTCAGCACGAGATTTTTTTTTTTTTTTAATTAAAGAGATATTGGAATAAAGAGGAAACTGTGAAGGGAGGGAAGGGTAAATTTATAAAAATAGGGTCGGGGATTTTTTGTGAGGCAAAATTCCGTAGTGACTACAAACATCTCATTTCAGCTGACACCTTCTGAGTAGGTACATGGTTGCATATGTAACACTTCCTCATATTTTTCCCCCAGGACACAGTTTTGTTTGCACTCACAGTGCTGTGAATTTATAACTGAGGCATCATTTGGGTTATTGTAGGTAATAGGAACTGTATTTTCACAGACGGCTTACCTTCCTTGCCAGATGTCTGTTTTTAACAGTGTCCTAATAGCTGCTGCATATGCTAACTTCATTCTGTATATTATAAAAATATTGCCTTGAAGGGACAAATCTTGTATTTTTCAGCTACTTTTGTAATTACTGAAAAAACTTATGAAAGCACGAATTGGATTCACCAGCACTTGCAAGCTGGAAATCAGCTACAACTCCTAAAAAATGAATACTTCTGGGCCACTGGACCTGCCAGGCAGGAGACGTGAATTACTGGATTAAAATCCTGTTTATGACAGACTGTAGACAATTTGGTAGCTATATGCCTCCAGATCCCATTTTAGTCTTAGAAATCTATGATTCACATTCTGAACAACTTTCACACAAACATCACAATTATCAAACAAACCCTTAATTTATTGCTTCAAAAGATTACAGTCTGGAAAACCAAAGGAAACAGACAATGCCTGGGGGGTTGGAGAAAGAGCATGTAAACAGCACAGATGGGCTTCAAAGATATTGTTGAGCAGCACTGCCAAATCCAAACATTTCAAAACTCTGAGTCAGGCACCAAAAAAGTCTTGAAATTTACTTACAATTCATGAGATGGGAAAAACAACTTCTTTCACTAACGCCTGCTTTATTGTGCAGGCATATTCCCTGCCCAGCCGCCTGTCAGTTGTCCTCCCCCAGCAGTTTTTAGGTCCATTGGCTTATTTCAACCATGTTTGAGGGAAGAGCAGGGAGCTGAATGTTGTTGGCTCCTTACAAAAGAGGTGGGTGGCTGTGCTGGGGATCAAGGAGAGGAAGGCAGGGATAACTGGGGCTTTGTTTGCACTGGTCAAATCGCCCTCACCCGTGCAGCTCCGTACATTCCACGTGCAAGCCAAGCAGGTCGGGGTGGGAGCTGTAGGCCTTGTATGGAGCTGGTCACACCAACGAGCAAGGGGGTATTTGGGGAAACATGAAGGATCTCATTCAAAGGGTAGGAGGCAAGCTAATGCAGCTGTATACTACAGGATATGAAGAAAGTTGTGGGCATTGTGGCAGTGGGGTGTGCCGGAGCCCAGGAGCCAGCTGGAGCTCCACAGCCACAGAAGGCTATCAATATATTAATCCCAGATGTCCATGACAGGGATCAAAGCACATGGTCTCATAAGCCTTTCCTCACACAACTGTTCTGAAGGGTTTAGTGCCCCTGCACCCTTTCCCGTGCTGTTGGATGCCTCCTCCACAGCAACCCAAGGGTTGTTGCTCCCTTGTGATTCACTAGCTCATTTGCCACACATCCGAGCAGGTGTACCAAAACTTGCTTCAGAGTAAAATAAGTTAGTGAAGGTAAAGTGGTCTGGAAGAGTGGTAGAAGAATGGGCAGGAGACAGGGAGGCAAATAGAAACCTCCTCGTGCTGAGATGTTACTTGAGCCAAGGTACCGTGAAGTAAATCCTGGAGATATTCCTTAACAAATCACCAGTTCTAAACTGGCAAAATCTTTGTTTTTGAGACTTGTTTTTTCCCATGCCTTCCATGATGGGAGGTGAGTTTTCTCTTCATTTTCCTGTTGGCAGCTCATGTCATTTCAAGTTCACCAACTCCATCAGCCTGGCCCCCCGCTGCAACAACTGGTGCACATCAGCAGAAAAGAAACACAGTTCTCTGGTGGTGAAGTCCCCAGGCTATGAACACATAAAGATTTGTCAGCCCGGCGTCTTTCAGAAGTACACCTTTCTCACATGGATTACAGCATCCAGTTTCTTACTTTATTTTGACATATTTTGAGTTTCTGTTTTCCAGGGCATTAGAAGAAATTTCTTAAAAGGAAGCAAAAGAGGTCTAATTGGAGCATAGCCTCAAGAACTTCTCTGGAAGCTGTAAGAAGTTTTCACTTACAAAAGGCATTACATCCAGATCTGATACCAAGAGCTGTGTAATGCTGTTATGTTTTCTCACTTGCAAGTATATCAGGTGAAGGAATCTGCCCTTAGACCTGCAGTATGGCTACGGTGCTATGCAAACAGTCCTACTAACACCCATCTGTCACATATCACCCACCCTTCCCACTCCTACACCAGGTTCATCCTCATCCCTTTATCTCAGGATGAACTGACTTCAGAGAAGCTCTGTCAGATAGGTAATGGCTCATAGTCAGCTCAGTTCCAGCAGTACATAAATCCAAAATAATTCAAGCAATGAGCAGAGATGTTTTGAACTTGCTTCATTGTAGACAGGTAAAAAGTCATGGCCATCTCAGGATTTAATAGGTTTCTTGCTTTCTGTTTAAATGCAATCATTGTTTACAGATATTTGCAGTGACCACATATGATCATCTGCACTGTTGTCCTCCTTTACACATCATGTTTACCAGATTGAACAAGCTCTGAAAGGTGTGCCGAAGTGAAGGCTCCCCTATGCTATTGCCGAGGCCTGTTAAAAGGATGATTTAATAGAGACTCTATTTCTATAATGAAAACAAATAGACTTTAAACAGTTTAACTGGAGCTCATAAACAAGTACAGGCTCACTGACTGAGCAGCAAAGTAAAACGATGTGTCTAAAAGCACTGAAGACCACAAGTAATAGGATGGATTGTGATAATCTGATTTAAAAGAAGAAAATGTGGACTGAGTGGCCAGCCATCAGTAGACATTCAGTCGATCTTGTCTGTCTCACAGGTTTTACATATATTTGCATATTAATACTTATATTATAATCATAGCCTCTCGCTTATTTAGTCTCCTTTCTATAGTAACTGATGCTTTTCCTTACAGTAGTGTTCCCAATATGAAAGAATGATGATTTCTCAGCAGTTTCAGCCTGTGGTCTTGGGCTGGCAGCTTAGTCAGGAAATGTGATGCTGTTCCAATGCCAGTGGACCATGTTGGGAATCGTGCTGGTATTTCTCAGGCTATTTTGAAGCCAAGAACTTTCTCAAGAACTTCTGTCTTGCTGCAGAGTGGTTGGGCTGTGGGTAAATGCGTGACAAGCCGGACCAAGATGACAGCAAAGTCCTACAGAATCTTTGAAGAAATCAAACCAACTGATCACTTACAGTGAGGAATTTCCTAATGTCAGAGATGGGTTGAGATTACCCATCAGGAGGAAGAGACGAGCCTGGCCAACATAGCCCATCCCTAGTGGAAAGAGCAGACAGACAGGCTCTCTAGTGGAAGGTCAGATAGCAGCATGCAACAAAAGCTAAAGAAAAGTGAGCAAAAGCATGTCACATGTTGGTAATCCCATGTGATCCTTCACCGTATGCATGGTGAGTCAAAAGACAAGAGAAATCCATGTGACCTAGAAATACTGAGTGCAGAAATCAGGAGTCTGATGGCTATCTGGCAAGGGATAGACAGCCAGCAGGGAGCGAGATCTGGTATTCTCTTGGGCATAGTCGAGGCCCCATTGTATTCAGGGAAGTTGTGCCATGAATTTCATTAGTGATGGGTTTAGTCCCAAGAACTGTCTTTTCCCATATCCTTATTACCTTAGTCAGCACTCTGCTTAAAACCATACAGGGCTGTTTTCTGCACCGAGAAAAGAAGTGCTGTGTGTGATGAAATGGTAAAATAAACATTAGTTTTCTTGGCTCTCCTCCATAATACGTATTCCACTTCAAATTAAAAATTAAATTGAGCCTCTTCGTGTGACTGTTCAAGCATCTTGCCCAGCCATCCGTCTCCCAGCTGTGCAGTGCGCCACTTGGATCTCGCTGCCAAGTGTAAGCACTTGAACAATCCAAGCCAGGTGATTACAGCATAAAGACTCTTTGAATTTGTATTATGCTATCAGTATATTTTTATGTAGATGATGCTTAATTTATTCATTTCAGGGCTGTATATTTGCAGGTTCCAAGTCTGTTTAATAGATAAGTTACATTATTATATAAATAGCTTGGACGCCACGAGCCTCACAACGTGTGAGTGACAGAGCCAGGAACAAAATAAAGGCACTCCTTTAGAATCCTAAATTCACCCCAGAGCCCTTCCTGCTTTTACTGTATTATTGAACTAATATTTTCACCTTATAATCTACCACACTTGCCCCTTGCTTACAGCACTCATAATCCCCTAGGATACTGTTTGAAAAGTTTTAACCTGTACTTTGTCACTGACTGTGTAATAAAGAAAGGTAAAAGCCAGAAAGACAAAGCAATGTGTTGTATGTAAGTTCTTTCAAAAGATTTTAGGTAAAAATTTTGCTTGATTGGAGGCGGTATGAAAAACAGAGGACAAAGAATGGCTGCGAAACAAAAAAAAAAAAGCCTACATGATTTCATTCTGCTGTACAAGGTGAAAACTTTTCCTGTTTGTCTAGCTGTATTTTACAGTATTTGCTTTAAAGCCTTTGTCCTCTTAGAAAAGTAGAATAATGAACAGATTATATTGCTCCATTTCAAGGAAGGAAACAACAAAGAAAAGCCAACTGGAACACTGGATTATATAAATAAATGCAATTTTTACTGACAGGGTTCTGATCCAAATATTTATTTATTTCCTAACTCATACAAAATTGATGCTTGTAGAGGTATTGGGGGTTAAAAGGGTTGGAAAATTACTTCTTCTAATTATCCACAGAGAACATATAGTACTGATAAAGCAATGAAAACCCTTTTGACTTGAATAAGAAATACATTACATATAATTTACAGAAATAAGACCTAGTGTCATGTAGAAAATGACATTTTAGAGCAACATTATCAGCAAGGACATCAATACTTGTCTCTGCTGTGGCTGGAATGGGTCGCCCTTCACCCAGGCCCATCCAATGGAAGGCAAAGCTTCCCTTCCACAACTCCAAACAAGAAAGCCAACTATTGCCATTGCCAGGCATTTCACCTGCTTGCCTGCCAGTCACCGCTCTCCTCACGGCTCATACACCACCCAGTTCTTGCAAGTTTGTAACACATTTTCTACACTAATGAGTTTGGCTGGATTCAGACCAGAGACCTACGTGTAAAAGACTAAAAACAGAGGAGGCTCTGTTCTACTAGAAATTTATTTAGCAATCAGATGGAAAACTTGGCTTAGGGGAAAAAATACTGGAAACCTGAAAGAGATGAGAAAGTCAGTCCTGGATAAATGTAGTTCTAACTTTTAACATAAATGAAAGTGCTATTAAAGGTTCATATATGTGTCATGCCAAATTCTATAGGGATGAGAAATGCAATGAAACGGTATCTAAGTCATTATAAATTTTGCTATTTACACAAAAGAGGAAAAAGAATGTTTCCTACATAATTTGTCATGTTTCCCTTCATATCTTGCATACTTATTAAAACGTAGGGTTTCAAGTACCCATAGAAAAAATACAAACGTGCAGAGAGAATAACCACAAGAAAGGAAAAAAAGCAACCAAGTCCTATAACGGGATTTAAAATATCTCAGTCCTATCTAAAGAGTCCAATCCTGTCCTTTTTTCCTCCCTACATAAAAGTTGCACTCATATTCCTAACAGAAGAAAAAAAGCACAGTTGCTTCATAACACTGGACACGGCTTTCCAGAAACAAGATAGCAATTACTCAGAAATGCTATGGAAAACATTGATCACAGAGTAATTTGCTATTTACATTAGAGATGCAGCCTCTAAAATTAATTTTAAATAAAAGAAAGAAAAAAGCATTTTTTTGTTGTAGGACAGTTTTGTCAATAACATGAAGTCTCTGTTCTTTGCTTTTTGTCCAGCATTTCTTTTGAGATATATATCTATAAATTTACAGATATACATCTGACAGAGGTGTATCAAAAGTTAAAACATGTCTGGATGGAGAGCCCAGCAAATTTCATCTGAAATTACATTTGCAGTAGACAAACCCCCACAGAAAAAAATGCCGGAATGATATATTTGAATGAAATTACATTGCCTGTCCATGATCCATGTAGAAACCTAAGTGCCTCAGTCCACAGAAGCAGAGCTAACGGTGGCAGTGCATGTTCCCCAGTGCCACCAGGCTGAAGCACCCTAGCCCTCGTGGCAGGCAGTGGTTTCTGTCCCCGTGGAGACTGCTAGGATAGGTGCAGAGCAGGGTCAGCGGTGGTGATGTGGAGAGCTGTCACCCTCCATGTGGACTACAGATGGGATCCCAGTCCCTTGGCAGTCAGTGCAAGCCACTCCTGTTGATGCCAGCGGGAGCTGGATGAATCTTCAGGGCAGCGGCAGGCTCTGAGGACAGGAGCGCAGGACGAGGCATCACTGATTCTCCAGTGCAGTGCCAGCATGGCCATCACATTGCCCATCAGCTCTGTTCTCACTAGGCTCTACAAAAGGAGTCACTGCTGTCGTGCTTCTTCCACGGAATGACGGCTGGACCAGACAGGAACTATTGAGCACCACAGCACTTCTTATTCTTACACATGCACGATGCTATCGGCCAACCAGCTCCAATTCAGAAGCAGGAAAATCCAGCCAGAGGATGTGCCCCTTAACCGACAAACAGAGTCTGTGCTTCCATCAGTCAGCGCTCAGCTGCCCAGTCGTCATTGTCACTTGTCAAAACCAGTGCAAATTCACAGGAAAAAGAATGTCCGCATTGAGAGGGTAAAAATCCTTCCTCATGTTCAAGAATGGTACAAGCATTTACCCAGCATCTCTATCAAATATTGTAGAAAAGGTTACACAAAAATATTTAAATATATGGATACAGATACATAGATATTACACTTGCATAAAATATGTATAGTCAAAACCCTTTGGGCAGTTTCACATTTAGCTGAAAATGTATGCTTTAGAAATATGAACGATTTTCTACTCTTTTCTAGTTTAAGTAGGAGGGGGAGGGGAAAGAAGCATCAGCCTTATTAATACTGAATGCTAAGTGCAGAAGTTTAGCTGTAGCTGTAGGGTTTTGAAGCAATTGATTTGACAGAACTTCCAAGCATAAACTCTGTTTTAAAAATCCACATCTATTCCCTAGATTGCTTATTGTTTCATGAAAATGAAAACCTATGTGTCCTGCTTGTATCAGCCAGATCTCCTGAGACCATTCAATTAAACCTCATAAGCTTGCAATACCTCAAGATAGGGCTGTGTACTGGGAATATGCATGAACCTTATTGCAGTAATTCTGTGTGATAATAGGAATTTACAACTTCTCATATCTTGTCTAATTTAACTTTAGAAATAAAAAACCCTAAATGACACCACAAGAAGCTCACAGTTCTGCGAAAATTAAAGTCAGTATGAAATTTTACTAATAGACCATATAATTTACACAGATTTACATAAATACAGAGATATTAAAATATTAAATCAAAGCTAATTAACAGAGGATAGTTTTACATGATAACATTTTAACTCTAGTCAGTCACACCTTTGCAACTACTTTCAGTGTCATGAGATTATATAAATAATACATACACCTGCATATCCATAATATATATATAAAGATATATATATCTATCTCTCAAGCCTTCTTTTTTTCTTCAAAAATAGGGCAATTTTATAACTGCAATGAGATGCGATAAGCAGTACACTTCTGGGGAATTATTGCATGCCTTGAGTGCATAAGGCAGAAGGAAGAGTATCTGACTTCAGACACTAAAGAAGTGGAATCATCAACCAGAAATGCACTGGAGTGATTTGGAACATCTTATTGCTTTTATAAAACTCGAAATTATACACTGTTGGTTTGGGATGGGGATGGGGGGGGCGGTTTAAAGGCACAGAATATAGGGGAAAGTAATACCTCTCTATTTAGTGGAGATCAACGGTCAGGAAGCTCAATTACTGCTCACTGAACACTCCTCATTGTCCTAAATCTATTCCCTGTGGTGCAGTACTGTACCGCAGTTGCATAAGGAGGTTAAACACAAAAGTTCATGCATCCTTTATTAGGGGAAACAAAACAAAGCCAATTTCCTTGCCCAGCAACAACGAAGTACCCATTTTCATCCGATCGCACCGGCCGGCAGCCGTGGCTCCCGTGGAACGGCGATGTGCAAACACTCCCCGCTCAGTCGCACGCACGGCAGCTCGCCACACTAACCTCAGCGGGCGGAGCGGCTCCCTGGTACAGCTCCTGCCTAAAACGCTGGAGGCACGGATCCAAACTTAACAGCAATTTGCCACCAGACCAGGAAAGATCAGGAAGCGATAAAACTGGGCAACAGAAACACTGCCCTGAAATCTCTGTATTTTGGGGGTATTAGAGAATTATGAAGGACTTCTGCCACTCTCCCAGTTTTAAATTGGTTAATAACATTCACTCACAGATTACGGACCCAGACCTCCTGGTCTGTGTGTCTGGGATTTTTCTAATCAGCCAACCTGGGAGACAGAGCATGTCAGAGAATAAATACAAAGGATACAGAATATTAAAAACTGTGGACTATTACTATATCCTCAAATCACTTGAAACGATGGAACAGAAAGAAAGAAAGAAAAAAGAATAAATCCCTTGGGATCACTTTTTCTTTGCTGTAATTTTTAGATGTTAGTATGCACAGTAGAGGGCTGCCTCTGCTACGATACCACACTAGATGTTTCAAAGTTTGGATACGGCACGCTGTTAAGGCACCTTCAAGTAATGGTCATTGATTTAATCACTAAGCAAAGACGCATTTTCTGTAAACGACACTGCGTCCTCCAGCACACACAGTACCAGCAGCCACTCACACCCGCCATCCAGAGACAACAAAACTCGGTGCTTGCTAGGGATAAACTACACCACTTCTAAGCAGCCACTTCTAAAATAAATATCTGCCAGGGTTTAGGAGTGGACGTTTTCCACAACTGTGTTGTTTGTTTCCAAAGAGAGGAAACAGGAGAAAATGAAGTGTTGTCTGTCCCTAATTGTCCACAAGATTTAGGAAGGTTGAAAATACATATCAGCCTAAAAAAGTAGAAGCAAGATCTGTACTGCTGCAGGATTCCTTGATGGGAGACAAAGCTGCAAACGCAGGTGTTCAGTGCAGGGTGCCTGGTGCAGAACTGGACGGTTTCAGGACCAACAGGAGGTACAAAGACAACCTCCCCTGGGAGAGGACACACAAGTTACTGCACATTACCTCTCCCTTCCACACAGAACAGTACTGGGTTTGGGCTTCATGGTTCATGGCATGGGGAAAGGGGGGCTTTTCAGGATGAAGGGAGCAGACGGGAGAGGAGACCTCAGGCACCACTCTATGCAGACAGCTGACTCCATCCCCCAGAGAGTGGGTCACTCAGTGCTGCAGCTGGGGGCAGAGGGCCACGGGGTCGGAGGGTGCTTGCAATTAAGCCCAACTAGGGATGGCTATTTCTACACAAAGCAATATCCAGTCCTGGAAGGGTGTGGGAGGGGTGGGACAGGGGCATAGATCCCAGCACAAAAGGAGAGACCACAGTGTACCACCAGTCTGCTCCAAGATGACAGAAGGGTCCCAAGGCACCCACCAGACCTCCCTTTCCCCCCACACCACTCACCCACACCCCAACCCACACCATGTAACAATGACACAGGGTGCAGTGGGAATCCCAAGAGCGGGAATGTCCCTGTCCTTGGGGTAATAATGTCCAGGGAAAAGGGACCCCCTACCCCTGACCCTCTCCTGCAGGTGGATGACTTGATATTTAGTAGCTGTGTGCAGCTCCTTCTCCAGTAAAAAGATGCATCCTTTCCTCACACAGTCAATGAGAAACGCAATGTGATCTGTCATGCGCTTGGATCATGGGCTTGTTCGTTCATTTGAATTAGCAATGTTTTCTTCTTCTTCAGGGACTAGAATAATCACTCAGATATTTACAAACATCAATCAGTGCCTTCGTGAGGTCTCCCCCAAACCATCACGACAAAATCACCGTCTGCAGGAGCCCCGCGCCAGCTGTGTCCAAACAAGCCTGTGCTTGCTGAGAGCTGGGGGCTGCCGAGGGAGAGGAGCGCTGGATTTCTGAGTCCTGGGGAGGTCTTCCCAGTCGGCTGTCTCTTCCTTGGGGTGCCTCTCCCTGCACCACTGTCCCAGGGTGCTGGCTGCTGCTATTGCTGCTGCGGGCACAGTGGTCCCGTTCATACTCCTCCTGAGCCTTTTGCATTTTCCGCTTCTTCATCTTCCTCTTGTGGATGTGGAAGGTGGTGAGAGAGAGGAGGATCAGGCAGAAGATGAGGGTGACCAGGACAATTAAAACCACGGTGGATGAGAAGGACTGAAAGAGCTGACCCACTTGCGTGATGCAGGTGCTGCTGGTATTTAAGGTGGTAGATGTCCTGTTCAGAAGACAAGGCGGCAGGGACAGCCTCAACTCTTTGGAGAGCTTGGCACTCATTGAGGAGGCTACGGAAGATGAGGATCTTCCTCCCCTCTCTGAAGACGTCTAAATTTCAGTCGGTGCCGGGCTATTGGCGGGCGCTTGCTGGAAATGCCCGGGATGCTGCCGGCTCAGCCTCCCGCTGGCTCTGAAGTAGCCGAGCAGCCTGCAAAGGGAGCCGGACACATCAGCGCCCCGAGGCACCCACCCTGCGCAGCTCCCTCCGCCCCAAACCCGGCTGCGGCAGCCTCCGCCCTGCGCCCCTCCACGGCCCCGCTCCGAGCAGCTCCGCGGGGAGGCGGAGGGGTGCCGGGACGGGGCACCGCGCCGCCACTCCGACTTCCCAAATTCCTCGGCACCCCGGGCAGCACTGCCCGCCCGCTCCCCCAACTAGTTGCCGCGGGAAAGGAAGCGAGGGAGCGGCGGCCGGGTGCCAGAGCCCCGCGCCACGGCGGTTCCAGG
>VZTI01002748.1:527168-670792 GCA_013397865.1 Struthidea cinerea
AAGGGAAGGGAAGGGAAGGGATACACTGTAACTTGTCTAATGAAGTGATTGGGAGACCTGGAGGTCTGGTTTATGAGCAAATGAATAGGTCATTAGAGAAGAATGAATTAAAGATCAGAGTGTAAAGTGCCGACATGGCACAGAACAAATGTTGGGAATTGTAACCTCATTAGTACAGAAAACTATGGAACAAATTGCACAACTAGGTTTTCTTCTCCACAGTTGTCAGATGTATAAAGACTGTGGACATGACTGCTGCATCCAAAAATATAGCATTCCAAACCCCTTTGAAAGAGATCCTGTTTGTTGAAACAAACAAGCATTTTTTGTTTTATAGTTGGGGCAAGTAGAAGGGAGCAAAGTGGGCTTTGTACTTCTATTTGAGAGTTCTATTTCCTATGAAAGATAGACCTTTAAGGCAGTATGGATTTCTACAATAATTCACCGAGAACCAAGTTTTGCGCCTGTAGGCAAGCAGACCACTGACAGAGGACAAGACTTTTACTGTGTAGTTAAAGGAACGACAAAGATATCCTGAAACTTGTTATTTAAAAGAAGGAGGAGGATAATGAACAAGGAAGAAAGAGGGCAATCCACTATTTCTAAACAATCACGTTGTATTATTGAGTGCCTTACAGTTCTTTTATGGGAGGACCATGTTTCACTTCTCAGGGCATCTTCAGTTTCCCACAGGACTGCGCCTTGTGGTCTTCATGACAATGTTTATTTTTTATTCTATTTCTTACAACATTTGATGACAGAGAAACAAAGGAGTGGGATGCTGTCAGTGAGATGTTTTGAAGCCAAGCTACCTATGTTTGAGCCAATTAAATGGTTAGATTGCCTTTCCAGATTAAAACAGTCCTGGAAAAGAAGAAAATGAGGTTAACTGTCTAGTTTCAAGTGAATACATTTGTGTATTTCATACCAACTAAAATTTGTTCTGATTAAAAAAAAATAGACAAGTGGCTTTAACTTAATTTAGTAATTGCATATGGTATTTTCACATTAAAAGAAAAGACTAATTAATAACAACTGTCATTTAAAACCCAGCCACTTTACAAAAGTACATTTCTCCATAGATTTCCATCATGGTTTTTACTATGACTAGATTAGGACACAACATCAATACCTAAATACTTCATTGCTTGATAGACTAAGCTTCATTTGAGCTGTTCCAGTCTATTATGCAAATTGTATCATATTAAAATTTATTGATACATATTTAATTGGAAGATGACAGCATCTCTTATTAGCTACTTAAACCGAGACCAACAGCTGAAAAATATCAGCAGGAAAGCTATACAAACAAAAATCTTGCAAATCAAAAGAATGTGCTTATTTGCTGAGATCTTACACTGAACAAAATCACTTCAACCCACAAATAACAATCACGTTCGTGAGTAATTAAAGCAAGGGACAAAGTCAGGACTACAATATTCTATTCCCAATTCAGCTACTGACTCACAGTGTGATTTTGCTCATTTACCACCCATAAAATGGAAGAAGTGATAATGATAATGACAGGGATAATAATGCCTACATAAAAGAAGTGCTAGGAGTCTTAATGTTTGAAAAGAGCTTTGAGATAGAGCTGCTATATAAACACAGATTATAATTAACAAGGGACTGCAAGCTTGCACAATTTGTACATTCTTTGGGCTTTCAGAAGTAAAGATAGGTGAATTCTGTATATCTGAGATACCATGAGTCCTCTGTTGTAAGAGCTTATTTGGGAAATTATGTTTCACAGCTGCCATTACACTGTATTGGAGACAGTCTTTTAAGAGGACCTAACTATTTGCCAGTCATTAACACAAGAAACTTTAAAGGCAGTTCAAAATAATCTCATCACTGTGACTACTGGCTACAGCTTGTCTTGTTGTATCCTCTTCTTTTGTAGATATGTGTAACAATGCATTTATATGAAAGACAGGAGAACACAAGCACATGAACAAGGAGAAGAGGTTCAGTGCCTTAGTGAATGCTGAGTGCCTGAGGCATAGGTGAGCTTGGTTATTTTCTCATACTATAAATCCATGCCGCCAAAGTCTCTGGAAATGGTCAAACGCAACCCCAACAATCATTTTCCTGACCAGTTCAGACACCTGCTCTGAGCACAGTGATATTCTTCTGTTGTTGAAAGCCTTTGAAAATAATGGGTTGCATTAGAACAGAAACCTAGTAAAAATGTGGATAAGATACTTTGGAAAGGTGAAGTCTCTTGCTGAAAGGCAAATCAAACAGTAGCTTTGGAAAGATAATATAAGCAACAAAAGTTAGAATAATAATGAGAAACAAATGTATAGATTATAGAACTTTGTAGAGCACAGCACAGTATCACTCTGAAACAAATCAAAGGCATCTGCAAACGTACATTGGTCTCTTTTTCTTATATAATCAATTAAATGTTTTTAACAAACTAAATCAGCTATAAAAAGGACAGTCTGTAAGTAATCTTTGTGTGCAAACAAATGATTAGTGCAGAGGAGCAGCAAGAACATCTTTTAATAGTTTGTTTTGTAGGAGAAAATTGTACAGGACTAGATTTGTGTAAGGCTGGCAGACTACAGGAACATGAAGTGATACTAAAGGAGTATTTTTAGGTATACATTTTTTCTGAAAAATATTCCAGTGCATGACATTACAAATTCATTTCTAAATCACCTCGAAGCATGGAACTCTCTCAGACCATCATGAAATGGAAAATATTCTAAGTAAAGGCTGTAAGAAAAGTGGTTTGATTCTTCTCATCTAGTTATATTTTATTGTCATTAATTAGGTTACAATGTTAGAAGTCTCCATCAAGTCAACGTCATGATGCTGAGACTTTAAAGAGGGATCATACTTTACAAGAGCACAATTTGAGTAAAAAACCAACAAGGTAAAGAGATTTAGCTAAGGCCACAGAAAGGATCAGTGGCAGAAGAAGAGCAGCCCCTGACTTGCAGCATTTGTGACGTACATATGGAGCATAAAGACAATGCTACCAGCATAAACTGGTAGGCCATTGCAAACCTGGAAGAGCTCATAAAGCTGTAAATATCTTGCATCCAGTCTTGCTGCCCTGCCGTGTTAGCTTTCATTGCCCCACTTATCTCTGTTTAGCCAGGTCTCTGGAGCAGCATCCTCCTCGTTTCATATCTCTGTTTTGTTATTTAGTATTTCAGAGCTGGAGAACAGTTAGCTGGTAACAGGAATAACCACAGGGTCCCAAGAAGAGTTACGGGGAAGAAAGTACAGGATGGGCAGGAAGCATGTCACTTACTGTTGCAAGATTTCTCACTGCTGAAGGAGTTCATTTTGTGGCAAAGAGTCCAAAAAATGCTCACGTTTCTGTGGAAGAGAAAAAACATAGAATGCTGCAGCTTTCCTCTTAAAAAAATATATATTGAATAAATCCAAATGCTATTGGGCAACAATCATGTGTCACCAAGTAAGAAGGATTGGGAGGAAATGCATTTCTTGAAAATTCTGTTTTGTAGCTGCCTTATAGTCTTTCCTGAACATCTACATGAAATGCTCAGCACCATTCTCAGCAACAGCCTAGATATTGCACGCATGAGGGTTGTTCTTCTGTTCTTAATTGAGCAGAAAGTATGGTGAATCTCTGATTTGTTAAGTGATGTTACTGGGAAGCAGGATCTTGGGGGAGAGTTCTGAAAACAGCAAGTGGGATAAACCCAGATAGAACTGACATGAAACATGAAATGTAGAACACAAAACTTCTGTGGATGGAAAAGAGCCATTTGTGCTGTTGTACTAAACACAATGTTTGCCAGGATTTTTGCCCATGGAACACTGAGGACTATGGGAACACGTGAAGACCCCAAATCCACAGTGATAAGAGCAGCAATACCCTTATTTGTACCCGTGATAAGGGTTCACATAATTTGCTCCTCAGAAGCCCTTTGCCATTTTTGTTTTTTTACATTAAAATATCGTTGATGGACATTGCTTGCAATAAGAAGGAAATTGTTTCTTTGCTTCCAGAGATGATCCAAAACCACAAAGAAGGGTTGCAATGATGGCTTTAGAGACTGTGGTTAGGCCGTGTCCAGTGGTTGTTTCGTGCTGTATTGATCCTGGCACTGCTCTTTTCAGCTGAGAAAATGGTAGATTTCCTATTTTTCAGCCTCATTTTGCCATGACCCTCCTGAGGAAAACTGAGTAGGTGGCACAGAAGTTTGAGTGTCAGTGGAGAGTATTCATTTGTGAGGGTGGCTGGGAAGCATCCAAATGAGCATGGTCAATATTTTATGAAAAAAAAGCCTTACAGAAGATTCACTGCCTCTTCTTTCTATCCAGGCTGGTGCTCTCCTTTTGCCTTATCACAACTCAGTCATTAATACTCGTCTTGCTTCAAGCGTCATTCACTTTCTTCATATTCATTTTGCTTCAAGCTTCATTCACATTCTGCCTAGCGTCCTCAGCTGGCAGCTGGCCTGACTGCTTCCATCTTCTTTTTCAGTGTCACTGCTGAGTCTCCCCAGGAGTTTCCAGGCCCTGTGTCTGATCCTGAGTCCCTGTAATGTGAATGGGAGAGCTTTGTAGGCTGGACGTGTTATGTGTCCATCACTGGATCTCACACAAACTTCAGTCGTAATCTCTCCATTCTGAAAATTTTGTGTCTGAAGCCGAGGATACACTTCAGATTTGAGCGGTAGAGGAATAAGGTCTGTGGTTTCAAGACAGTGGAGTCAGGATGTGGGGAACAGAATTCCTGCAAATGGCATGTATGCACTCAAGAGATTTTCTACAGCTGAACAATGCATACATGGTATTTTATATATGGTTTGGTGAAGGTGAAAAATGTCCTAAAGTTCAAGAAGAAGCATTGAAAGCATTGGCTGCACAATTTCAGATTCCCATGGTGGCTGGCTGAAATACATTCTTAGCTTCTTGTCAGGTATCAAAGCCAGCTGCCTGGGGGGTTGCTGAGCCTCCAGTACTGCTCTTGTACTTTTAATTACCATTGCCACCACGGAAAAACTATTTGGCATATCACTGCACAAGTGACTAAGGACTCCAAGAAGGTTCACACATTTATTCTTCAAATCTAGTAACTTTTTTTATTGAGTGAAAACTAAGGTGTTACTCCTATTTTTAGCTCTTTGCAATGTGTCCTGGTGATCTATTCTGGCCTGGGCTTTCTTCCCTCAGTGACCCCCTCTGGCTTCTGAGTCATTGCCCTGCAACAATATCAAGATTTCAAATGAGCAAATGAACACAGTTCGCACCACCATATTCTGCTTTCTCCATCTTTGGTTTGCACTGCCTGCTCAACCCTCATATCCTATGCATAAGGCAGATTTCTCAGCATCTTCGACTTACTTCCTTTACGGATGGTATTTCTCAGGTTGTCAGTTCCACATCATCTCCAAATCTGCACATCTTGTTCTACATTTCCTTCTGCAGGATAACCGCTACCTCCTATATATAGCAGAAACAGAACAGGCTCAACATATTGCCACTTGTCACTCTTATCCCACTGTCTCTCTCTACCTCTCTGTCCCATTTGCCGTCTCTGGTTTCTGTTAGCAAACCAACTGAGCATTTAATCACCAGTGTTCATTTGCTAACCTTACAGATTACTCTCTCAGTGGGCACTGAAAGCTATCCAGAAGTCCTCGTGAAGGATGCCCACACATTCACCCTGTTCCATTCTCATTTTCTTCACTTGGGCAAGATGAGCCAACGTAGCCAAGTTTGAACTTCTTTTTTCTGCCTGTGCTGAGAGTCTCTAACTAAACTGTGTCTGTCCAAGTGTTCGATATTTGCCCCTCACCAGCTTTGCTGAGTCTTAGAACAAAAGCCAGAAAAAGGTTCTGTAGTTATCATTTCTTTTGGGTTTGGTTTTTTTTTTAAATTTTAGAAGCCAAAGTAGATATCTGTTCTCTAAGTGCAATAGATTCAATCTTCAGCTGGCATCAGATCAGTAGAGGTACACAGTTTTTAGCCCAGTAGAAGTTTTCTGTGTCTTCGGCTTCTAGTACACCTATCGCTGCATAATCTGAGATCTGCGAACAGTTCATGTCACTTTAACAGGTACCACTTGTTACTGAGCATACACATGCTCATTGCTGAGCTGAAATCCAACATGCACCAGCTTCGGTTCTGTGAAGGTGGTTTAAGTTAACATATTTTTTCTCTTACAGCCAGGAAGGGCTGAGAGCATGCACCCACACACTTACAAAGCCTCAGCATGTGAATGGTAATTTATTAAGTGGCAGGACCCAATCACTTTCAGTTAGTGCCTATATTTTATAAGCAAAATACTCTGTCTCTTCTATTTTCTTTGGGAAATTTAAGGTCTGTACCAAAATGCCCTCTTGGAGTATTGTTTCTAATCCTTCAGTCTTCATAGATTTTTACCACCACAGGCTTCTTGAAGCACACATAGCAGACAGCATGAATCTTCTGTTCTGCTTTGGTTTAAATATAGTCTTCTCATACCACTTTCTTAGGAAAACCTTTTACCTTTGGGTACTGGAAGATACAAATGAACACCTCTCTGAAGTGTCAAAGTCTGTGCTTGACTGTGATGCCAAGGTGACAGGAAAAGGACAGGTTTGTTTCCTTTTCTGTCTGCAAATGTCAGAGATTCCACAGGCGATTGTCTATAATGGAATTACAGAACACATTCACTGAGTGTTGATAAACACGTTTACTTAGATTACGTATTTTTTCTTACTGTAGGTGAGCACTTACGTTCTCCCAGTAAGAGAGAACAGGATAGCACAGGAACCCTCCTTCTCTGCACCTGCTCCCCCAGCAGGTCTGGAGGAAACTGCTTGGGAAATATTTCAAGTGAACACATTTTGGATGCCCACAGAATGTATTGGAAACAGGATCTTCTCCATGATGGAAAGGCAAGTCAGACCATACCCCGTGGCAGCGCAAGGCAGGGGGACACTTTTTTTGGCCTCTCCAAGTCTGACATTCCTGGAGACAGACTTGGTTTCAGGCCTCTCAGTGTGAGACCTGTCCACTCAGAGCACAGCCTAAGCACCATCTCCAGATACAGCAGAGGGATAAATGGTTGAGCAAGCACCAGCTGCACTCAGACCTGCATTTCCAGCAAGCTTGAGCTGTGGGCCATTTACTGTACACCCTGCTACAGGATTTTCACCTTCCTTGTTCTGGGAGCAGTGTTAACTCACCTGGTAATATTCTGGTCCACGTTCTGATAGTAGTTTTACCTGAAACCTTTTGTCCTTGTCCTAGTCACCAGCCTCTATTAGATTTCAGAGGTTTAATGGGATTTATTAGGAAATACAGTCATGTCAGGAGACCGTGCTACCTGATTTTTCCTAAAGAATTTTTGGGATCTTCCCCTACACATGTACACATGGGATCTCAGTTATCTACATTTAAAGCAACTTTTGGAGGCTCTGTATTGTCTCACAATCCTCTAGCTGTTTTCTTAATTGTTTGAATCAGTGTCCATATTTGTGGAGCCTGAAATATTTTTACCACTTTTGTTTCCACTTCTGAATATAATTTGGAAGTTATTTCCAAATGTTAATTTTATAAGCTACTGTCATACACTCATCTTAAAACATACCCTGTTTTATGCACTGCTGTTTGTAACTTCTTTGGAAGCTGAAACTTCAATATATTTGCTGACCAAAATGCATTTTTTCCTGATGATAAAATACATTTTGTTTTATGATGCTAGGATTACTGACATCTGTTGGGCTCTAAGCAATTTAGCAAGATCAAAGGAAGAATCAGATTCTTATTTGCACAACAAGTATAGCCAGGGCTATAACAGTTAATGCTAACGACATTAGCAGAGGGATTGTTAAATGTCATGTCTTAAAACAATCTAGCTTTCAGAGATTAGAATGATACCAAAAGTGTGGGCCATATAATCTGCCCACTGCATAGTTCATAATGCTGATATCTGAATCACGTCTTCCCAGCTTTTGTTAGGATCCAACTACCTCTTTGGAGAAAACAACACATGCAAAAACACAGAAGCAATGTGAGCAACCTCTGCTCTTGTTGCATTTGGCCCTCTACTCTGCAGTACAATCTGCTTAGCTGGATGTCCGCTAAGTGGACAAATATGAGCCAGAAAAAACTCCCAAGCAGACTGAGGTAGGGTCTGTGCGTGACTCTCTACTTCTGCCTGTGAGATTATTTTGCAAGGATGCCTGTGGATAATGTGCCCTATGGTAGCAAAGAAAGTTTATTTCTGATTTGGGAGGAGCCCTTTGAACTGCCAATTGATAATGCAAAGGAAATGTTATAGCCAGTTAGTTAACTTCCTTCAACCTTCGTTTCAACATTGGGGAACGTATCTGTGTTTGATCAGCCAAAAAATTACACACCCTGTACTCAGATTCTGCTTTGATCTTCCTTTGATCATACACTTCCCAGGAAAAAGGAACTTGCTTGCATTTAGAGTTTGACTGCAGAGCAAGGAAACAGACACAATGAACAGGAGGTGGACAACACATTGTATTGATTCTAATTAATAAGCAGTTCAGTTCAGATAAATATATATATATATGTATAGATGTGTATATATATATACACACACATCTAGGTGTAAGTGGAAAAAAACATAAGAAATTTGAAAGACCATGGACATGAAAAAAGGCATATTTTCTAATACTTTTGAAATCCAAGGTTCTGCTCTGCCTGGGTTCATGGTCAGTGGTTTATTTAGAGAATATTATTGCAGTGGGTTCTTTTGTTAGTTGTACACCTCATCTTTCCAACATGAGGGTACAACTGAGCAAGATGTAAATTCACTTGTGGATGATCAAACTTTATAATGTGAAGTAAAGCCACCCCATTCTCCATCCTAGATGAAGCCACTGTTAAATGTGGCTTCTCAGCCTGGAATTGTCAGTGAGCTCAGTAGTGGCTAACTGCATTTTTTGCCGTTATAGTTTTTATTTTGTGGAACATTAGAAAGAAAAAATAATTTAGGAATACAACAACGTTTTCCTGATTGGATGGTGAGGTAAATGAGAAGCCATGCTTCAGAGAATGTCTGCCATGTCTAGAACCCAAACCAAAACATGACATATTCACAGACACAGAACCCCAGCAAAACCCTTGTCCTTTCCCAGCTGCAGCTTGCACAGCTGTGGACGCCAGTGCAAAGCTCTGCTCAGCACTGTGGAGCAAGAACAGCAACAAAATAGATATCAAAGTTACTTACGCTGCAAGTCAGTGAATTAGCTGAAAACGTGGTTTTCCGAAGTAAACCTTGATTTTTCAGGTGAGTACACAGATGAGTCCATAACATCTCATACTAGGATTCTAGGACATGTAGCTCTGGATGAACTTGCTCTCCAGGCCTTCTAATATTTCTTTCTCTCAGGAGAGGAGAAAGGTGTACTTCTTCATGCACTGAAGTTCAAACCAGTCGAGGAAGTCAACTGTGCCTCATAGATAACTTCACCTCCCTACCTCAAGGCAACCTGACTTTACTTTCTTAAATGTCTGGCTAGTATCTTACACCAGAAATGAGGTTGTGTTTGCTGATGTTTGGTAGTGGCCAAATGCGCAGGACAGCAGAGGAACTGAAAGGTCAGTAATATTGCCCTTGTGGAAATAAAACTCGAGGTACTTTCAGAAGCATTGCTTAATGTACCTTTCAAACTTGGACACCGCTGCAGAATAAGACAGGAAGAAATTATGGGGCAAATCTAGCAGTGTTTAAGCCAAGTATACCCTGATCCTCTCCTGATACAGGCACATAGGCATAAGATAGTCACACTCTGGTAGCACATCCTTTGGGGTCCTTTAATACTTCCTGACAAAAACCAATTGGCCATGAGAAACAGAAACAAAGAAAACTGAGGAAATAAACGTATGATACAACTCAATCTTCCTGGATTCTCTGAAAGCTACTATGACATTCGTCATAAATTATCTTGCAAAGTCTTGAGTTTTAGAAGCAGCAGTGATGGCCACATTCCACCACATCTCCTGCACCATCAAGTGGTTAGAATGACACACCACAGGTGTGTGGAGGTGCTAAGAGGGAAAGGAGACAGCTATGCCTTTATCTGTCCTCCTTCTGCCAATGCTGAACAGAAAAGCAAATGTGGCACTGTCACAGCTTTCATAAAAGAATGAAGAAAGTTCTTACTAATTAAAATGATTTACATTTAGCTTCTAACACTGGAAAAATACAAAAACAATAGAAAAAGTCTTCTTAAGAAATAGTCACTTCATTTGCAGAGAATAATGCAATGATGAGCAATAAGAGGCAGGATTTATAAAGAATAGATCTTGCCTGACAAAGATAATGCTTTTTTTATGGAATTACCAAATTAATGGATGAGTGGAACAGAATAATGGAGTACTCTTGGATTTAAGCCATTTTTTTTAAACAATTGGTCTGATCATCCTCTGCCTCAAAGCCAGGCGGCTACACTGACATAAAACTGGAGAGCATGAGAATGGAAGATTGCCTCCTATGTTTCCCAAAAACATCCTTCAAAAGCTCGCCCGAACCTGCTTGTGCAAAAAAATATCTCATTTAGTCTGAAGTCTGGAATGAAGGACTAAAACAAGGCTAATAGACAAAGAGAAGAACGCCATTTTATAGGGAGGACAGGTAAATATTTAAGGATCAGTCTTTGGTTTTGCCTTATTTAATACTTCCAGTAATCACAGAATTACAGAATAATCTGAGTTGGAAAGAGCAGTAAACAACATATTAATGAAATTCGTAGGTGATATACTAAATTGAGAAGAGACAAGAAAAACAAAGACGTGGGGCAGCGGGATTAGAGTAATTAGTAACACAGGCCAAAAGTAAAAGAACAAGAATCACCTTGGTAAAATACTGTAAAGGACAAGGACTAGAGAAAGGAAAATTAGCTTGGAAGATGATTTGTATTAGAGGAAGGTTCTTTGATGGCAGAAATGTCATAAGGACTAAGAGGATAAAACCCAGCAAGTTACTTTCAAGCATCTAAGAAACATGGTAGTAGAAAAGGTCAATATAGTTTGTGCGTGCATATGCAAAGATGCAGCAGCACAGAGAAGCAAGAATCATTCTCTGCAAGACTGAGGTGAAATGTGTGGGGAATATTGCTTCATTTCTAGTGAGATTTTCACAGACTACAGGGCAGTTTAAAGAACCACAGCACAAATAAAAGCACTGAGAGGAGCTGGTGCCCAAGGAGCGATTAAATTAGAAATGCATAGATTGAGCAGTAACCAAGTATGTGATATTAACATTGAAAAGGTGCAATTAGCAAGCAAGAAAAGAATAGAAGTAGAGGCAGCAATAGGAACAAAAAGTCAGCAAGAACAGATTTGCAAGAGAGACCCAGAGGACTTTTATCTCTGAACTGATTTCATGACAGGCATAACAGACATAACAGCTACACAGCCTGGGCTTGGCTAGAGATCCATGCCAGACTCGATGTGCTGAGTCTTCTTATTTCCCTTACCCTTTTGGTTGTACCTTGGCCTCAGTTCTCAGTGTCCTGGCTCTTGCTCTGATTGCCCTGGCCTTCTTCCCAATCAGGTCTCTTGGCAGTAAGCCAGATGTGCATATTCTTTGTTTGAGATACTATCCTATAACATGGAGGTCAGACCTCACTCCCATCAGGACGTATTTCCACAGGACCTATTTCCCTCCTAGCAACATAGTACTTACAGTGATTTCTGCATTGGTATTATTTTGAGATCTCAAGAGATTTATCTGGATATTTCTCATGTAGACCTAATTGAGATTCTCTCCAAGCCTGTTTCCAGCATGAAAGAAGATGCAGATTTTGCAGGTAAAATTGTGTTCCTAATGAAATAAGGAATGGGAGTCCGGTGAAAAGAAATGGGTGAAACCTCGGAATGGTATTAAAATCTGTCAGAGAATGTGCTAGGGTAAAAGGGAAATTGTCCATAAAGAGGAAGCCTATGGAGTTTTTGGCACAAGTCAGTAAGCATAAAGGCTGACACACTAGAAAAGATGACCAAAGCATCTAGACGGAGCCAAGGTTAAAGCAGACATAGAGAATTTTCTAAAGGGTTAGGTGTAACATTGGTAGGTCATGTTAAGATGAAGAAAATGCTTTTTGTTCATCACAAAATACCTAAACATTGTCTTATCTTACTCCCTCTCTCTCAAGACACAGCCTTTATGGTCACAGTACACATGAAAGGTCAGAGATTGCTGCTGCAAAAAAACCCCAAGAATCTTCTCTCAAACATTTTCTCACTGGAAATAGCTCCCTACATCCACAATCCTCCTTTTATAGAATGAATTTTATTAGGTATCTTTTTTCTTTTGTTCCTCCTGACTGCTTCAGTTTTATTGTGGCTTTGCCTTTGTTTTCCTTTTCATGCTCTTTCCATTCTACTGCATTATGAATTCTCATTTTACTTGCTGAAAGTTAGAGCTACTGTACATATATTTAGAATACATGGGGGTGTATGTGGATACAGATATTAATAGGTACATAAGCATCACATAGCTCTCATTATGTTCCAATATTATCAATTTTATTCACCATATGTCATGCTATACAGTGCTCACCTTCACTAACTTTATATGGCTGTTCGCACATGGTCCATTAAAAACACATACAAATATCTAGGATTTCAGTGTTCAGGATACCTTTTGATTATGTTTCTTGGCTCAAATGTGATACAAAGAACCTGGTAATGAAAGAATATCAAACTAATGTGAGTGAAGTTTGCCCCGAAGAAGGAATTTTATGATAACTAAAGCAGCATCAGCATAAAGCTGTTTTATCGCATTTAAACAATGGGCAAAGACATCAGCATAGACAGTCAGAAAACAGGTTACATCCTGCTCATCAGAGGGAATTCATATTCCTTTTCATTCCACAGCATTTGTCCTTATTTGTACATCTTAAGGCCAAGAAAAAAACCCGATCTACTGTCATCCAGTACTTTATAAATCATAGCATTTGAATATTTTGTTCTGTATGAATGGCTGATGTACCTAAAACTAGCACATCTTTTTGTATTTTAAAACTTAATTTTACATGAAGACACTGGACAGAACACAGCATACTGCCATAATAGGCAGGAACTGATGTTTTAAGAATTCAGCTCTGCAGGTAACAAGAAGTTAAAAAGCAGGAATAAATTCCCATTTGATATAATTCAAAATCTCACAGCCGGATACTGTGTTTCATTTTGATCTCTATGCACTGCACTTTCAGCTCCATTTTCTAAGGCATTATAATCATTCAGGCATTAATGTTTCTCATCCCTTTCCAAACCTCACACCAGATAAAATCAACCCCTGGGGAACATCTCCAGAAAAGGAGATACTGTGGCAGCACAGAGCAAAGAGGTTTCCCTGTAGCACCATGCATGGTCGTAAAAGGAGGGAGGAACCAGCAGTTTTAAACCCACATCTTCCAGCAGCTGCATATACGTACCTTGCTCCGCAGGATACAATCACAGTCATGTATCACCCCCATTAGGATCCAGACTGCATATCTCTGATTGTCATGGAGACTGTTTCAAAGTCTTGCTGTGCTTCAGCAACAGCAGCAGCAGAGGACAACAGCACTTGGTCTTAAATGGCTGAAAAGAAAGCAACAAAGCGCAGCGTAGAAGGGAAGGAGCTGTGGCTGAAAGGGATATGAGTGCAGCAAGACACACTTCCAACTACTGCAGAGGGCTAGAGGTGTAGGTTAGAGCAACCTTCCAGAGGTATATAACCGTGCCTTCAAGATAAGCACAGGAAGAGCATTCTCAAGGATAGCACATTTCTCCTCCTTCTTCGTCCCCCTCAGTCTAAGTTGCTGGGATGTTTTAGATGAAATGTGTTAATTGGGAAACTATTTCGTTTATGAGGTCTTCTGCTTTTTCATTCCTGTGGTCAGTGTGAACATACCGAGTACTGGAGTAAGCAATATACAGTGTCTCCGAACGAGAGACAGGCAGAGACACAGGTAAGTGCAAGGCATTAATAGAGTGATAGTTTGCAAGACCTGAGGCAAAGAAGTGATTTTCAGAAGAGTGAGGAGACAGTTTTGTGTCAAATAGCAAATGCGCTAAGAATTGCAATTTATGACCATCCATAAGCTATTTTCAAGTCAGGTCAGTTCTCAGAAGAAACAGGAGTGAAAGGTACAGCTGAGCAACATAAAATGCGAACAAACATAAAATGCAAAATGCAAATGCAAAACCAACTGGGTTTAAACACAACTCAGAAAAAAAGAGTAATCAGACCAAACTGTCACTGTAAGTGTACTTAATAAAATAGAAGTATAAACCTCTGAAATAATGGTTGGTGACCTGCCTGTCAAGATCTATGTTCATATTACGTTAAAAAAATCACATTTTTGGTAATCATCATTTCTTCAAGGACTGAGCAAAAGCATTATGGATGATTCCAAAGTTTTGATCTGAATCAGTGCTTTGAAAATGTGAAGGACACCATGACTCGCAAAATGGGAGTAAAAGGTTACACTGAAATGAGAGAAATAGTAGATCAAAAGATGCTTCCACAAGCTTCTTCCACAGCTTTTAGATCAAACTTGATGTAAGAAGCAGTCTGCTGTGGAACAAACCAATACACTGGAAAATCAAGCTCAGAGTAAAAATGAAATATTTTCCTTTGGAAAATGAAAAAGGTGAATTTGATTAGCACATGCAACCTCATGTTAATAAGCAAAGCAGGCTTCAAATCTCCTGGGAATATCCTAAGCAAAATTCTGCACCATGAAATCTTCGCTGCTTGTTCTTGCAAGGGTACAATTCTTTGGGGGGAGAAAATTCCTGTAAGAGATCCTTTCTCAAGGAAGACATGGAGGAACAGAAGCATGGGATAAAACAATTGCTAATGTCTGCCAAAAGAAAAAACCTGCAGAAATTATGAGAGTGACAACAGAGTGACATTTCTAAGAAAAATGTTAAGATCAAGCCACCATACACAAACCAAACAGCTTCCTGGTGCTGTCTGTGATCTGGAAAAGCAGTTGACTGTGGGCAAAGCAAAAGGAAAAAAATTGGAGAAAATTAGTTTAGGTGCTACTTAGGAGTCTAGGAACCACACGGGTTTAGGAGCTGTGTGGGCCTCTCAGCTTGGGATGCTGGAACAGCCTGCAGAGCAATCACTTTGCTCCCAGTGGCCATCAGAACCAGCAGGACACCACCCACACCAGCACAAGCATTAGGTGACGACACTGTACTGTGCCTGTGCTTATGTGGAATGCTTAATTCAGCTGAGAGAGAATTGCACCTAATGAACAGACAGCTCATGATTAAGGTCCACTGCCTTGAGCAGGATCACTCTGGCTGGTATCTGTAGACTTCTGCTGGTTGCAGCACTACTGTGTTTCATCTGCACACAGAGGAAGGGTGTGAAAAAGTAGGTAAGAAGCAGTTCTGGGATGCTGAATTTTGCACTCTGCATTTTCCTTTCTCTATGCTAGGTCAAGCAGCTGAAAGTAGCTTGTCATGTTTGAAAATTCAAAAACTCACTTATTTACCACTCTGCTGTGCGGGTTTCCATCCCTGGGAACAATGCCTGAGAAGACACTGCAGATCACAGATTATGGTGGGGCAGAAGAAAACGCTGTGTGAGAGGGTAAGATTTTCCATGTGAGACATTTCATTTAATTCTGAGACAGATTTCACTTTGTGGGCCTCTTCCTAAGAGATCATTTTATACATATAACAGAACTCAAATTCCCCTAGTTTCACTCATATGTATGAGGAGCCCTGTAAAATAAATATCAGTTACGCAGCAAATTGCCTTTACTATACTGTGCACAACTTTTTTTTAATCCAGTCAATTACCTGGCTTCATGTAGAGAAAATTAGCAATAGTATAATTTCCTCTGTCTCTCATGGACAGAATTATATTGTCATTTACATGTCAGACACCTGTGGCGTGACTGGTGCCCAGGAATGCAGTGAAGCTTTCGGTGCCTGTCTGTTCCCAAGCTTTTTGACCCAAGCACAGAGCTGCAGCCATTTTGTTCAGAAATAACATATCTCCCACAATGGGAGGCCTGGTTACAGCTTTCATTAACATGTAATAAATACTATTTCAAGAAAAAAATATTAATTTTATTCTCTCTATTCATAAAGCATAACTACTCAGACAGAAGGAGATTGTGTTAATAAACATTTTGGCACCTCCTCTGTGAGGAAAGGGGAAAAGAACAGGGATTGTTCAGCCTGGAGAAGAGAAGGCTTTGGGGTGACTTGATTTGGCCTTCCAGTGACTGAAGAGAGCCTACAAGAAAAGATGCAGAGAGACTATTTCCAAGGGCATGTAGTGACAGGACAAGGAGGGTAGGTTTACATTAGGTATTAGGAAGAAATTCTTTACTGTGAGGGTGGTGAGGCACTGCCACAGGTTGTCCAGAGAAGCTGTGGATGCCCCATCCCTGGAAGTGTTCAAGGCCAGGTTAGCAATGTCAGCTAGTGGAAGGTATCCCTGTCCATGGCAGCGGGGTTGGAACTAGGTGATCTTTTAAGGTCCCATCCAATGCAAGCTATGCTATGATTCTATGAAATAAAAGCTCTGAAGGAGAGCACAAGAAGACTACTAGAGACCAAACAAATCCATGAGAAGCAAATGTCAGCAGCAAGATACTGAAAAAGAAAATATAAGCTGATCAAAATGAGATTTGCAGATGAGCAGCGTGATAATGTGATCAGATGCACAAAATACTGAGGATTTTATGGGTTTTGCCTTGAATTTTTCTGAGAAAATCAGTCAGGAAGAAAATCAGTTTTCTTATGCATTAAAACCTGTACTTTTGCAGCCACCACAGAGCTCAAGCCCCACTTAACTCTGAGATTTCCTCAGACAAGGATAATATATGTCACTCAGTCAAATTTGTAAGAAAAAAAATCTTAGTTTTATCCCCAAAGTGAGCAGTTTTGAGCAAGTCCTCTCCAGGAGTTTACACATACTGGAGGTGCCTCTGCAGCCTGTGCCAGGCAAGGGCTGCCTGCTCCTGGAGTTCTGGTGTGCTTACAGTGGCAAACACACACATTCCAGGAGAGAGAGATGACTGCATCAAGTGACAGGGATGCAGAAGGAGGTGCATTAATCTTCAGTCTAGAGAGATTCACAGACCATTGTTCCCAAAAATGGAAGAGCTTTTAGAAGCTTTTCAGCACTGAAGGCAACGATAATTACATTCCAACCTCCAGCATGGTTTGGAAAGGGACTCCTTCTCTGCTGTACTGCCTTGGGGTAACAGAACTAGAGCGAATAAACTTGGAGAATTCTGGTTTTCCTTTTCAGCATGCACCACACACACTGGCTGCTCAGGACTCATCATGGAAGGTCTACTGACTGACTCAGGAAGGACAGGAATCAGTGTTTTGTCTCCATAAAATATCCATGGCAGGTAAATATCGCTGTCCATGTGTGGCGGATGTGCAAGGGGAAGGCTGCCATAGTCCCATTGTAGTCAGCAAGGCTAGAGAAGGAAAGGAGAAACCCTCTCAAGTCTGGCCAAGCTGGGGACCGATGCTCCCTCCCTCTACAGCCAGGCTGTCTCTAGCCCTTTTTCTTACCTGGCCACTGCCATGGGGGTTGCACATTTCCACCTTGGCTCTGACGTTGATTGATGGCTGCTTGGTTTGGATGAGCAGGTCTGGCAGACGCAGAAATTTCTCTCTATAGTTCGCACAGCAACTTCTTGAAAGCAAAACTGGAAAACTGCTTTGCAAATTAACTTTTTAAAGCCACAATACCTTCTTTCTTTTTTTTTTTTTTTACATTCTTGGCACATTTCACCCCTCTAACACTGACAATATTTCAAAAACCTAGAGTTTTTGTGATTTCACTGCACACAGCAACTCTTAGCTTCTTCCCCCAAATGCATAGATTTACGATGAAACACAGCAGCTGTTAAAATGTTATGCACAATTAGCAATATTGGAAGCCTGTTTTCCACCATATTTCAAATCAATTGAGATACAGGACAGGGCAGATTCCTAGGTTGTTAATAGCCTAGCTGCAGCACAAGGGGAAAAAATGTTATGATTGCTTCAGGTAGACTTTTTATAATTTGGTTTTGCAGTTTTGATCATCAGTGAAAATAAGACATATGCTCTATGGTCTCTGTAGCCTAATGCCATTAAATAAACCAGTGGAGCATGTTTTCATTATAAACTACTTTCAGCTCTGGTCAGCTCTATTTTGAAAATCACACAGAAAGTGAACTGAATGACAGAAAGACAACAAAAGGATTAGAGTCAAGGAAAGGTTTTAGGACTTCTTAATTTCTCTTGAGGAGAGATTAATAGTATCAGGACCTTCTGGGGAGTGCTTCTGCTACAGGCAGCACAAGGACATGGGCACCACTGGTAGGCAGCCCGCAGGCCGCTTAGGATTTATTGCATAGGTCAAACCAAACTGTAAACACCAGGAGACTAATGGGGAGGCAGCTTAGGTCTGTGCAGCACTGGTGTCTTGGTTTTGATTAGATTAATTCCTCAGTACGTGGGCTGCTGTTTTGAACCAAATTTTTCCTTAGGGTGGTAACCTGAAGAAAAAGGTTTGAACGCAGGGAAGAGGCACGTCTCCCAAAGCAAAAGAGGTGGGCACAAGGTGTAAGCAGAGCACAGACAGAGAGGCTGCACCCTCCCTGGACACTCATTCTATATAATCAGTCAAGAGACTGTGTCATGTTCCAGAGGTGGAGCACTGCTGACAGCCAGTGGGATCCTTCTCCCCGCCACGCAGCTGGCGGACATCCCCATCCCACATCCCAGGGGACACAGCAAGCTGAGCCACGGCCTGGGTTAGGGAGGTCTAATGTACTCACCTTGATGGGGGGCCTAAACAGTTTAAAGCAAGAAAACAAATTCCCTTGGTACAGTAGACACCCACCCAAAGTATGAAGCACTTTTGGTAATAAATATTTTTATGATGTTTCAATTGGTGCTGAAACCAGAAGGAACTGGCATTGTGTGGGTGCTTAGATATATACGATGACTAGGAGAGGTATATAGGGCCCAAGGGCCTGCTAGCCAGGCAAAATCCCTGGAGTCTCTGTCATCTCCAACACCTGGAGGTAGCCACTGGGGCACCACGCTGCCAAAAGGCCATGCTGTTTAGGAGCATCTCTCACATTTTCACATTTGCATTTAATCGCACTACAAAGAGGATTGATAGAGATGTGAAACATCTGTACAGTTCCCCAGCCCAAATGCATCACCACTTCACTGAGCAGCAGCGCTCGCCAGTGCCCAGGGAAGGGGTCAAATCCAGAAAATCCAGTTGCAAAGCTCTGAAGAAACACCCAAACCTTGCACTTGAAAACATTCAAAATAAAAGTTCTATCTTATTTCTAAGATTTTTCTTTCCATCCCCTCTCTGGAAAGGCTCTCAGTTCATTGACAACTGTCACTTAATTTACTTCAGTAATTGCATTGATGTTCATTTCCAGCATTTGCAGCTTTTTGTGGCCATTGTTTGCTGCTGGCTTCGCAGATGATTTTCTTTCCTCCCATTCATCTTTTTCCCTAGTTCCACTTCATAGTCACAGTCTGGCAGGATTTGTCTTTTCCAGACTCTGCCTTCACTCCCATCTTGTTCGCTATTATTTCACACCATCACAAATCCTGCATTTGCATCTTGCAGGCAATGAGATTGTTATGGATAACTGGCTTTGCTGCTCGACAGGCAGAACTTCATTTAACTGCTCTTTTCTCTTCCTGTTCTGCCATGCAGATGACGTGGTTTTTAAGACTGTCCTTCTAGTCTTCATGACTGTGAATAAGAAAACTCTTCTTTGAGTTTAGGATTACCATGATGACGGTTTTATTACCTACCCATTTGGATTGAAGTTATCCTTCTGGAAATTTTTGGCATGTGTTAGTCAGTCTATGCTGATGTTAATTGCTGTTTTGTTGGGATATGTTTGGAAGTACAGCATCCTTGGGGAAATAGGGAAAATAATATCTTTTTGTAGCAGCAAAAAATGCAGACTGGGACCTAGCTTTTAACAAATTTTTTGCAGGGTGATCAAGCCATGGAGGCAGAAGCTCTGAGCTGAGTTGCTGGCTGTGACACAAATTGTATGGACAAGATTTTTCTCTATTTATATCTTAAATATTCCACTTCAAATAGAGATGGTGCTGGCAGAATTATTATCTAGACTGTTAGTGTTATCACACAGAAAACACCAGCATTATCACACTTCATATCACCTGATTTTTTCTTTACTGAGCCTTTCTTATATTTCGACTGCAGCAGGCCAAATGTTTTAACATCCTCCTATTCAGTCAGTTGAATTCATTTTACAAGAGGATTGGTTGATACACTCTACAACTTCACACCAAAGATAGGTAGAAGCTCTAGCCACGATACCCAGTCTGAGGCCAAAAATAAGTTATCAGCTCTTTTATGCAGCACTTCTGTGGGTACATGGAAATGCCCAGCTGATCCTCTGCTGTCTTATCCCTTATCTCATCTGTACCTGTCCCATTCCCTCTTGGTCACATCCATCTCTGGAAATTTCCTGGTGTGACGGGACTGCCCAGAAGCTCTGCTGTCATGTTGGTATACATATAACAACTCTCGGTTGCAAAGCAAGCGTGAAGGATGCCAGGCCTTTAATCTGAGCCCCTCTACCACAGCAGGCCCAAGAGTGTCAGCGTCCCTGCTTGTCTGTGTGGGATCTTACTGCATCAAGTAGAATGCTGAGCACCACCTCTTTAGGTTCTCATTGTCAATGTTTCCTCGGTCAGGCCATTGAAGCCTGAGGTCTGTGCTCAGATCTGTCTGGACATGAAAGCAATGGTCCAAGGAATGAGAGTATCACACTGTCCATCAGATTTAATGTCCCCATGGAGATGACTTACATTTGCATCTCCTCACATTATCTGAAAGTGATCTCAGGTGTCTATTTCCCTCTGGCTTGTGCACTTTCTCTGTGCACTGCTGATAAATCAGCAAGTTTCCCCTCCTTGTGCTGTGCCAGATGCAGTCACAGTTTACAAGCCCGCACTTACTCCAGAAAAAAAGACACTGGGGAATATTTTGAATTAGACAAGAGTATGCCTTTCCCTGGATGTTATGAATCACCCTGAAGATATTTACCTTTGCCAATTGCCTTTGTGCATTTTACCCTTTGACTTAGGATGGTGGGGAAAAAAAATCCTCTGGGGTGAAATGAAAATAAATTTAAATAGTTCACAGATTTTTCTTTAACAGAATCTTAACAAGATATTGCTTTACAAAATTTCTAAAGAGTCTTTCCATTTTTTGATAATTGCAATTATAGTACGGGGATTGATTAGTTGTAGAAAAATAATTATACACCAAATTAAAGCAAATTGAAATAGACTCAAAATGTTGGCACCCATTCCTGCTGTTTCCAACAGGAAGAATTAATTTGACCAGGACAGTTATATCGCAAAAATGCTTGACTTCAGATAAAAAAAACATGTAATTCATTTTTTGGCATTGCAACAATGAATTTTCATAAAAGACTTAATTGTGGGGCAGTGCTGACTGGGCAGAAGGCAACATATGAGATTTGATTGCAAAAATCAATAGTTAAAACAGAAATTGATAAATCCTCAGAAAGATCATTTGGTCCATTTGCATAGCTCAAAGATGAGTTATTTCTGCTTAAATCTAGCAGGGAAGGCTAGACCTCAGGATGAAGCAGACTTCTCTTCAGACCCCTAGAATAGGAAGTGTTTATTAAAGGCATTGCCCCCCTCCCATAGCAGTAGTTTTATGCAGGTGTGGCTCTGGGCTGGCACAAGAGATGTTCAATGCATTATCATTTGAACAGGAAATGTGTGGTGTGATCAAAGTAAAGTGTGCGGGAATTAAATGGAAAGATGCCAAAGAAATGTCAGTCAGACCACACACACCCCAATTCCAGCTGCAAACGCATCCAGACTGCAGGAGCCCAGTGTCTTAAATGGTAGCCCCTCAGACTCCGTCAAGAGCCTTCTATCAGTTATGTGCCAGATCAAAGGACAGGAAAAGCACAAAGGAAAAATCCTTAACCCTCTTCCTTCTGGTTCTTGCCTTCAGCCATTATAAAGTACGATTCAATCTCATTGATGTTCCCTATTACAGATCACACCGGTGCTGGGGGACAGAGCACCCTGGAGACAGCTTACCCAAGCTGTTGACACCCAGACGCCATGCAGTGACAGGTGTCTCTGAGCTACGTCAGTTAAGTGACAAATACCCATTTTAGAGCTGGTATCTTTCAAAAGAAATCAGCATAAACCCCACCACTGCAGTGCAATCCAAAACAAGTTACACTCTGACTGCAAGGCAGAAACAGCTTAAAATAAAGCAGTGAAGTAAGATGCAGTGCTTGTCTGATGCAAACACCAGCAGTGGGCTTCACATGGAGAACCTAAACCCCTTCTCCCCTGCACAGAACCACGTGGCAGCAGCAGCAGCAGCTTTTTCCCCTTCCACCTTGCCACCTGCCACCAAACACCACTATTTGCTCACACTCTTATCTTAATAAAGCAGTGAAGAATAAGGTCCCAGCTGCTACTTTCCTTTCACACCTCCCACCCTCCTCCCAAATAAATATATACAAACTTGAACCAAGACTCCCTTACTGTTAAACACCTTGGCAGAACCTGATGTACTCTCCTAGGAGTATCCGTCTGTCTTACGTCCTTCTCATGCCATTATCAGATATAGAATCATGTAACAGCTCTGCTACATGTTTCACTCTACTAAATTTTAAAGGACTTTGAGAGTAATGGTTGATTTGGCCCCAGTGTCCTGACTAAACTACAGACGCATGAAGAACAGCAGCAACCAAAGCACCAACAAAACAAGTGTATAATCTACACTTTCTACACTAAAACCAAATGTTGTTTCAGCTCTGGTTTATCAGCAATTAAAATAAATTATTAGAGAAATCAAAGAAGTATTCAAACCTCCAATGTGTTGGCAGACTTTGATCGAATTATTTTATTAGTTCATCACAAGCGCAGAAAATAACACCTGCAAATTAGAACTACTCCAGATTGCTAGGTGCCAGAAGAAAAAAAATTGCAGAGATACATTAAGTTATTAAAGTATGCTATTAAATGTCAAGAAGAATATCATAAAAATGTTTAATTTATGGAATGACTATATTTGCTGAAGGGCATCAACATGATAACATTAGCGTTTTACACAAAATTCATCCGGCAATGTAGTAGCTTTACCTCTAAAGCCTATTATAGCTTTATTCCCTGGGGCAGAGGCTGGAGAACTGCCACTTAATTGCCAGTGCTATAAATTAAAGGAGTGCTTGAGTCAGATGTCATCCAGAGCTTACAGACCGAGCAGAGTGGGTAGGAGATGCTGACAAGAAGCTTCCCAATGGCTCTCCCAGCACTCCGAACATAATTAATTCTGCTGATCTTTTATGTGCATCTGCATTTGCATTGTATTTAAATTAAATACAGCTGTGTGCACTGAGCTGGGCAAAGCCTGGATAGCTAGGAAACTAAAAGCATGAAGGAAAAAACAGTGATTCTGTTTTCTTGGCTATTGTTTAGCACATTACATAGGGAAATGTAAGTCTAACAGCTTACAGAGAGCTACAATTCCCCCAGGTGTTAAGAACTATATTCCAAGCCAAAGCGGGGAATAATTTCTAGGAAATACGTGAAGACAGGATTGCCCAGCACATGGAAGTCAAAATCCTAATTGGCAGAAGTAAAATAGATCAAATTCCCTACTAATGACAGAAATCATCCTGGAATGGCAGCTCTGTGTCTTGTATCTACAGACAGGGAATAGTGACAAGCACTGAAGGCATTGGATAGAGCCCATCAAATTCACCCACAGGAACCAGTTTATTCATATTCAGCTGCCTGCTCCTATGATTTAAGCTGTTTGCTTGCTTTTTTCGCCAACATGTTCTATCAAAAAATAAAGGCAAAACAAAAGCTCAGTATAGTCACTGCAGCCCCAATTTTGTATTTACAGGTTACAATCAGAGAGGCAGTATTAATAAACACAGCATTCCCACTGCAGATGGCACCTCACCTTTCCCTTTTTACTTATAATCTTGTCATAACGTGAGCTTTTTCCCTTCTTTTTCCTGAAAGAAATAGGGTTTTAATCTAACAAAATACTTAAACAGCAAGGTTAGGGATGGAAATCAAGGTTTGTCAGTGGTGAGCGTTGATCCTTGAACGAGGTACATGATTACAAGGCCATTTGTTTCATGATGGAATCAGATGATATAACGGCATCAAAGCCTGAAACCAAGGTCATCTACCATTCAGTTGCTTCCATTTGTTTGTTGTGTGTGTCAGGTCGTGGTGGCCCAGTTCACCAGAGGAGCTACATTCCAGCAAGGCTGAAGGTTCCCTCAGAGAAGGTTATTTTATGGTGAGAGTGTGTCACCACTGAGAGAAATTTGCCATTTCTTTCCCAATTTGATAATTACAATTTTATTTCCACGACTCAAATACAAGATTTAATGCTTCCTTCCATTCAAGTTCACCTAGACCACCCGCAGAAAACAGACATAAATCAACATTTTTTAAAAAATCTGCATCATTCTGATGAGTGGTGACAAATTATATGGAAACATATGAAATTCAGTATGGCTGGGGGAAATCTGCCTCCACTTTCTACTGGGTTTGTGGGAAGTGGATGCAAAATAAAAACTGAACATGCACAGATTAACATGGACACAAACATGAAAACTATTATATATTTTAATTAATCTGCATGAAAAAAAGCCTCAACCAAACCCTCAATAGCTAACTAAACTCATATAAGTGCTAAGAGCTATTTCCACAGAAGGTCTTTGCCACATTCCTGTTTGCCACACCTAAATATGAGGCAGCTGCAGTCAGGAGTGGCAAACACAGTCCTGAGCTCTCAAGCACCAACTGAGGAGGTGGAGGAGACTCCGAGGGAGTACCATGAGCCAGCACATGACATTCCGGATGGAAAAATCCACCAAAGGGGAATGTTGCAGGGCACAAGTTACGGTATTTCTCCTCAGAGATGAGACTCCATCCTTGCACCCTGAGTGATGTACGGGAGATCAGGTATGACAACCTACAGACCCAAACTGGACTGAGGCAATGGCATTCCCTATGGGAAAACGGCTCAGCAACTGGGGCACTGGAGACCACAGACCATGTCCTCTTTGGCCTGAAATATTCCAACCCTCGGATCCCGTCACAGGGACAGCTCCAGACACTGTTCTGGGATAGCCCATATGGAGTACAATGGCGTAAAAGCCAACCACAGTGCCTGGGAGCTGTTGTTCCATGTGTGACACATCTCTGGTCATGTGGGAAAAAAAGCAGGTTTGCAAAAATAAAAATCAAGGATTTTCTGCACAGCCGAGATTAAAAATTAGGGCAAACCATGCTGATGCTTGCACTTCCTGATGGCCAGGGTAAGCTAGCACATGGCCAACTCTTCATTTCACCAATCCTAGGACAAAAGAAGACCAAAAAATCTCCCAGTGTTTTCTTAAACTTGTAAAGCTTGCCAGGGGAGGATTTGATTTTCTGTGGCAGGACATCCTAAGTGACCTTCAGTTCACTAATGGCAGGTCATTCTTGGCTCTGATTGCTTCTTCAAAGAGTGCAATGGCATAATCAGTACAAAAATTTACTGAGAAATATAAGCTATTTCCAAATGTAGCAAACTAATTAATAATTAAAAACAAGATGCAAGCAAACATATTAATAGACAAAGGTAAAGGCTATTGTTTCATTCAATAATTCAGAAACAGCAGTTGTATTTCTTTCAGAAATTAAGCTAACCCAGAGAAACTAGGAAAAGGTGAGGGAACCCTGTCCTCCTTTATGAAAGTCTGGAAAATCTTGCAGTATCCCAAAATACGCAAAGATTCTGAAAGCTTCATTTTTTTCCATAACAACTAGAGGATATGAATTGTGGGAAATCAATGGTGCAGACAGTTAGAAAATTGAAGTTTTTGCACAGTGGCAAAGACAAAGAATCCTGCATCTCCTAGAGGGAAAGGACAATGATTGCTTGTAACGGAAATATTACAAATACTAGTGGAGAAATGCAGACTGTATTAGAAATCACTATAAAAAGATCCACATTTCTGGTTATATCAATCAAAGACAAAATCTAAGTACTAGGAAACCAGAAGATGCTGAGGAATCAAAGTTGCCAGAAGGATGTAACAGATGCTGAGTGGAGCAGCACCAGTATGCAGAGTTACCAATGAGACAAGGAGATTTCTAGAAGTTTAGCTGAGATAGCACTGGTGCTCAGTTGTGGGTAAATGGGATTTGACTAGCACGTGCTGATCAAAGTTTTGCTGGCTGCTTTGTTGCAGAAGCTGGCAAGGGTCACTCAAGCAAGCTCTGAGCTTGTGAATTGCCAAGACACACTCTAGGATGCACACCCTACAGTCCCCCAGACACCCAAAGCACTCTTTGGTAGTCCAGTCACAGCATTTCCCATCGCTATAGGCACTGGTTGGAAGGGACCTTAAAGATCATCTATTTACAACTTCCCTGCCGTGTACAGGGGGCACCTTCCACTAGACCAGACTGCTCAAATCTCCCTCCAATCTGGCCTTGAACACTTCCAGGGATGGGCATCCATGACATCTGCTGAGCCCATGCAGATGTTTTGAGCAAACTGAGGGAAATTACTCTGAGTGGCTGTGAACCAACATGCGCTTTTTATAGGCTCTGAAGCAGCCCTGATAGCCCTGATACATTCACCCATGGTAGGAGAGGGGCTAACATGCTCTAAAGCCTGCCATATGCATCTCAGCTTTATCAGCCCCTCCGAGGCCAAGAGGGGTAGGAGGGAATTCGGAGGAGCTGGATGGGCCCTGCTCTGCTGCCTCTGGCTCAGACTAAGGGCAGCTGGCACATGAATGCAAAACAGCTGCTATAGGATGAATGTATATGCATGTCTGCAAATGTGCACACCAGTGGGATTTTGCTTATAGGAAGAAAACTGTTATGTTTCCCTGTACGACAAAAGGTTCTTCAGCACACAAGGCTATTACTCTTCACTTGTTTTTCACCATTTACCCATTTAAAAACTTGCAGTTCTCTAGTCAGGCAATAGAAACGCTGTGGCATAACAACTCAGTTACACCACATGAATAATGAATTGTTGAGGCTTACCAGACATCAGCAGGTTCCTCCAGTCTACCAACCACTTATAAATACCAACCACATTTGCAGAAATCCCTGCTGATTCAAAACTATTTTCAAATAGGAGCTGGCACATTCGTCAGATTTTATATTCCCAGTAAATAATTTATTCAGTTTCAGCATCTGGCAAACAACAGAAGACAGTACTAAAAAGTCAGCAAAAGGAAAAAGAACTGTAGAAAACTCTTTCTTTTTTTTTTACTGGAAATAAGATGAAGCAACCAAAGAGACATTTGGTAGCCAAAAGATATTGTTACTTGCTGAAAGGTATTTGATTAACCAGCAACAATGATTTGCAATTCCATAGCATTTCTCACAAAATTACCATGACAGAGAATTTCAATGAGCTTCATCTCTGGGCTGGCCAGCAAACAAAAATGATGAACAGCGCAGTGGTGTTTTATCAGTCAAAGGAAGGGATGCAGCTGGCAGAAGCAGGTTTAATTTCTGATTGAGAGAAATGACAGAGCTGAAACCTGAATTGACACTTTTACAGTGTTAGCTAGACAAGGCAACTAAGACACTGCACAACTAAGTAAACTGTAGTCCATCCTCTATCTGTGCCCACTTTCGCCCGTAAAAATACAAAAGTACAAACTTGAAAGTAAAACTGAAAGTTGCTAACTTTTGCAGAAAAAGCATCCCAGGCAAATAACTGAGGAATGGTTTTTGCTGCTGTCCTTATTAGACAGACGTGAACATTTTCAGAATTTTCCTTGGGACTGAAATAAACCAGGCTGGAAGAGGTTTAGAGGTCATCCAGCTCATCACTGGGCAATCCTGCACTAAGCAGGATTGGCTCTATCTCTGCCAGCCTGGCATATGCTTGTCTGTTCCTGAAAACCTCCAGTGATGAAGAAGCCCGGGCACCCCAGCCGCCTTCTCCAGAGTGCAGCCAGCCACATGGGTAGCAAATGTAGTCTAACTTTCAGTTAAATGTCCTTTGCTGGAATTTCAGGTAATTACTTCATCTTTGTAATGGATATGGATTGCATTCGACTGCCTTCAGTGCAGTTCTGATTTACATATTTGAAGATTATTTGGTCTCACTTCAGTAACTTCTCTAATTCCTTATGTCCAACACAATTCTTCCAGCCTTCTCTCAGAATTCATGGGTTTAGATTTCAGGCATTTTATTACTCTCCCATGACTTCTTTGCATCTGCTCTGCTCTGAACTTGTAGAATGGTACTTGAAATAGGACACAGTTTCAACAACAATATAATATTTTTTACACTCATTTAAGTTTAAATTAATATTGATTGATTGATTGATTGATTGCAGGAATGCAGCTTATCAGCTTTCTTCACAACTTGCTTTTGCACAGGATCATTCTAATCTGTTTTGGGTTACAAATCCATATGTATACACCTAAGAATATGTAGCCCAGCCTCCCTTCCTCAATGCACAAAGTGATATTATAGATCTTTCTTATCAGATACATCTCAACTGACATCATTAAAGGAATTCTTAAAGCACAGGCAATCAGAAGACCTGAAATATTCAGGTTATTGAGTTGCAGAAATCTGCATGCTTAAACCTCAGATACAAGAGCTACTGAAACACTATCCCTGAAAGAACTGGAAGTCTGCTTAAGGAACGGAAGATTCAGACTGGCCTACAACTGACAGCACAATACACTAGTGAGTCAAAAATGGAACAAAAAAATTACAGATAATATGATGGGGCAATCATGTAAGCTGGTGAAAGATCAGGAACCATCCTGCATTTATTATCCTCTCAGTCCAGCTCAAAAATAGCAGTAATTGCTATTTGAAAATAACCAGTAATTATTTTAAGTGAAAAAGTATGCATAGCCAATGTCCATTCCCTAAAATGGCAATTTTCAGACAAGGTAAAACCAAAAGTGAATGTGCAGTGCATTTTCCAGGGTAGTAAAATTTTAGCTCAGTCAGCTTATTATAGAGAAAAAAAAGCATTAGGCAATGTTCTCACACTTCCAGTTCTGTTCTGTAATAAATGTCTTCCAAGAGAGCTGCATTAGCAAATTCTGTCGTGTAATCCCAGCAAACAGTTCTGATGTTAATTTTTTGCAGAGGTGCTA
Source organism: Struthidea cinerea (assembly GCA_013397865.1). Lineage (NCBI taxonomy): Eukaryota > Metazoa > Chordata > Aves > Passeriformes > Corcoracidae > Struthidea > Struthidea cinerea. The sequence continues at coordinate 556,332 of VZTI01002748.1, forward strand.
TTCCAGTCCTGGGAGTGAGCTGCTCATGCCCTCAAGTGCTGTTTGCTGTGGCAGTGCCAGGGCACTGCAGGAACAACTTGCATCTCATTGTTCAGGGTGTCGTGAGTGATGTAGAGTAATGAGACATGACACTGAATAAATTGATGGAATGAGATACAACAGGAAGCGTGGGACTGAGCCCTACAGACGAGACCTTTGTGTTGGTTAATCTGAACCTTTAATTTAATTAGATTTACGTGCAATGACAGCAGGGCATGAGGGCACAGTCAATCTCTGAGCTGCTTTCTGGGAGACACCGCTCTCCCTAGATGAAATAAAATAATGTAAAAAGGTCTTTCGTGTAGGGCATGCTGCAAGTTTTTTTATTACACTTTTTATTTCTATTATAGACACTGTTCCTAATAAGTACAGGGCCTCACTCTGGGAAGTAGCAGAGGACAACCCTCAGCCTGGAAGCAAGCAAGAATATCACCTTGATTTGTCAGAGATACAGAAATAAAAATTTGATCCACTCATTATAGCACCTAAAATAGACACTGGCATCTGGGTTCAAAAGAGTGACGAGCAGTTGCATCCGTGCATCAGCCAGCACAGCCAGGCCCTGGCTCTGCCTCGGGACAGTGGGGACATTTGCTGCCCATGCTTGCACCACAGGTTACCAGCAGCTACTAAAGGCAGCCCTTACTACATAGAAGGCTAAAGCGCTCCACTCTGGTGTTGTACTTTGAGCCCATACCAGGCACTCAGGGTCTCAGACAGGGTCACACATTACCTGCTACACCTGAGTACCAGGCCAGGGACTGAAAATCTGACAACTATTCCTTATTTCCACTCCTTTTTCCTCACACAAGAATAAGGTGGCTAACTGCTACTGTGAATCACGTTGCAATTACCTTTTAACTTCTATATAAAGAAAAGGTTTTAAGGATTAATGTAAATCCTTGCATTTTTGTGCAGAGCAGACAGACATCTCCACTGCACTGGTGGGAACTTGGAACAGATCTGAGGCTGTTCCCACCTCGTACCTTCTGGAGCTGAACTTCAGCACATGGAGACTAAGCAGACATGGTAGCACACCTGCAAAGTGATGGGTAAAAGGAAATGCAAACAAACAATACCAGTTTATCACCATATCTTGGCTGAAGTAATGTCAGAAACATCCTACTTCATTGATTTGGAAATCAAAGTCAAAAACCATGCAATAACATTCTGACAGAGTAGAAAAAGAGCTTCTCCTCTGCTAATGCTCCTTTGTGGTCCAGGTTGAAGCTAGACCTAATACCGTACAACGGCACATTGCTAGTGTGCTTACCCATATTCCTCTGAAGAGTGGGTTTGCCTTCCTGCTGAGATGACCTTGGCCAACTGGAGGAGTGGAAGAGAACTGGACTTGTGAAGACAGTGTAGAAAAAAGAGGATAAAACCCAACGCTATTCAGTTAAAGAGATCCTGGGATTATAAGATGGGGAAAAATCAAGAAGAGGTTTTTGCCACCACCTGGGAGGTGTTCACATGCAGTATGTAGCTTCTTTCTTTACAGAGAAAGTGAGCATATAGTCTATACATGAATCCAAACAGATGTGGAGCATTTGTATTTGATGTTTTAGTTTGGATCTCTTTTTCATTTACTCCTTACAATGCTCTTGAAACTACTGAGCTGAATCTGACAGGCTGGAATTTGGTCTTGCTAGTGATGCATTTGATCGTTTTAGCTCATACCTTTCAAACCTTCACAGACAAATGCCTACTCTCCCTCCCAAGACACCTTGCATTCAAGGCTTGTACCGAAGTGCAGTGCCTCTGGAGCATTTGAGCAGAACCTGTTTGCAGAAATGTGTCAGCAGGCAAGAGTCACAGCTCCCACGTTATCCTGGTAAAGTTGATTTCTGAACTGTGACACAGATTTCACATGAAACAACACATAAGAATACAACACCCTCGACCCCAGACCTTCCCATCGCAAAGTAGGGCGGGCGAATTGCCCTTTTAATCTTGTCTCTGCACCCATCTCTACAGCAATGAAATATATTTTCTCCTTCTTTTCTGAATTCCCTCCAATTTATACAGAGTTTCTGCTCTTGCAGATCCCTGGACTTTGTATTTACTACTTAGCTCCTCAGATGTTTTATTTCAGTTTGTTATTCTCTGCTCAAATTTCTAGTAGGTCTAGATCCCTTTGTAGCATTTATTATCTCCTTCTATTCTCTGGTCTCAATAACATCGCTACTTTCATTATCATGCAGCTTCCTCTCTCTTTAAGATCATTAGAAAAATATTCAGTGAAATTGGATCAAATAAAATCCCATACAAGCTTCTCAATAATTTAATCCATTTTGAATCATTAGAGCACACATTTTTATTTTCATATAATGCCATTATCTTCATAATAAAGTTAATCCAAACTACTTTTTAACTGCAAAAATCCAGAACATACTGCATAAAATTATTTAAATCCAAATATATTGCATTTATTGCCAATTTATTAACTAGTTTTACAACTGCTTAAAAATAAAGGAGATTGTAAGTCTTCTGCATTGTAAATCCAGGTAACTACTTGTTCATAGCTCTATTATTGTCTAAATGTTTCATGAAAGCAATTAAGTTCCCATTTTCTGCCAGGTCTGGTTTTATCACCAAACAGAGAGATCTAATTAGCATAGAGCAAGAGAGATTCAATAATTTAGGAAGAATGTCATAACAAATCTTCATCACCCAGATTGCTATACCACACCCCTCACTGATGTCTCTGAGTACATCAGTAAAAGGTTCTGTTCATTCACGTTTAAATCACAAAATGCAGATGTTTCAGGATGCTCACTGATGTTAATGTGAACTTGCAGCTCTGTAAAGAAAAATCACAGAATAAGCAAGTGCAGAAAAAGCCTCTGCACAAGCCAGAAGGCTCAAGCACATGTGCAATAGTGTCATAAAACAACAAGTACCTGCTGCAAATGACAAAAGCAAAAAAAGGAAGAAAAAATAATTAGAAACCTAATAGCAAACAAACTTAATCAACAGCCAGTGAAGTGTTGCAGAACATATGGTTGAAGTCTTCATTTCAGGCAAAATTGGAAGCATTCAGACACCCTGAAGTATTCTGCAAGTGTCCATCACTCAGAGGTGTTCCCTGCTGCACTTCACAAGGGCTTCCTAGGGGCCTTCTCAGTCCAACTCATTTCAGAACCAGAGGCACCCCATTTCTTCTGCTGTATGTGGCACCCCCCACTGCCACACCAAGATGGCAAGAGAAGTATCCACTCCAGTGGTGTCTCCCCAGCCCTGCTGGGGCAGGAGAAGTGGAGGCAGCAGCAGGGGCAGCACATGCTTGGGGTCTTAAAGTCTGGCTGGGGAAAAAGAGGGGAGGAGAGGGAGAGGCTCTTTGGTGTCAGAGAAATAACATTTTACATGGCTATCAGTATGTTCTGTTAATGCGGTAATACATTCTGTTCATACGCCATGTAAAAATAGTTTCATACCTTTTAGTTGTGAGACTTGGCCAGACCAAACATTTCTGTCACTCCCCATAGATCTTCAACCTTCCTTCCAGTCAAGACAGGAACTGTACATCAAAAAAGGATAGAAGTTCAAAAGCTAGCAGAGATCTTGGTGAGTTGGACAGGCATTCAGGATTGAGCAAAATTAACTTTCCACAATACAAAGAACAGGAGTAATCAGGAAGGGATGAAATATGCATTCAGAGTGTTTTACCTTCCTGAAGATACTCTTTTCTGAAAATACATTTGTCCTAAAAGGATGTTATTTGGTCACATAACTACTACTGTTGCCTGTGATGAAAAAGAATTGCACATTTGAATGTAAGTTTGACCTAGTGAGGTAATCATGGGTTGATATACGTAAGACTGCAACTCTGGGATGAGTTGAGGGAGAATTGCCTGGTTCTGTGGCATGAAAGGAGAGAGCTGGAATAGATGTCATGCATTGACCATCAGACATAGTACAAACTCATGCATTTGCCTCTTGCTAGACAGATATTACTGTTATGGGCCAGAGTTTCACTCAGCTTCCCGATAAATTAAACCAATGGGGCCTTGTGATGGCCTAAAGCATCTGTCATCACTGAACCTCAGCATTAGCTTCAGCAGTACTTCTGTACAGAAAAAATAGAGGTGGCTCCATATAAGCAGAAGATCTTATGTAGCATTTTCACTACTGCCTGGGCTGTTCAAAGACCAAGATGCCACAGAGTACCGTGACCCAGAAAAAGAACCATGGGCTGCGTACAAATTATTCGGTGGATCCTTGCAGCTATAGGGTCCAGTACTGCAGAAAGCAAAACTAGCTAAACGTTATCATCAGTAAATGAACAGCCAAAATACCAGTGCAAGAGCCACAGCTCATTACCCCTGTAAATTGCTGATCCAGAGAAATATCACAGAGTAAGCATAAAAATAACTGAACATGGTTTTTCTGAGCTCACTCACTCTGTGCCCCAGCACAGGACAAAAATGGAAAAAACCATTTCTTTGCAAATCCTCCAACACATTGCACAGAAGCATGTTTACAGTACGTGATTTGCTTATAACTGGAACCTAGCACAGAAATTCCAGCTTCTTAGCTGGATTTAGGTAGCAGCACAATTTAGGTTCAAGTGTATCAAGCAGCAGTAGGAAAATACATAAACCTATTTTTTTTAAATTTAGATAAATGACCAGGTGCTTTAGAGTGCATGCTCAAAAAGAGGACACAAAACAGAGGACAGGTTTGCCAACGGGTTTTTCAGCAACACCTGTTGCTGAAAAATTTATCTGAGTCCAGGTGAGACAGATAATTTGGCTGTTTTTCCTCTCTATTTCAGCACATCAGATTTGACAGGCCAAGAGGAAATGGCCTCAAGGTACACCAGGATAGGTTTAGATTAGATATTAGAATTTTTTTTCATGGAAAGGCTTGTGAAGCATTGTTACAAACTTCCCAGGGAATTGGTAGAGTCTCCATCCATGGAGGTGTTCAAAAAATGTGTGGATATAGTACTTGAGGCCATGGTTTAATGGTGGATATGATGGTGGCGCTCAACTGATGAATGGACTTGATGATCTTAAAGGTGTTTTCCATCGTTAATGATTCTGTGATTCTAAATTATGTTGGTGCCTAGATGCAGAACTGAAAACCACTGAGGCAAATATGTGTTCTTTTATTTTTCTCATGTATTTCCATATCCAGCTTAATTTCAGAATTCTGGGGTGGTTGGATTTATTTTCTTTAAAACTACCTTAATCTCTGTAAGATCTCGGGTAATTTTTGCAGGAAGATTCAGAGATCTTTTTCTTGTTTCTATATTTCCTCGCTTATCTGAAAACAGGAGATTTCTTAATGATCATAAAGTGCCCTTCCAGATCTAATGCAATAAAGACATCTCTCTTTCAGGAAAGGAGACACTTTTTCCTTTTCTCTTCTCTAAATAGCCTCTCTAACATTTGTCTTTATTGAGTATTAGCTGCTCACAGCTGTCTCTCTGTTCATTTCTCTCTCTAAACTCTGGGCAGGTATGCTCTCTATAGCTTGGTTGCCATTTCAATCACAGGGCCCAGTGGGCATGTTATGTCAATACAGTGATATTTGCAGTCTTCTCTATCTGTGTGTGTTTTATTGAACAATTTGATACCAATTGCACAAGTTAGGCCTCTGTGCCTTATGAATGTTTTATTCTCCATCACCCATCAAGTGACATAACTTTGGGATTACAGAATGAACATGTACAGACATTTTTGCTCTTCTTTTGCATTTCATTTCTAGTTGAATAAAGAGGACGAATAGTTCACTGACTACAGCAGTAAGAAAAGTGGTCTTTCAGAGAAGTGAGTTCAATTATTGGCACTGCCAAAACAATCCTGTGGCTTTATCTGCCCTGCCCAAGAGCATATGATGCAGAGGTCCTTGATTTACTGGTCCTTGATCAAGGTAATTCCTAAAGCAAACCTCCAGAGCTGGCCCAGAATAACAATTGTCCTCTCCTCACAGACCTCTGTTGCTGCATCATGCTGTGCTAAGCAGCTGAAGGTGTGGCTGTAGTGTCCTGTCACACTTCCTCTGAGTGATTCCCATTTTCACACAGGACCTTATTCACGAGTAGAGAAACACATTTTTACTGTGAGGGTGAGCAAGCACCAGCACAGGCTGTCCAGGGAGGTTGTGGAGTCTCCATCCTTGAGGACATACAAAAGCTAGCTGACATGATCTTGGGCAACCAGCTTTAGGTGTCCCTGATTGAGCAGGGGGGATTGGACTAAGCGACCTTTGGAGGTCCATTCAATCTCAAACATTTCATGATTCATTGAAGAGCCAATAGTTATCTACTTTGGCATGAAGATAACTCCTCTCCAGGCTCTATGGGGTTGATGAACAAGATCTCCATCAACTGCAACAGGAGATATCTCCCAGACGTGGCAATATGTGAATGGATGTGTTTGAATCTGGAGCTGGAATTCGACTCATGTACCTCAGCTCCATGTCGGTGAGATGGTGACAATACACTGTCCCTTTCTGACAGGACCGTTGTTAGAGAAAAATGTTTAGTATTGGAAGAGCTGCACCACTGCTAAAGAAGTTCATGACATTTACCTTACAATGACTATTAGCTGAAGTCCCATCATTTCTAACTAATTCTGAACAATTGAGGGGGAATAGTTCGTCAAATACACATATGCAAAGCCAGCATATGCAAGTTTTGGTGTGAGGTGGAACAGCTGTAATCCTACTTCCATGATGTCATTTAGAAGGGGTCAAAAGAAGCTGAATCTTATCTAAAACCAGACAGAGTATGACTAATGTGGACAAGTCACACTTGGGCCCTTAGCCAGATGGAGTAAGTCAACGGGAGGCTTCAAAATGCAGTTTAGTGAGCACTGGTGTGCAGCCTGAGCAAGCCTTGTGTCAGTAGTGCTATCTCCTTTTATTTTTTACATCTGATGAAAGATAAGGGTTCTCCAAAGCTTAATATTGCTCTGTTAGTTAACTAATGTATGAGCAGATGTTAACTGCTTCAGAAGTGCCAAACATTTCTGTTGTTACTCACTTCAGAGTCAGATGTGTCTAGAAGGTTTTTTTCAGAGCAATGAGCAGGGTTTGAATGCTTAGAGGAGCAATTGTTACTGGCCTGAACTGCAACTATGTGGTTAAATCTCCATACCAGGCTTCAAAAATTGCCCTCAAGGCAGGGCTCTATTCTGCCATTTCTGTGTGTATAGAAAAGACAGCATTCACAGAGTGCTGCAAAATATGGACCATAGCTAATTAACACTGCCTCATTAATCTCATCTATCTGAGAAAAGGGACTGGTTCCTATCACATTTTCGAGTGATCATAGAATCCTAGAATTATTTACCTTGGAAAAGACCTCTAAGATAATTGAGTCCAACCTAAAATCTGATACTACCAGGTGCAACATCGACACATCTTTTAAATACCTCCAGGGATGTGACTCCACCCTTCCTTCAGCAGCCTATTCCAGTTCTTGACGACATTTTCCATGAAGAAACTTTTCCTGATATCCAATCTAAACCTCTCCTGGCACAACTTCAGGTCATTTCCTCTCATCTTGTTACCTGGGAGAAGAGGCCAACCCCCACCTGGCTACAGCCTCCTTTCAGGCAGCTGCAGAGAGTGATAAGGTCCCCCTGAGCCTCCTTTTCTCCAGGCTAAACAGCCCCAGCTCCCTCAGCTGCTCCTCACAGCACTTGTGCTCCAGACCCTTCCCCAGCTCCGTTGCCCTTCTCTGGACACGCTCCAGCCCCTCAATGTCTTTCTTGCAGTGAGGGGCCCAGAACTGACCACAGGATTGGAGCTGTGGCCTCAGCAGTGCCGAGTACAGGGGGACGGTCACTGCCCTGGTCCTGCTGGCCACACCATTGCTGATCCAGGCTGTTGGCCCGCACTACAAGTCATCAAAAGGGGACTAAAGGCACAGAGTTTGAAAGTCTGTGACTGATGTAAGCTGAAGCCCCAGAATCAAACTCAAGTTACCGAAAAATGAAAATCTAAAGCTTACTGAACAGATGAAAGGAAGAAAACTTTGCAAACATCACACTAACAGGGCTGCATTTTGTAAATTGCTGTCAGTTTGGTCTGAAAGGATTAGGGCTGATTCCTCGCTTCAAGGGATGACAGAACCACAGAGCTACATTTTGTTGGATGAGTTCTGAAAAAAGTCTTTCCCTCTAAGCACTGCTGTAAACAGCAGTCTCTGACCTACCACTTCTACAGTTTGAATACAAATCTCCACATACACATCTGAAATGCCATGTGATATTTACCTAATTTCTCATTCTGTTATAAAATGCTCTGCACGAAAGAAAGAAGAGCATCTAAAAGACCAAGCAGGCAGTAACCTGGCACAAAGTGATCTGCTACAGCTCCCTCATCCCTTGATTTCTGTTTGTGCTGCTGAGAGACGAGATGTCAAATGTGATTTTTGATAGGCAGCTACCCAAAGGGCCCTACAAATTTATAACTCTAATGCAGAGAAGCTTTGAAATCAGTGCAAGTCCTGCTGTTCCACTCCCACAGGCTATATACTTGCAGCATGTGATAAGCTAAGCAGCAGTACATGCATTCGGGTTGAGACCTGCAATTAAAACCCAGTTTCTTTAAAAAGTACAGTAGTTTTAACATCATGACATGAGCTGTGCCTCTTTCCAAAAGGAGAGATAAAAGTAATGTTCTAATTAAAGTCTCCTCTTTCTTAAATATGCTGTATCACTCTGTGGTAGTTGCACTGCTCCGAGTCCAAAAGGAGTACATGAGTTCTGCCTAATAAAGTTTTCCCTTTGGATATTTTTAAACTGTGTTGTGTGCTCCTGTAAAACCCCAGTTCATAATTCAGGAACTGGCTGTGTGTCATACACTCTCCATATCTTTGCGAAACACTTGTGCACCTTCTGATGATCCACACAGCCTGCAATAAATACAGAGGTGCATGAGGAACATCCCCAGGCCTAAAAACATTATTGAACACACCTGAATATAAAGAATTTCCATTTACTCAGGGATTCAATGATAATTATTTTGGGTTTTTTTACTAGCTGATCCAAACAAGGAGAGAAAAAAGAAAAGGAAAAATAAATCATTTCCCAAACATTTTCAGGGCACTACAGTCAAAGAGTCTGTAATCCCTACTACGACTGAAAAAACAAACCAAAGCCACCCATGAAGAAACAAAAAAAAACCCAGATCACATAGAATTACCTGTCAATTCCAGGGAGTAAAAAAGCTAAGGCTGCATTTTACTCTCCTAACTCACAAACCAGCTGCTAAATTGACTCCCAGGGGCTGGTCCAGATATGGCACAAAAAATAACAGTAATTAGTGGGGGCCTGTCAATTCCCAGTCAAGACTTTCCCTGATCTGCCATCAATCACAGACTACAATTGTTATTATCCCAACTGCCAATATGCTCTGGAACTCCTAAAGCTGTGTTCAGAGATTTTCAAGTATTTTTTATCCTGCTGCAATACACAGAAGACGAATGACCCTTCTGAACTCTTCCTAATAACATTTTCCCTCTGACCTTTAACCAGCAAAATTAAGACCATGCTCAACTCTGTTTTTCCCAATTCAAGAATCTGAAATGGTTTTAGAAAATGTCACCCAGATATGTATTTGAAATGCAGGGTGTTCAGGAAAGCTCAGTATGACTGTGTTCAAGATCCCAAGACAGTATCATATTTTTTAATGAAGCAAACCTCAGATTAATGAAATCTTGAGAGACATCATGTGTTACCTAAAACATACAACATACCTCAGCCTTCCACAAGGCTAGGGAAAAGAAAGCTGTTTGGTACTCAATATTTTTTGTAACATCTAGACTAATAAAAGTCAGGCTTTAACCTAAATTTCGGGGATTTACTTCATGTTACAGTAGAACCAAAATACATTAGTTACTAACGAAACCCACAAGACAAGTCAGTTCTTGCCCTTAGGCAAGAAGAAAAGTTTTCTTTTTAAAGAAACTTTGGAATTATTACCATATAACTATTGGCTGTGTGCAAAGCTACTGGGAATTTGCTGCTGGAGGCAGAGACCACTGTCAGGAGCACGAGGCATTGAGTTGTGCTGGCTGCTGGTTTATTTCCCAGTAGAATTTAATCCTTAAAGCTCTCTTTTGCCAAACACCTGCACATCCAAATGACCGCTTTTATGTCATCTTCCCCCAATCCCTCAACAGCCAGAGCTCCCTCAGCCTTGCCCTTCTAAACCTGAATGGAGCTGATTGGGGCACAAAATCCCAGGTAAGCTTTATGAAAGCATAACAACAACACCAACAAGAGCTCCTGATGGATGCCTGAAATAAATTGAAATGGCATCTCTCCTGACCTCTAATACTTTATATTTGTCATGTAGCTTCTGAACTTTCAGTCCTGGAGTCAAATCCAGTCCTGATCAGACAGCATAGGTATTGGACTTACCTGACTTAAGCTCTCAGAAAGACCACTAACAATATGCCACAGAGGCCCAGTCTGGTTCCACCTCACTGCTTTTTCAGAATAGTTCCTCCAAATCACCTGGATCTCCTTGCTCCAGTGACTCCCCAGCATTTCTGAACTTGCCATTGTTCATGGTGGTCCAGCATTCCTTGCTGGACCCCACAGGGTGCAGCCAAACAAACTGTGAGGTATCACAGATGTATCAGCATCCCGAAATAATCCTCTCCCACCTCTTTTGTCATCACCCAGACCAAATGTCCAAGGACCACGGTTCTTGCTCTGGGGAATCACACTTCTCTTACCTGAGGCTGCCTATTTGTGCCAAAGTTTTTCCCAGATGTCTCACAGCCAATAATCAGAAATATCAGCATTTTCAGCAATACCTTACTGAGAACTCAAAATCAGTAGTTCTTCTGCAAACCTTACCATAATTGTTGGCAATTAGTCATCCTTATTAAGTAGTGCCAGGAAATGTTCCCAGCCACTGGAACTGAATCACTTGGACTGTTAATTCGTTACTGGGATCCTTGAGAGAGTTTTGCTCCAGGTCATCTAGAAACTTCCCAAATATTCCCTGTGACAGGAAATATCACGGCTAAGAAGTACAGTCAGCAACTGGCCACCCTCTGCTTGAGGGTGAGAATTTAATGCCATGGATGTGGACCATCCCCCACTGGGACAAGTTCCAGGCATGTTTCATTTCCTAACACAGACATAACCCCTGGGTCTTCCATAGAAAAATAGATAAGGTTCAAAAGTAAACATAATAGAAGCCATCCAGGGTAAAACAAAACAGAGTGAAAATTTTGGTGATGAGATCCTCAAATATCATTTGTTTTCCATCCACAAAGGCAGTTAACCAAGATCCCTCAGCATCATACTGTGAGAAGCAAGTTCACCACCAAGATGCAAACTATCTTAAGTTGAAAATCAACTCCTTGAACTTCACCCAGAACCAAACTGAAAGCCAGGAAGATTCAAGAGCATAAATGCTACCAAGTCTCCTGAGGAAAGCACAGCTGAGTTGGGAAGCAGCTGCTTCATTCCCCAGGCAGAGCACATCGCAAGGGTTGAAACTCAAAGGGCACAGTCTGGATCACTACAGCATTGTTTGCATCTAAAAACAAGTGACAATTTTGTAGGTAAGAACAGGTAGAAAAATGGATGGGACCTGTTCAGTTTTTCATCCAGAAGAGCCCAGGACTCATCTTGCCTTCCATTTAGTGATTTTTGCTTTAATAGAAAAACTGTCTCTGAGTTGTTCCCTCACTTATATAATTTGTTTTCTATTTTTGTCCACAAGAAATTTTAATTTCACCTAATTCAAGCTAAGTATCAATCTGATCACTCTTTCCCCACAGGGAAGCCTGGCTTGTGGCTCCATCCCTTCCTCAAGGAAGAGAGGGGTATGTCTATTCCCAGCTTGGTGGTCAGAGCTCATGCTGGATGAGTTGCTACAGTGATAGAGAGTGGTCATTGGAGAGGTGTGAAAATAGACTGTGTCAGGCTGGGTCCCCAATGCAGTGCTAGTGCTGCCATAGTTGGGGGGCTTAGCTGGCAAGTGGTAATTCTGCATCATGCCAGCAAACTTGCAGCCATGGTCTCCTCGTCATCCTGAAGTATAAACTATGAATCATAACCCACATCACCTCACTACCTAAAGAAATAAAATCAAACCCCTTTTCTGTAATATACATGATGTCACTGTGGAACTCACCGGCACAGAACATTGTGAAGGCTGAATGGTTGAGCAAGTTTGAGAATTCCAGGATCATCAGTCATTTGTGGCCATTAAACTCAGCAGTATGGATGGGACCTTACCATACCATGTGGACAGGACCACACCCAGAAAGTCCCTAAACCACTGAGTGCTGGGATCAGAAGTGTTACTCGAGGGCAGTGATCATTCTTATCTGCTTCATCCAAGCATGCACTGCTGGCTCTTGGTGAAGACAGTGTCCTGGGAAAGATAGTCCTGAGGCAGAAGGACATTGCTTTGGTAACATCTGGGATGGGCCGCTGTGTACATGGAAAGGCCCTGGTACAAAGAAGGACTGAGATTACCCACAGGAAGCACTAAGGATTACAAAGTGCCATCCAAACAGTTCCATTAGTTGTTTGAGAAAGAGAGCAACCCTTTCTCTCCTTGACCATTTGAAAGGCATCCAGATGTCAGGTCTTTGCTAAGTAATAGCAAAACCAGTCAACGGGTACAGCCAAGAAGCAGTTTAGAGATGGTCTTCCTTTTATTGGAGCTGTGTGAATGTGCACTCACAAGATGAAATTTGCTCTGTGTTGAAACATTGATAGCACTGCTACAAAATCAGTCCACTTTCCTGCTCCAAAGAGTAACTGATTAGGGCTATGGAATGGTACAGGACTGTACAGGGCTTGAGTTTTCTCAGTGACACAAACACCTAGAAGGTGCTTCACAAATGAAATGCCTTTTGATTTCACCCTCCTGACTCATAATCCTCTGCGAGTGCAGTCTGCTCGACAGCCTGCTCTGCTGACTTGTTTGTGTCTTCCCCACGGGACACTCCAGACTCCGGCAGCCTTGCACATGCCAGAGGGTCCTTCTGCACCCAGCTTACCCCAGCAACAGGAGAAGGGGCATGTGAACACTGGCTGCCAGAGAACACAGAGGTCTCACAGTTTTGTTAAATGGCACCATTCATTAAAGGCTGATTGTGACAGGACAAAAATTTGAGAAATGAAGAACTACGCCTGTCACAGAAGTAAGCTGGATACAGACCAGTGTTCACTAACAGTTAAAGATGATTACCCATCTAATTCCAGAACATCATACTTTATGATACCTAATTTCGGCAATTACAGCAGGGAATGTAAAGAAAAAGTCTGAAAGAAGGGGACCAGAATGTTGGAGCTAAAATGAAGAAGTAATCATTTTTACAGAATGGGCCCAGTTACTGTGTGTTAACACTTCAGGCCCTGGTTTGATTTGCTGAAATTACATACACTTAATCTCCTGTGATCCAAAAACTATTTCATTAACTTCTTACTAACAAAGCATGAGAAATTCATTTAAGTAGGGAAATTAAAAGAGGACAGACCATGTCTGCATTTACCATGGACAATCAGCTGTCTTCACCTAATCTCCTATTTCCAGGCCATTTTCTATTTCCCTTTTATGCCAAAAGCTGTAAAATAAAATACTTCTCAGAATGAAATACTCTACCAAGAAAAATACTTTCTAGTTACCTAAGCTTGCTTCACCTGCCAGAGGACTGTGAGAGACACCTAGATCCAGTACCCACTGCAGTCAGTTTATAACCTTTCCTTGACGTCAGGCAGGCTTCGGGCATAAGGTAATGTTCCCATTCAATAAATAAGGATCCTCTGGGGAGGAGAAGGGCTACAGAAAAATTCTTGAAAAGAGAACTGAAAGAGAGCTGTGCAGGGTTCTACGAGCTCTGAGTTCTGGAGTGTTTTCTCTTACATATAAATATTTTTTGAAGTGCATTTATCAGAATAAAGAAGCAGACTATCTGAAAGTTTTTGGCACCCTAAAGTCCCAGCTGCTTACAAACAAACAAAAGAAAGGAAAAGAAAAAACAGTCATCATTGTTCCAACGTTAACCTGAAAGAAGAAGAAACTTCCTTTTCACCCTGGTACCATCAGAATACATAAGGTACTACAGTTAAAATGACACTGATTATACCTTTCTAGGTTAATAACCAGAGCAGGAATGATGAAAATAGTCTCAGAAAGAAGCTAAAGATGGCAGACAGGCCTCCACTGTAGTCTGAGAAAATCGGAAATTATAGGGGATAAAAGTATGTTAGAAGAAGGTGGGTCAATTTCATTAGAGTTGACCATCAGCCACGTCCACCATCATGTCCATCCAAATGCAATATGTGGAGAATCCTTGAAGTCTAAGGGATAATCAAATTATTTTTAAAAGTACAACAAGATGTGAAAGAAAATTCTCTTTATTAAGGTCTGCAACTGGATCCCTAACTGAAGGAGAACAGGGACAGCTGGAGGGTAATAGCAATCCTCTAAAAGGCAAGAGATAAGGAACATCTGCTAGCAGGGACCTGAGTGAAAAAAAGACCTGTCTGTGAATGGACATAAAATATTAATATTCCCATATCTAAGTTCCCCTAGACAATGGAAGAATTAAAGAGCAAACCTTGAACAAACAAGACTTTTGCAACGGATCTCTGTTCTGTGAAATTTAAACCCGTATTTCACAGCATGTCAAGATTCACAGGATGCCTCTTCACAACTGCACTTCCCAAGAGGAAGCACAACACAGAGCCCTGGAGACTGTGACACCACCAGTCCCCAGGTACAAAGGACTAGATTTCAATGCACTGATTTTGTGTTGGTTGCTTGCTAGCTTGATTTTGTTCTCCCTGTGTCATTTTAATTCTGCCTGTAATCTGCGTACATATTGCAATTGAGTGGCCAGATCAGCAAGGGACCTCAGCAAGCCATTAAACACCTTTGCAAAAAAGGTCAGTGGAACCCTTGACACTTGGCTGATGCACGCTTTGCATGTGTGCCATATTTTCTCAAGGTGGCTATCTTCCCCTGGAGAGGAAAATAACTGGCACTTAAAGCAATTTTAGCAACTGGACATATAAAGGAACAGAATTCCTTGTGATAGATGTCTGCCACTGGCATCAAACTGTATAAAACTGTTTCATAGCCACAACAAGCTTCATTTTGGAAGCAAGAGCTGTGTACTGTTTGGAAGGATCTTCCTTGTCTGCTAAAATGATGGGGAGACACCTTTCCTTTTTTAGCTTGATTTTGCTTCTGGCCCATTTATATACCTTCAGTTCTCACATGATTTTGTCTGTTTTCAGAACATCCTTATTCTTCCCACCAGCATTTTCATAGACAGCAGCTGCATTGCCTCCAGCCTTCATTTAGCTAAACTAAGCAGGAGAAGCTCCTTTAGTTTTTTCTGATATGACAAGCTCCTCCTTCTCATTACCCACAGTGATTCTTCTCCTGACCTTTTCCAGTCTGAAGGCAGAGCTGTACAAGTGATCCCAGACGCATTCAGAACAAGCCCTTGCAATGAATCTTACCATCTCTCCACTGGAAATAGGGGAATATTCCTTTTTACATACCTGCAGTACTGCTAGCGTCACACTTGGATCAGTCAATACACCAAGAAGTTTCCTCTGGAAGAGAAGCCCAACAATCCTCAGCTCACAGAACAGCTGGCTCAGGTGGCTCTTCCTTCCTGCAGTCCTGCCTATTGAAGGGACTCAAGCAGGAGACACAGAGCAAAACCCTTCTGTAAGAGGAATTAAGATGCAGCCTGCATCTTTATGCTATATAGTAAGCCAAAATTGATGGCAAATGTATTCAGCTGCTGGATATCAGGCCTGTGTTATCTATCTGCAGCAAAGTCCACATTGACAAATTTTTTCTGAGTCCCTCTCTATTCAGCCCGAGGTTTGACGCACACTCAAACCTGCTGACGTTTCTCTCCCAGCATGAGCTACTGAGGAATTTTGGAGATACTGACTAAATTTGAAGCCACACAGGTGAACATTTACATGCTAGGTATGCTGGAAGATTTGCAGTGCAATGCTTCTGACAGTAGAGAACAAAGCTGTGATAAAACATCGATGTCTGGGTGAGCCTGCAAATATAAGACATCAGCATCCCAGCTGATGTGAGTCACTGCACATCCACAGACACTCCTCAGCACTTGCCTACAAGCTGGTGAAAGCTTTATAACACTGCACGTGTCCTTCCTTCTGCAGTGTGATGGAGAACATAAGAGAACTTGGTGGAAGAAGCTTGAGTCATCAAAGATATGGGGAAGACTGAAGCTTGGCTGCAGTGGGAATCGAGTGTTCCCTGGGCAGGAACACCACCACACTCTGGTAGGCACTCTGAGGCTCAATGTCAGACATCCCGTCAAACTCCCTGTGCTGCCTGCAAACAGCTTTGGCACACGTGCTGCAGCAAACAGCTGCAGATCTTGCAGATGTGCAAAGATCTTCCCAGACTATTTGAGAGAAGGCAAAAGCCACCATTGCTGTGCCTGGTTTTGGCCAAGGGATGAACCTGAATGCATCAAAAGAGCGAGGAAGAAAGGCCTGGAGTGTCTCAAGCACACCCGGCTGAGGAACCCGCCATCAAGAGCAAGGCTGGACAATGCCTGGCACTGAGCTGTGCCTGCATGAGGGTGAATGATGAGAGCAGCTCCCAACAGCAGCAGTAAGCCAGTCTCAGCAGCTCTCCAGCAGCTTTAATTCACAGGGGTTGCAGCAATGCCAAGCCAGTCTCAGATGACAGAGGATGTTTCACCAGCAGGTACCCAAAATGCTGTACAACAGACAACCCTGACACATAAGATATTTTCTTGTTCTGAGAAGAGCACAAGCAGCAATACAGGAGCCAAAGCCAAATGATCAGCCAGGAGCAATTGTACTCATCAAACTTGTCACTGAGAACTGTGAAGCAAGGGCTATAGGCAGCACTACCACGAAGAGGAAGCCCTAGATGTTGCATGCTCCCTGGGCATTGATCAATACTCAAGCACCTGGGACTGGAGCTATTTATCTACTTATTTATTTCACAGCTTTACAAAATTGTTCTAAAGTGCTTCTCTTTGCCTTCTATTTTCCCACAGATGTTTCAATTTAAATTATAGTAATTATGTATTGCGAAGAGAGTAATTTGCTTTAACAATTGTGTGAAGTGTAATTGTTATCAATTTCATGAGATTTATGTCCTGTCCAGTTGTCCACATAGCTTGAATGATCTGTACATCATGGAAGTGTGGGTGTAGAGATTATGCTCAAAGGATAAGTTATCCAGATGCATTTTATTCCATTTGGCTTGGAGCTTTAGAACCAAACTGAATTTTCTGGGGGAATCTGAAAGAAGAGGTGCTAGAAAATACTTTCTAAAGGTAGGCAACAATGGAGAGAAAAAATCCTGTAGCTTATCCTCATAACATTGTCACATAATAGACAATCAACGGAGGCCAAAAACGCCACAGCCAGTTTCTATCTTTAACAAAAGTGACAGGACAAAAAGAATTTTTAGCTGAAATTTTCATTCTAAGGTGTGAAAGAGCACTTTCCAACACAACTTTCTGGAGCTGGAGTTAGAGATTTTCAGCAAGGCATTTGGAAAAGAACCTAAACCATCCATCTCCCGTTCTAATGTGTTAAATGGGACTCTAAAGAAATATAAGAAATGCTCATTTTAAAGCTAAATTAAACACGTTTTATATTTTTAAAGCACTGTCTCCAGGCCTCTCACCCCATCGACTCCCACCAGAGCAGCAATGTTACAATACCTATGACTGATTTTGCTCAAGTTTCTACTGTGGCTAAGCCCATTAAAATCCAGAAGATCTATATGTTCTTACACATTTGGATTCCTCATTTTCTCGGTGTCCTCACAATCCCTTTTTAGTAATGTCATAGAGATGTGAGTTCAGAGATCAACAACTTCGCTTCTTGGCATTCACTTGTTCCTCAAGGAAACAGAAACTGGAGTAACCCAAAGGGGACCTCTATATTTGAGTGCTCCTCACTGAGGACTGAAGGACCCCCACTTCATGAAGATATTACATTACAGCGTTTCTATTCCAATGGTTTCTAGCAGCTGTTTTTAAAAAAGTTAGATTTTGCTACCTTTTCTTTTTTTTTTTAATTGTCCCTGCTACCTGTAAAGTTGACAGCAAAAGTGATTGCTCTGATGTATAAATAATCCCTTCTGACTTCAACTTTCCAGTTATTTATGGCAAGCATAAACCCAGCTATTATTGTGTGACCATGGCCTTTTGCAATAAATAGTTCCCCTTTCTCTGTGGTGCTTAAATCTCCCCTTCGTACACTGCATACATTTTTAGATAGAACTTTCAGCCTACCATGCAGGACTGGCACTCTAGGGCCCCTCTCATCCCTGTGACCCCTCTCTGCACTCTGAATCCATCTCCTATGAATCACTCAAGCACAGATCATCTGAGGTGGGAAAGCCTTTACAGAGGTCAGCTAGTCCAATGCTCAAAGTAGGGTCACCTAGACTGGGTTACTTAGAGCAATGCCTGGGTTTGTTTTGGGTTTGTGTCTCCAAGGATGGAGACTCCACAACCTCTCTGGGCAACTTGTTTCAGTGCTCAGCCACTATCACAGTAAAAAAAGTTTCTTCTCGCATTTAAATGGAATTTCATGTTTCAGTTTTTGCCCGTTGCCTCTCGTTCCATCACTAGGACACCACTGATAAAAGCCTGGGTCCATCTCCTTTACTCCCTTCATCATATCTACATTGAATAAATCCCTCTCCTCATCCTCAGGCTGAACAGTCCCAGTTCTCTCTGCCTTTCCCCATATAGCAGACACTCCAAGCACTTCATCATCTTCATGGCCCTTCATTAGACTTGCTCCAGTGTGTCCTGTATGTCTATCTTGTACTGGGGAGCCCAGAAGCAGACACAGCACTCCAGGTGCCTGCCAAGGCTGAGCAGGAGGGAGGGATCACCTTCCCTGACCTGCTGGCAATGCTTTGCCTAATGCAGCCTGGGATGCTAGTGCTGGGATCAGTATTTCTGGCATATCCCCTGGAATGGCATTGATACTCTCCTACCACCACTACAGACAGCTAGCCTAGTTGAACAGCCTTTTCCCAGATACATAATTTTGGATACTTACAGCAACTCTGATCTGCCAGTGCCTTCAGAAGCTTTTCCTCCTCTGTCATTTACAGCTGCTAAGATGCCAATTTGTAATAAAAGTTTTGTTATTAGGTAGCAAATACCTGACCTTTCATTTTGTACTGTTAGATTTCAGTCCCTTTCAATTATTGCAGTCCTCAAGGTCACCCAGTTCTTTCTGAAGGTGGTTTGAATATCTTACATTTGTCCAATACGTAACCTTTCTCTTTGTAAGCTCTCATTACCTTTTAAAAGTCTCTCTAGTTGGAAAGCCTCTGAAGTATTACATTCTTTATTCATTTTCCTGCCCTTTTTTTAAACTTTTATTATTTCTCCTTTGTCCTTCATCTTACCTGTAGTTATGCACCATGGCAAAGCCCTCCATCTTCCTCTGATATCAAGAGGAATGCTTGGCACCACCCATTAATTTTCCATTCACTAAGAATGAAATGTATGTACCTTGCAGCAGGAATAACCTAGGTAGGTACCACAGGTACTTCTAAACTACCAAACTAGATCAAACCAAACTTTCAATCTGGGCTGTTAAACCCACTTAAGAATCTTTCTTGTGCTTTTGGGGAACTGTAAGTTCAAAACTAAGGCAGGTAGCTGCTCCTTACATCTGAAATGCTAGCATGGTTGTATCAGTGTAAGATGCAGCATTTAAGCTACATGCTGTGCTACCCAGAGATCTTCACTGAGCTACAGATGATGACTGAGTGACTTCCTAAGGTTTTACAAATAAATCAGAGCCTAAAACTTCTATATACAGAACTGAAAATGTTGTCTGCCATGGATATATTCTTGCTAATGGAATTGCAGCTGTGATTTCTTTACTTCCTTTGAGAATCTCTTCAATTGATTTAGACATTAGTATGTAGGACATGTACAGGCCAAATAAAAAAAAAATTGAACATTCTTAACAAAGTGCTGGTTAGATTATTTACCAAATATAAAGCCAATTCAAAACCTTTTAACATCTTAAGTATTTACAGTTTAGTTCTTAGCATTGGGCAATAACATGACTAGATATTAGATACTATGATGAACACCATATATGCTCTTTGGGAGTGGGGCCAAATGCAGGGAGAATTGTTAAAGCTACACATTTTTAGAAATTCAGAAGAATAAGGCATAGCCTTGGTCTACTCAGCTTGCATGTGAGACTTAAAGCATTGTAGTATGGTTTTCTCTCCTTAAAGTTATTTGTAGCTCTGTGGTCAACACGGGGAAGTCATCTTTCGTTAAGTAGTTGATAGACGTATTTTTTTCTCTGATTTTCCATCTTTAGGCTTTGTTCGAAAAATGAAAAGCCTTTAACTCAAAAACACATTGAAGTATCAATGTATGAAAACGCATTCGAGTTCCGAATAGTTATCAAAAACCAGGAAGTAAATCAAGACTTCTAAATTAAAATTGAAAGGTATTAGTCTTGAGAGTCTCTTTTGGAAAAAAAAAAAAAAAAAAAGGCATGAAGGGCAACATTTGCTTATTTCTATGAAAGCTGAAGACAGACGCACTTTCAAACACTTGGGAGCCTTAGAGTCTGTCCACACTGAAAGCAACATCTCTGTTTCCCCTGAGTGAAAACCCATCATACTTTGCCTTTTAGGTAACATTTCTGATTTTATGAGTACTCAAAGAATAAAAGCAGAAAAAAGATGTGGCCCTGTTAATTAGTTTAGAAGGAACCCCACACAATCAAGCAGCCTGTGAGCATTAAACACTATCAGTAGTTACCAGGTGGCCGAGGGGTGGAGGCGAAGGGCTGGCTGACGATTGTCTCTGCTCCACAGGAACTGGCCACCAGAGACCTTCCATTAGCTTCTACACTAGCAAAAGTGATTAAATATGCAAGACGTGATGAAATGAGGAGCAGGTAAAGCTGCTCTTGTGGCAGCAGGCTCAGCAATGCCAGGCAGCAGCATGCAGCTTGCCCGAGGTGGGGAGCAAAGAAGTCACCCAGCCTGTCAGCGCAGCCCAGGGTGGTGGAAGGAGGGTGCCACTGGAGACTAAGCTAGAGGTGAAGAGACTGAAGACAGCATAGGAAACTAACTAAGTAAGGGAGGAAGGGTGCTCAGAAACCCTCCTGATCTGAGAGAACACTTTCCCGGAAAGTCTTTGGAAAGGCCACCTTTGGGGAAAAAGCAACTAAACAAACAAAACCAAACCAGAGGAAAAAAGAATAAATGAACTTGAAATTATCTGGTCACCTCTGTCAACACCCACATCTGCACTGCCCCAGCACCAGGAACATTGCAGATAGTCCCATTCTCAGCAAATAGGAGGTATGGGAGGTTGGTTGCTGCCAGTAAAGGGTAAAAGAGGGTCTGGCATTTACCTTGACATGTCATGAGATGAGAATGTACTTATGGGATGCTACCATCCAGCAGCTGACACACACAAACATGATCACAAACAATTTATGGTGATTGTGTTTTTCAGATTTTTTTTTTTTGGTACACACAGAATCACAGACTGGGTAAGGTTGGAAGGGACAACAGTGGGCTTATCTGTCTAATCTCCCTGTTCAAGCAAGGTCATCATAAAGTACATTGCACAGGATTGCATCCAAACAGCTCTTGAATATCTCCAGTGAGGGAGACTCCACAACTCTGGGCAACCTTTTCCAGTGCTCGGTCACCTGCACAGTAAAGAAGTTCCTCCTCATGTTCAGGCGGAACTTCTGTGCAACAGTTTCTACCCATTGCCTGTGGTCCTATTGCTTGGCACCACTGAGAAGAGCCTGGCTCCATCTCTTGGCACCCACCCTTTAGATACTTACAGACATTGATGTGGTCCCCTCTCAGCCACCTCTTCTCAAGGCTAAACAGCCCCAGCTTCCTCAGCCTTTCCTTATAAGATAGTTGCTCCAGTCCCTTCATCATCTTCATAGCCCTCTGCTGGACCTGCTCCAGGAGCTCCATGTCTCTCTTGTCCTGAGGAGCCCAGACGTGGACACAGCTCTCCAGACAAGCTGACAAGAGGTGAGGTCACCTGGTGATGTTCTAGCAGCTAGAAGAACAAAAAAGAAGCACAATAAAGCCTGGAAGCACTCATCCCAAACTGCAGACAGAGTGAGCTCAGAGCAGACTACAGCGGAGAGTAGTTCAATATGTAGAATGCAGTCTTGGCCACCTTTTAGAAAATGAAGGAATAGGGCCAGATCCAACTAACGTGTAAGTGACAAAAATACCAACTCCCTGAAAGAACTGGAAAAGGACACTACTGGGATAGCAGTGTCAAACACAGAAGAGGCAGTCACCCTCACAGCAAATCTACTTTATCACAAAAACAGCACTTCCGCAACCAGCTTCACGAAGAGCTGCTGAAGCAAAACTGTTCCAGTGGGGAACAAATCCAGATAAGACAGAGCATATCATGCTTGGACCAAAGAGGGTTTATTTTCCTTTGACTCTGGAAGCCAGAAGTTTGATCAACATGTGCACAACACCACAGTAATACTGATTGCAACAGGTATCAAATCTCCTGGGAATATCCTTTGGTGAAGTCTGGCTCCTTCACCAGCTAAATTTCGGCACATGATCTCATAGTTACAGAACACCAATAAAAAGGAAAAGGAAAAAGTGTCTTGCAATAGACTCTTTCTCATATAATGCTAAAGACGAGGGACATTTGAGAACGGGGACACATGATATTATAACAGTCAGCAAAAGTCGTGAAAGATGAAATTATGATACAAGTGAAACTTCTAAGAAAATAGGTGCCGTCAGGCCAGTCTGCACAAGAACAACAAGCTCCCTGCAACATTTATTAATTTGGGGATGGAAAAGCAGTTCCGTGCGGATAATGAGCATAGCTAAAATTGATTAATTGACTTCAGAAAATGTTAATTTTTAAGAAAACAATGGACAGAAAAGATTATAAGGGGATTTTTATGCAAAAAAACCCAATCCAGCAACAACAGAGGCCAAAAATCAAACAAACAAAAAACCCCAAGAAGACACATACTTGTCTGGCCCTACCCGAATTCAGGAAACAGGACACATGTTTAGAAATTGCCGCATTTGTATCAAAATGCAAGAGACAGAACTGTGAGGAGCTGCTGATAATTTGTGGTCCTCCTCATGGAGTCTGGCAGAAATTGGCAACTTATTTGTTTGAGCACAGCAAAGCTCTGTGCAATGATAGCCGATTATTACTGTCATATTTTACCAAGTAATTCAGCTAAGCTTCACATTATCCAGCACAGTAGTGAATGACATAATACAATATTTGCCAAACCTCTGATGAGCTTGTTCTGAACACAGCACAAGACACAACACACTTCCAAGACTGCAGAGGATCATGCTTCATACAGAAATTGCAATCTATACCAAATGTATGCATGCCTAAGCAAAACTGGATATAAAAAACCAAGAATAAGAGTGCCAAAAGTGCCAGTCACAGGCTTCAAAATCTTCACACACATATGTTGAAGAGGCTTTTGAACTGTGTTCATCTTCAATGGAACCAGCTGAGCTCAAGGCTGTAGTGGGTACAGCCCCTTTCAGTTTTCCAAGGACCGGGACTGTCCATTCAGTAACACTTAAATGTTGGCTACAGCCCCAAATTCCACTTCTACAGAGCCGCTGGATAATGTCAGCTTGGAGATCACCCAGCCACACTCATATGCTGAAAATTCCCTGACCAGACATGTCTTAATCATAGAAAGTACCCTCTACCACCTCCCAGTAAATGAACAGATCAGTGAGAACAACCGCAATATTAATTAATCATAGAATCATAGAATGGTTTGGGTTGTAAGGGACCTTAAAGGTCATCTAGTTCCAACCCCCCCTGCTGTGGACAGCAACACCTTCCACTAGACCAGGCTATTCAGAGCCCCATCCAACCTGGCCTTGGATACTTCCAGAGATGGGTCATCCAGAACTTCTCTGGGCAATGTGTTCTAGTGCCTCACCACCCTTACAGTGAAGAATTTCTTCCTAATGTCTAAACTAACCCTACCTTCTTTCAGTTTGAATCCATTCCCCCTTGTCCTGTCACTACATGCTCTTGTAAATAGACTCTCTCCATCTTTCCTGTGGCCCTCCTTCAGGTTCTGGAAGGCCACAGTTAGGCCACTATAAAGCCTTGTCTTTTGCAAATGAAGCTGCAAAGTTAAAATCACCTTGAAGAATAATATTTTAGTTGCTGTTATATGTCTCATGGACTGTGCTGTATCTGCAAAATTAATTCTACATGAAGCTGACATGGGCTGGAAGATTAGGAGTGTTTTCTCTTGAAATTTGGGTATATAAAGGCCAAAGTGAAGGCATAACAGCAAGCAGGCTTAAAAGCCAGCACAGAGAGAAGACCCCACTTACCAAATGAGCATCCGTGCAACGACTGATTACCCCTTGATAAGGCTTTTCCCACAGCTCAGCATACAAGCATATTAATGCACAGGTAAGTGTTACTGAGAAGTGCCTAGCACAAATGCTGGCATTTGTCAGTGTTTCTTCTATTTTCTTTAACACAAGAAGAACCAGAAGTCAGTTATTTTCTGCCCTTCTCGCTCTGCACCTGGTGTGGTGTGAAAGCAGACCAAGCAGCTTTATTTTGGTTACATAGCTATGAAAAGAGATTAGCTCAATTGTTTAGAGCACAATGTTAATAATGCAAAGGTCATGGGTTTGATCTCTGTATGGGGGATTCACTTAAGAGTTGGACTCGATGATCTTTGTAGGTCCCTTCCAACTCAGAATATTCTGTTTTTCTTGTAACAAGCCCCCACTTCTTCCAGGAGCATCGGGATCAAAATCGGTGCTGCTCTAAATGTGTGAATAAAGACCAGAAAAGACAAAGAAAATTAAAATTAACTATGAGATAAAGCTATCTCTCAAAGCTCCCTGAAAGGATATACTATCCCTACATACATTTTGACTACAAACCCAAGTACAAACTCTAGTGAATTTGTACATCATGGATGTATCATAAAACCATGGACTCGTTTGAGTTGGATGGGACCTTTAAAGATCCTCTAGTCCAATCCCCCTGCAATGGGCAGGGACACCTTCCACTAGAAGGCTTCTCAGAACCCTGTCCAACCTGACCTTGAATGTTTCCAGTGATGGGGCATCCACCACCTCTCTGGGCAACCTGTTCCAGTATTCCACCACTCTCACTGTAAAACATTTCTTCCTGATACCTAGTCTGAATCTATCCTCTTTTATTTTAAAACCCCTTGTCCTACCACTACAGGCACAGCTAAAAATCCTGTCCCCATCTTTCTTATTAAGCCCCCTTTAGGAACTGGAAGGCTGCCATTGGGTGTCCTTGGAGCCTTCTCCTCTCCAGGCTGAACAGCCCCAACTCTCTCAGCCTGTCATCACTGGAAAGATGCTTCATCCCTCCGATCAGTTTTGCAGCCTCCTCTGGACTCACTCCAACAGCTCCATGTCCTCCCTGTGCTGAGACCCCAGAGCTGGATGCAGCACTGCAGGTGGGGTCTCACCAGAGCAGAGCAGAGGGGCAGAATCCCCTCCCTGGCCCTGCTGCCCACGCTGCTTTGGATGCAGCCCAGGACACCACTGGCTCTCTGGGCAGTGAGTGCACATTGACAGTTCATGTCCAGCTTTATCATGTCATCACTGAGGTACAGATTATCAGAGCCAAACCAGCCATTAAAAGGATTATGACACTATTTATTACTGAATGGAAATATAAAAACAAAACAAAACAAAACAAAACAAACAAACAAAAAAAACCAAACAAACAACAACAACAAAACAAAAACAACAAAAAAAAATTTAAAAAATACCTTCAAGTCACCCCAGAGCAGAGGTAAGCTGGCACACAAGCCTTTAAAAGCAACCTCACACAGTGCTCAGTTTCAAAAGCTAGGCCTTCTTTTTAGCCTATAGACCCAACAGCATAAGCAGTAGGGCAAGGAGAATTGTACCAAAAGGAAGAGATATCCAGTGGCCCAAAGATGCTGAAGCCAAGAACCTTGCAGAACTGCCAGCAGGGAGCCTGTCTCAAAAAGAACCTCCTTCCTGAAGACAAGTAGTGGTAACTACATGTATTTATCAGGTTAATCTTCTTTCAATAACTGAGCAGTGGGTGGGCATATATTTCATTAAAATGGCAAAGGCTTTCACCTACCATAAACCAAAAATATAAACATGAATATGAAAGGCCATGAATTATGCACTCTGCTGTCTTTGAGCATCAAGTAGGGAGGAGAGCTTTAAAAATTACATTCAGGAATCAGCTCAAGTTACCAGAACACCTCAACATCACAAGCAGCAAGTAGGAGTTGATCTCATAGCTCATCAAAAGCTGATTTGTTGCCTGACTTTACAGTAAATACTCACGACATATCAAGCTGCCTGTAAGATGTGCACATTTCTCAGTAATCAGATACAAAGAATAGCTCTTCCATGCCTATAGAAAAAAAACCCTCTAAGTTAGCAAGTAAGCTTTGGGTTAATAAAACAAAAATTATTTCACATTTGCTGTGAAAGAGACAGAAAGTCTGCTGCCAGCTGGTAGAGATCTCAGTGTAGGAATCCTTCTACCATACCTGAACATCCACACAAAGCCATGCAGACTCTTGCTTGGATCCTCCTTTGTAAAGCAAAGAGCCACGGTCTCATCTCTCGGGCCAACCATTTCTCTAGGACTATACTATCACCTTTTTTTTGTGTATTCAGTTCAGTTCAGTTAGCACCAGGAGGCTTCTTCACTTCCCAGTGGCAACATGCCATTACACAGAGGCAGCTGTTTGTAAAGTGGAGGGAGGAGAAAAGCCCAAATGTCATATAGCCTTTCACATCAGTCTTGTACCGGAAGACACACGATTCCCCTCATAACTCACCTGGGGTGTTCCCTACATGCAGCCACATGGTCCCCAGGGGAATCCACTGTGTTGACACTGGTCACACAACCAGTGCCCCCCTCCCTACTCTCTCACCACTGCAAACCGTGATGAGGGAGGAAGCCTGTGAGCTTCTGAGCACTGAAGCATCCTGCAAAATCTGCTGACTTCACCAACAGCCACAGTAATTTACTCAATAATTCACTAAATGCATCAGGTGGGCAACAGGACTATACATCAGCTACAGCTGTCACCTTCCTGTGCTGATTGTCCCCAGCGAGCTGCCAGGCTCCCGTGCTCCTTCTATACTTGTATCTGCAGGCTCTTGCACAGGGTCAGTCTCAGACCTACACATGAGGGAACCATCAGTCACTTTAAAAGCAGCAAGGCTCTGACACTCACATAGAGACAGGCAATTTCAGTGAGCCAGCAACACAGGCACGACTGCCTGTGCCCAGATTATTTAGAGCTGAGAGGGGCCTGCCTGCCAGTCTTGCTGCTGGGCAGCAGCTGCCAGCTCTTCACTCACACATGGGCCTCTTTAGATGCAATGTTTAGATGTAGATGTAATGACCCGATGTTTTTCGCCTCTATAAGCAGGCTGATCACTTTGTATTTAAAGGTGAGAAATATGTTTTGTTTTATACCTCTGAGCTTTCAAGTGTTTTTCTTCTCTACAACAGGAATCAGTGAGGGTTGAGGACAACCAGAAGCTTGCCAGAGAGGCACTGCCCCAGACAGCATTGCAGCCTGTGGAAGAGAAAGGCATCAGGCCTCACTGCCCAGCTCAGCTGCACAACAGATGTGGTGCAGGAAGAGACAAAGAATGGGAATTGCAGGGAGAACAGGCAGCTACTGTGACAGGGCAAATCACGTTGCTTCTTGCATGCTCTAAGCAGATGCCAAACATCACAGCTCTGCAGCTTACTGGCTTCTGCCTGTGATGAACAAGAAACCAAGTTTCCACGGGGCTCTGCCAGGTCTTTTCCCAAATGATGCTCTGCCCTCTTCCCTCTCCAGACCCTGGAAAAAGTAGATGGAGGCAGCCCTGAGCACTGTGGTGGATTTCAGGTAGGAGAGGAAGGGATGAATAGCTGAGATGGCTCATTTCAGGGACCTGGCTGAATACACCTGTTAGAAAAGGAGTTCAGTTCCTTCTCATTGTGGGAGTGTTGAGTCAGAGGAAGGTGTGTGGGCTGAGGGGATTTATGGGGGCAGTGCTTGCAGTGCTGGGAAGACAGCAGCCCGCCAGAAATACGTCTGTACACGGAAACTGTATATGGTGGAAGACATGATAACTACACTTGAAGTTATCAGTTAGAACAACAAAGAAGACAAAGGGCAAATAATATCTTTGCCTATACTTCCACATACTGTGAATGAAACACTCCCACTTCTCACACCCCAACAGCAGAGCCCCTGGGCCTCCCACACAGCCCTCTGCACCCTTCTGCAAACTCTGCTCCCCAGGCCCAGCCCTGACTTTGCTCTGCCCTGTGAAAGCCCTGCAGCCCAACCAGTGGCTGAGATGTCCCTGACCATGTTGCTACAATTTTCCAAAATAAAGTTCTGCCATATATGTGTGTGGCAGGAAGTGAGGGAGGAAGAGGAAGATCTTCTTTGAGGTTGTGCTTGATGCAAGCACACAGAAGAGATGGAGGAGAAAATGCCCTCTCTAACTTCTTCCCCTTGCTATGCCTGAACTCACTGTCTGTCTCCACAACCTGAGGAATGAGAGAGTAAGAAAACTGTGGGAGAAAAAAACACAAATAGAGAAGATTTCTGAGCCTAAGAGCAGCACATTCAAGTGGACCAAGTGGGAATAAGGGATTTTTAACATCTGGAAATTATTTAGACCCCAGAAAGAACACCATAAAATGTCTACAGGTTAGAGAAAATAGAAAACAGGATGAGAGGAGTCACCACCCTATTCTTTACAATTGAGAAAACTGTTCATATGGTCCAATTTGAGCACTTTCTTCACCAGCAAACTGTGGAGACCAAAAATACAGATACATTCAAAATTGGCTGAATAAGTGCAGAAGAAAAATGTGTGCAGGGGTTTTAATATAAAATGTGCCACCTTTGGTTCTTTCTGTTCTTCAGCTACAGATTGCTGGATCTGGGGACTTAGGGAAAGTATCACTACATGTTTGACCTCTTCTTATATTCTTGTTATTGGTCAATGTCAGATACAGGTCTTGATCTAAACAGAGCTTTGCCTGACCTGGCCCATCCCCAGCAGATCAGACAAGATCTTGGAAAATCTAGTATGTTCCTCTTTCTCCTCTCGCTGTTCGTTTTTTCCCTCTTTGCTCTAAGCAAGGTAACTTTCCTCCAGAATATATTTGGAAATGATAGATCAGTATGGTGTCAGTTTGGAAAAAATGGCTGATTGATGTGCTTGTCAAATCCCAGGGGATTCACTCATTTGTGATAAATGTTAGGGAAACAATGCAGGGTCTCAGATGAGAAAGCCAGGTCATTGCTCCAGACAGAATGCAGCAGGTCTGTGACCTTTCCACATCCAAAAGCAGCTCATAAGCAGAGCATCACAGAGCAAAGCACAGATGTGAAATGACAAAGAAAACCCACCAACGCTTTTGCAAAAGCCTTTTCAGAAGTGGGGGGAGGATGTTGGGAATGGGATGAAAAAGAGCCTCCACTTTCCTAATGCTAACAAGCTGGTTCTCCAATACCTCTGCACTGGACTAAGTGCAGGGACACTTCTCTTTGAAATAATAAATTAGCTAATTAAAAAAAGGTTGGCTTCATCTGATATGATCTTTCCCCTGCTGCTCTGAAGGAGAAGCCAGTCTCATAAGGAAGCAGGCAAGGAACTTGCCTTGTTCCCTCCAGGACACAGACAATTACTCCATTGGCATTACTACCGTGATCCCACAGCCTCAAGAGGGCTTCAGGGCTATAGGCAAGGTTTCACTGTGACAGAAAGCTGCTCTGGCACTAATGATGTGAAACACAGCAACAAAGTTCAGTCCATGACAGAGAAAAATTTCAATATATACTCCACATCAGAAGGCAAGAACAAGAACACTATTAACTAAAAAGGAGGATACAACCCTTCTGCCCTTCACTGACAAAACTGCTATATACCCCTAGGCAACCACTTGGATATTGCCTTTGGAGTTGTTAATTTCCACAGGAAAAATTAATTCTGTTTACTCCTTAAAAATGTCGTTATGAGTGTTAATTCGTGCATCTCCTCAGCTGTATTTTCATCTGCACATTGCACTGAAAAGTCTCTACAATAATGGCACAAGCCTAATGACAGAAAACTATTAAATGAGGCAGCCCTCCATTGAATATAAACTTCCTTAAACAATTATTTCAATCCCGCCAAGCAAATCGGTCTCTTAGGGGAGAAGATGCTTTTGCTGAAAAGAAGGCCTGCAAGATCAGTGCTCCAAGGCCCAGAGCTGCTCCACAGGTGCATGGCAGGTGGATGGTGTTGCTCTGTGCCTCTTCCAGTAGCCATGACATGCAAACAACAGCTCTCTCTCCCTGCAGAACTCCGTTGGCCTACTGGGAATTCCTCTGAGCCCCTTAAAAACAGTCACAAAATGTTGACGCATCGGTGAAGGAATGAGCTGCAATTTCACTGCAAACTCAAATTCATTTAATTCAGTTCCACGGAAAAATTCAGCAAGGTTTCTGTAGTTATCACAGGCTGAGACAGCACATCTCAAGGTTCCTGAATAATGTATTGAAAGCAGAAGAGTTAGGCTTCCCTTTGGTTTCTATGGCTCTTTTGTCAGCATTTAACATTACTGATCACAGCCCCTCTCTTCTCAGCCATGGAAGGTGTATTGTAGAATTTTCACACAGCAAGAACTGTGTCAAAGTTGTTCCAGGACAGACAGCCTTGGTGTTCTGCAAGATGCTCTGGTGAGACCCTACAGCAGAGGCATCATCCTCTGTTGTGATGCCAGTTTTGCCCTCTGGGACATGAGGGGCTTTTGGCATGACTGGAATGTGCTCCATATCCTGCCTTTGTGCTCAAGGCATGTTTCTGACAAACACATCAAGCAGCAGCAACTTCCTTGGGACTGGGCATGGAAAACAACTCAGGTAGCGTTATATGTTTTGACACACCAGCCCTGTACCCAGGCGTGGGTTACAAGTAGGAATATCTTTTTCCCCTGGTCCCAGTCCCATCTTGTAACACCAAAGCCAAGATCACTTATCTTAGTTCCAGTGCCAGCCACTGCAACCTTATGTTTTCTGGTTTGCCTTCTCATTGGTCCTTTTACTTCAGCTGAACTTGAGCAGGGAAATTCCATTAGCTTTCCCCATAAGATGAATTTTCATGCCACTGTAGCAATCTGTAAGAAGTGTCCTTAACCAGTCTTTACCCCCAAGAGAAATGGTCATCTTCTTGGACAGCTATGACCATTCCTTCATTTCCTCATGGGAAGCACAACCAACCCAAACTTGTGCAGATACAACTGTTCTTCATCGATGCCGTAACTATAGAGTTTTTCCACCCTGGTGATGTTCTCCAGTGTACTGGCACTTTTGTTCTGAGAGGGTTAATAGGGATCATCACCAGGTAATGGCAACAAAGAGGACAACAGTCAGCACAGAGTCCAGAGACAGGTCTATGGAGACTGGGTCAACTCCATTAATGTCAGTAAATCATTTTTTAGAATAGTAGTTTCTCCCTGGCCAATATCACTTTTTATTTATCATGACTTGCTCAGCCCAGAGGAGCAGACAGCCACCTGGAGTCTCTTGGCTGTTTCTAGAGCTTATTACTGGATGCATATCAGCAACAGTTTAATCTCCTCAAAAAACAAGACCTAGGTTTAATGTGGTATGAGTTTATTTTTTGGTACCACTTTCCATCCAGAAGCCTTTGCCCGTAGTGACAGAAATTATGTAGAAATCCTTTTGGTTTCAGTGAGTGTATCTATGTGCATAGCCATGTGTTCAAATGAAGTCAGTTTAAAAACTCCTGGGGCTGATTGTTTTCTTGGAGGGTAGTTTGGATTATTGCATCTTCTCAATGAATGGCAGCAGGTTGATGCATGCAAGCCTTGCTGCCCCTAGGCTCTCAAGGCCCCTGCGCTGTTGTCTCCGCAGGTCTATGCATCCCAGGTTGCTCTGCAGAGGCCTGTAGTGACACACAATTTATTGACCTGCAAGCAGCTCGGAAATTCAAATTACAACCATTCCAGTGGAAGAAAAAAAAAAAAACATGAAGTTCTCTTCGACTCCTGTGCTAAAAGAAAAATCATAAAGTTTAATAAGAGCGAGGTGCCTGCTAGAGCTTATTCCTTTGTATTTGTTGAATATGACTTTCCATGCCATATTTCATCTCGAACAATGATGGCTGATTTATGAAAACTGCAGAGAGGTTTGAATATTTCCTTGCATTTCTGGCAAGTTCTGGTATGGGTAGAATTTCTTGTTTGACCGAGGAGGTAATGCCACAACTAACCAAACAGAACAGGTGGGACTGGCCTTGTATTTGAGGGGTGGCATAACAACAAAAATAACCACCACCACCATCACCAAAAAAGCTTACACCCAAAAAAACCCCACCAAAAAAGCAGAGAATATCTGTGAGAGATTATCCTCTTTTCCTTCCTTATTGGTAAGTTGTAAGAACATGCCATGTTGCTGAGCTGCCCAAATGCTTGTCAGCATTGGCACAACACCACAGGCAAGTCAAAAAATAAGTAATATCAGGTGCCCAGCCAGTTGTCTGTAGTGCCTGAGCATCTGCTTAGGGCTGTGCCGGTCCCCAGACATCCTCCCATGACAGAGTCCCTACTGTGGCCCTCAGCCAAAATAGTGAATATCTGGGCAGGAGACAGAGCATTGGTCAGGCAGACCCGAGGCTGTGGATAAGCTCCCATGGGAAGCAGGGGCCATCACACACCATATCACTTTGCAAAATGGGGCAAAACACACAGCCTTGTTTTTGTCTTTTCTAGCATACAGCAAGACATGTAATAAGACAAGCCAGTTTCTCCCCCATTCCCCAAATCCCTAATTTCTACACTGCAAACTGATTGAGAGACTGAGCAAACTTCATCCACCAGAGATTAATGAGGCCTCATCATGTGCTGCTGCCATATTCCAGGTGCTCTAGGGGGCCAGTGAAGTACCAGAACCTACAGAGAACAGAGTACAACAGGCACCGTGACCTTGGCTTTCATCACTTAGTATCACTTCATCACAAACTCAGTATTCCCCTTTAGAGAGGAAATGTTTTAACATCAATGTGCAGTATTGAGTTGTATTTATCCTGAAGGTCACAAAACAAACCCAGGAAGATGGGTTGATACAGAAAGACTATTAAGTTATCCTATCTGGAACCAGAGTAGAAACAGGAAAATCATTTCACTTTTATGTTGAAATAATATTTGCTGTCACAGTCTGGTTACTACCACCCTTCTCCTTCCTGCTGCCAGAGCTGCCCTGGATGAAGATGATCTGGGACCATTACTCCACTCTGCTCTTCAAGACGCAAGCTGTAGGTATCCCAGTGGGGATCTGTCGGACTTCCCTTCACTGGAACATGCTACCTGACCAATATGGAGTACGGGCCATGAATAAGGGCAAAACGTGGGAATGGATCTGGGATTATTCTTGTCTGTGAGGTGGCAACATGCGCTTTGCTTGTTAGTGCCTCTGACTCCCCTCTCATACTTTGCTCTGTGTCCCACACAAAGCCTATTCACGCATCAAAGACAGCAAAAATAGTGGTTGTGACCTGCCTCTCCAGTCCTCATGCTTCTTCTCCCTGTCAAATTTTTGTTGCCTTCTGTCTTGCCCAGGTGCCTCTAATCTTATTTTCTACTGCTACCTGAATGTCCCGAGGCTCAGCTTCACTTTTACATCTGCATCTCCCAGGCGTCTTCCAAAGCCTTTTTCTAGATCAGTTATTAATCTAAATTGTCCATTCCAAAATGGTGTGGACTTGAACTCAGGGGGGAACAGAGAGAGAAAGAGGGAGAAGGAAAAAGAAAGGGAAGAAGTGGGTAGGTACAAGACCTGGGGCTCACCACAGCCCCTTTCTTCTCATCTCCATGTGCATGTTGCTTCCAGAGGCATTTGTTCTTTGCAACTGATGGGTTCATTTTTTTGCATAAAGTGCTGTGTAGTAGTATGGCATCATGGAATTAATAATGAATAATGCAATCTCTCACCTTCCCACTGGAATAAAATCATCATTTGATTTGTGAATAATTTACTTGAACTCCCACTAAAAGACTTCTGTCAGAGATGGAACAAATTTTTTTTAATTATTAGTGGTTCTTCCCATTAAAATCAATAAAACAGTAAGTTGAATTTCTAAATGACCTAGTGTTATTAAGAGACAAGTGCAGAGCAAGGTATTTGATGAGGCTGGTAATCACAAATAAATTAATCTAACTTTCTTCTTATAAATTATAAACATTTTCTAGAGAACACGCCAGAAATATCTTAACTAAGAGCTTTAAGATCATAGAACAACAGAGATTTCTTCTCCCTCTCTCTGGTGTTTCCTATATTGAAAAAGGTTACTTACCAAAGGATCCAGATTCATTCCATGATAAGGTGAGTGGAAGTTTCTATTTCATCTCAGTGTTGAATGAGATACAGAGTCCTCATTCAGGCTACAGCAGCTGCAGCTGGACATCTCTGTGCCTTTCCTCTTCTTCCAGGTGAACTGCCGTGACTTTGCTGTTTGAATATGTGATTTCTTTTTTCTTCTCTTTTTCTTTTCCCAATAATATAAATTCAAGTTGTAAACCTTACGTGATTAAATTCTCAATAGAGTAAGCAAAGTGTAGTTCAATCAGGGGACTTCCAGCTGGAAACCACAAAGTGATGATGATAGAAAAGCTGAAAGTAACCAGAGATGTTTAGCAGAACAGTGTGACAATATGTTATAATTTCGATAAAGTGAAGAAACAGTCTGAAATTAATAATTTTCATCATGACAAATATAAATTTATTCATGTCAGAAAACTTTTCACCAGATGCAGAAAGACTAATACTATTAAGAGATCTTCAGAAATTTACTGCCAAGCCCTATTGGTAGTGTTCTCATGAGGATGATGTTGAGATAGCAAGAAACAGCTACATAATCTGATCAGAGTTTTCATAAATTACCTTTCAAAAAAATACCTTGAAGTCTTCCCTGAACAGCAGAGGAAGGGCCACTTGCCTCACTAGTTTTCATTCTCCTTTATCTTGTCCCGGAGTGCTATAAAAACCACAGTAATTAAGTTTAAGTACCTATAATCAAGGATCTTGAAGGAGGATATCTGAGAGGGTATAAGCAGCAGTAACTCTGGTGCCATCACTGTGACAGTCACAGGCAAAGAGAAGCCAGGAAAGAGGGCACAGAACCATGGGCAGAAGGAGAATAAATCTCCATCACTCCTCCTCTGCACCCCGGCAAAGTGACCCCCAACGCTGTGTCAGGCTCCAGGGGACTAATGCCAAGAAGGCAGGTTGTCAGCGTGAAACTTGACTCAGAAAGATGGCTTCTCCTGAAAAAGGCCAAAACAGTTCATCCAGTGTGATTCTCCAAAAACCTAGTACGATCTCCAAATCACCTGGACATCTGTTGAACAAAAAACACATGCAGCAAAATGTGCCTGCTCCTATCTAACCCCATCTCCAGTCACACAGAGTTTATTGCAAATAAAGCAAAGACCTTTTCCTCCCAAACACGTGGCAGCTTCTGGCTGAACCGGAGTGGTAAGCCAAAATAAATCACTTAGGGATAAGAAGTACAGTAAATATGCCAACACTTGGCTCGTCTCACCAACCACTCACAGGGAGACAGTAAAGGTGGCGTATGTGGTCCTTCCGTACACTGAAGTCTTCCAGTTGCCCTTCTGTCGAAGACATAGATTTATGCAATTTTCATGTACGAGCCCTTTCTTTCAACCCTCTGAAACTGACTGTGAAAATATGTATGCGTTTTTCTCCTTCTAGGAAAAAGGCATTTTGTAGT
Source organism: Struthidea cinerea (assembly GCA_013397865.1). NCBI lineage: Eukaryota > Metazoa > Chordata > Aves > Passeriformes > Corcoracidae > Struthidea > Struthidea cinerea. The sequence continues at coordinate 592,239 of VZTI01002748.1, forward strand.
CTCATCACAGCCAAAAAAACCATTTCAATTCAAAAACTACAACCAGCCAGGTAAGGTCTCCTAAAGGCCGGTTTGTTTTATTCTTCATTGGTCAGGTTCAGTCAGGAGACTTCTACAGATGTGACCCAGGCAGGAGCCTGTGGTCCCTGCCAGTGGCTGATTTGACGCCACCTACAACAGAGACCTCTGATTCCCCTTATCTCCTGTGTTCGACCAGTCCCAGTCCCGGTGCGCTTTGCTTTGGTCCTCAAGGTCTTTTCCCCAAGCACAGCAGCCATATTTCTCCTCCTACACAGACCCCGTGTGCCACCCCCCCCTCCATGGGATGCTGACAGCTGCCCCTGGCCTACACCTCACCTGGGGTTCACTGGCTCAGGAATCATCCATCTCTGCAGAGTTCCTCAGGGGCCCATGACCTGCCTCTCCCTCTTCTAAGTTTGTCTAAGAGCAACCAAGAGGTTAAAAATTTTTCATAGACATGTGAAGAAGCAAACATCGAAGTGGGTAGGATAGCTGCAAAAATTTTATGCCCCAGAGGGGAAGGCTTGTTTGGAAGGGGTTAATACTTTCCTAAAATACCCAAGAGACTTAAAATACGACTTTCAAATCTTTATTACTCATATACTTTTCAAAGATTTTGCAAAAATATGTAAAAGTACTTTTTCTCAGTGGTGACTTTTTCTCTGCCAAATCATAACAACATCACAAATCATTTCAACAGTCAGAAAGATTATTTTTTAAAGTAGAAGGTAAAGTTCTTCTTACGCTTGCAACTTCAAAAGCTACAGTTTATACACCCAGAGAGACACAGCTTAAACTCACTAACAACCAGGTAATAATGTGTACTCGAGACCATGTAAAAGCAGAGCATAATAGAAATTCAAGTGGCAATCTAACTGCATCAATAAAATATTATTGGTAGCGACCCTCTTTTTCCCAGAGGGCTTGACACTTCAGATTGGAAAAAATTGATGCAAAGATCACAGGGATAAATCTGGAAATACATTTAAACCGTGGGAGAGCACCAATTTAAATTATGATAATATGACCTATTAAAGAAAGAAATTAAAATTTCCCAACTGATTATGTTAGTTCAATTTTCAAATTCAAAGAAGTTCAATTCCATAAGGACTTGAAACATCAGTTATGTCTCAGTTTTGAAGAAGTGGAGAGAATATGGACATTTTATTCCCTGGCTATTCTCTGGCTGTTTACAGAAGCGATCCTGTGGCTTTCAACCTTCTCCAATTTTCAGACCCCTAAAAATTTACAGCAGAGTGTGCCATTAAACAAAACACAAACCTGCTCACAAGAGGCTTGCTTTACTTGTTGACTTTTACTGATCTGTCAGAAATAGTTTGTGGGAATTAAGGCTTTAGGGAGCAGCAATCCACCCCTGCTGAGGACAGATGCTGCTTCGATGCTGAAGCAGCTTGCTGTCAGCTCTTGGCATGCCCAAAGTGTCACCTGTGTTTGGATTTGCAGTCACATCCAGGCACAGGTCCTGGTGAGCCCATGGGTGGGAGGAGAAGCTCATCACCAGCGCATGTAATTAGCAGAATGCTTCACCCATATGAACAGCTTAATGGCAGGATAAGGCAGCATGGGCTGCAAGGAAACTTTTGCTATCTAAGAAAAGGACAAATGCAGTAAAAGGGAACAGGGAGACCTGCCCATGCTATATCAGGTCTGAAGTGAAGGCCCATACTGCCAGATTTTCTCTAGAAACTCATTCAAGTTCCCATAAATCAGTGTTTCTTTGGAGAGGGATATCCAGCCGCCCTATGCTTTGTGCTCTGCTCCTGACAGCTTGGCCCATTGTTGGCACCTCCTCTTTCCCTCCTCCCTCTGCTGATGGATGGGGCAAGGAGAGCAGAGCCAACAGCCTCAGGCAGCCTCTTAATCTCACCTGAGCAAATAGTTTTACTTCATATAAGCAGCTAAATATTTCATTCTCTCCCTGGCACAAGGTAGCAAAGGCAAGGGCGAGGCAGGGGCCTGCCATGAGGGAATTGCAGGACTCAAGCCCTTCTTTCACCCACCAATTCCACTCTCAGACACAGTGTCAGTTTGGCACTTCTCCCAACCTGTTAGTTGCTTTAGATGCTGTCTTTATGATTTTTTACACAAAATCTGAGTTTTATTTACTTGTGAAATTCCAAAACTTCCATAATACTTACAAACCAGAATTTTTACATCCTGACCAGCAAAGTCATCCAAATCTTCTGCTGCAGGGACCAGGACAAGCAAAGTGACTTCATCACCATTTTTCTCATCCCTGGTATTCACCTTCTCTCTTTAGGATCACCTCATGCGTTTATAGCAACACAGCACCACTGAGGACATTGCATGTCATATTCATCACTGAGACAGGACATCATGCCAGTTATTCTTTCTCTCTCTTTTACAAAGAACAGGTAGAAACCAGAAGAAGTTACAATTCTCCTATGTTCACTTTCATAGCTTCCCGAAGCTTTTTTTTTTAATTGTTGTAATTTTAAATGTTGTATGATTATCTAAAAACCAAAAGACCAGAACAAGAAGGTTACATAGACATTATACATGTGACAAACACAATATCATGTTAGTGATTCAGACAAGGGACAGTTGTTCAAAACTTGTCCTTTAACTGAATAAACATGTGTAGAAGGCATGGCCCTGCTGGAAGGAGTGTCTATTTCCACAGCACTGATATCAGCTGTGTCCTGTGTGCCCCCAAATTAAAGGAACATATCCATTGGCATATGACTAGAAATTACAAGAGTAGGCCTGCGCTGCAGAAAAGAAAAGGGTTATGGAAAGAATTAGATCAGTATGACTCATCCTGAACATTGGGTTTGAAGAATGTTAATAGTACTATTGAGTATAAAGCTGGCTGTTACAGTTAAGATTGCACTTGGAATTTCCATTATAAATCCTATTTTCAAGGGTTTATAACTTGGCTGTAGTATAAATTCAATCACAGCTAAAACTCAACATACAGAGGCTCCTCACTAGAAGCAAAAGGTTTTTCAGAGAAAAACCCTTCTGGTTGTTTGAGGTCAAGGGAAATAAAAATCCAGTAGAATCATTAAGGGAGAGTTGACACTTTTCTGCCCTCCAGTAAATTACAAATGACCCCTGTATTTAAACTCAGGATTTCATAGGTCATTTATTCAGAATGGAGAATGCTATCTCTAGGCATATGGAAACACAATTCATTAAAAACACTTGATCTGTTACCCTGAAAGATCTACTAGGAGGCACATTAAGCAACTTTTCCAAAGTTTCAGTATTAGTTTTGACATTCAGAGTACCAAATTCCAACACTGGCAATAACTGAAGAGCTTCCATCAATTTCTGAGCCACTAATGATACCACATATCAAGCATGGAGCTGCCTCCAAGTACATTTGGCAAACAATCCAGACTTCATGAGTCAGCTCAGGTGCATTCATGTGTCAAACTCTGGCTGCACCAGAAGCTTCCTGTGACCCCCACGCTTTCTATGTAAGTTGATGTTGGGGTGTGACCCCAGCCAGCAGCCAAGCCCCATGCAGCCACTCACTCAGTCCCCCACCAGCAGGATCAGGGAGAAGATCAGGAGAGTAAAAGAAAGAAAACTTGTGGGTTGAGATAAAGACAGTTTAAAAGGGAAAGCAGAAGCCATGCTCACAAGCCAAGCAAAACAAGGAATTAATTCACCATTTCCCATGGGCAGGCAGGTGTTCAGCCATTCCCAGGAGAGCAGGGACCCATCACACGCAATGGTGACTTGGGAAGACAAACACCATCACTGCAAACATCCCCCCTTGTCCTTCTTGCCCCCAGTTTATACACAGAGCATGATGTCAGATGGTCTGGAATATCCCTTTGGTCAGCTGGGGTCACCTGTCCTGGCTGTGGCTGCTGCCAGCCTCCCAAGCAGCCCCAGCTCCCTCCCCAGCCTGGCAGTACAAAAGCAGAAAAGGCCTTGGCTCTGTGCAAGCCCTGCTCAGCAATGACAGAAACATCTCTGTATTATCAGCTCTCTGTTCAGCACAAATCCAAAACACGGCCCAGTACCAGCCACTGTGAAGGAAATTAGCTCTACCCCAGACAAAAGCAGCAGGTTTGACAAGACCTACTCAGGTGGATAATCAAAGATTTAGACATGGTCAGTGCTTTCTAGATGTGAAACATCGGAATACATCCCAAGGGATTATCTTTCTCAAGCCACCATTTACCTGGACTCTTACTCCCTTCCCTCTCCCCCCATTTCAGGCAGCTGTTTAATAATAAGCATTTAACCCATTCGTTAATAGTGCATTTTCAGTTCCATAATCACACACTTTCTCTACTTTAGTTGAGAAAAGACAACCATTTCCACAAACTTCTAGAAGATACACCTTTCAGCTAGTCTTTTGCTGAAGTCTTTGTTTCTACCCACCTTAAATGCAAGGAAAAGTGCAGGAATCCATTAAAAACCGTATATATACCAGGTGAAGCTCAGGTCAAGAGTGAGGGAAAACTCTGGCCACAGGGGTGGTATTAAATCAGAGAAGTCACTTGTGTATTTTTAAAAGTGGGATCATAGGAAGTATCTGAGGCTTCAAGCATTTCTGAAAAGATGGGAGGCTTGGGAAGGACACTGCTGGCAAGGCTGGAAGGGTGACACTGTGCTGCAGGGTGTTGCACTGTGCAAGGAAGCCCGCCAGCTCTGGAACAGGCTTCCCACCAGCCAGTGACTAGTGGGGCACTCAAACAGCTCAGCAGCCCTGGCCTGCGGGTGGGCTCACCACAGGCTGATCCTGCTCACACTGCAAAGCACTTTGATGTGCCACTGTACAAATGAGCTACATCAGAAAGAAAAGAAGAGAGAAAAATGTTCACATCAGCATCAGGCTTGCCTTAGGTAAGCTGCTTTCATTTCAGGTCAAGCTGTTTACTCATTCCTTCTCAGATCTATAGTGTCAGTAGCAGTGGTTTGGAGGGTTAATGGCACTTTAATGATGTACGATGCAACCTAATTGGCAGCTCCTAACTGAGTGTTTCTAAGTGGAAGGAATTAGTTGTATCTCTGAAAATTTGATAGGCCTCTTGTCAGGTGTCTGTCTAGATTGAGAGTATTTTCCCAAAGCTGCTGAGTTAATAAGTTTCTTAATTTCATTGAGGGAGATTTTGTTTCATTAACTTTTCTCACCCGCATCTGTCTAGACTTGTCTAAACAATTCCACTTGAATATCAGAACACCTCGATGCATCTCGCACATAACGCCTACAAGGACCCCAATCACAGGCACTTGAGACAAAATGTACAGACCCCTCCAATAGTAGCTTTGATCTTCAAATTTACAACGTGCTTTCTTCCTGTTTTTTTCCCCTTCAGGTGAAATATGCATTGGCTAATGAGCAATGCCTACCACTGTCCACAGGAACCACGGGAACCAGGATTCAGGTGGTGGGAGCGGCTCCTTGGCCCCCTGCAGGGACAGTCCCAGGACCAGGAATGCTTGGCATTTAGCGGGCTTCATCACAGCTCTGATTTGTTTCTCTGCTTGAAATTAATTCAAACTACTCAAAATATATTTGGGGTTTTTTCCCTGCATTAAAACAGTGTTAAGGAGTGTTCAGTGGGTTCTGCAACATATGATGGGATGGCAGAGCCAGTGCCTCACTTCACCTCCTATTTGGTAAGCAGTGTTTCTGCCCATACATCATGAAGCAGTGCAATAAAGCAGAAGGGTCCCAACCTGCAACATCAGAAGAGTCTATGTGAGAGAAACTTAATGATCCCTTTAAAAAACTGGAGATGAGGAAGACATATGAGGGGTCATTTATGAGGAAATTGAGGAGCTTACTGCAAAACTTGTATTGCTGGCAATATAGTGAAGGACTGCAGTACAGTTTCCTTGAGTTTGAGACAATAAATACAGACAAGCAGAAAATATTTTTCCTCAGTGTCTGTGCCAGTAAAAGATACTGGTTTAAGCATTTGCTGCACCCTGAAAACACTGGAGCTGGGACCTTTGCAGCTTTTCCAAATTTTAAGAACTGTATGTCAAGGTCAACCTTACAGTGCAACATCAACTTCAGAGCAAGGCAAAGAAGAGAGGAGAAAGCACTGCTGCCAAGGACAAGCAAGGGCTTAAGAGCAGCAGAGACCAGGTTCAGAAAATAACCCAGAGATCTGATTACATCAGTTGGACCAAACTGTGGTTTCAACATTCAAGAGACAACACCGACAGCTGCTCTGGGGCTGGGGAGGTGGAAGAGTCTCCAGGATGAGTGGAGAACAGGTGAAAAAATGCCCAACATCCAAGCACTCTGCAGTGGGAAAAATGCATGTGAAATCCATGGTTTAGGAATACAAACCCTGTATCCTGACTCTTGACCAAGGACCATCACCAGCAGCAACACTGGCACTGCCAGATGGAAAAGGAGGATCCAGTTGGGCCCCTGTCGTTTCTCACCATTCATGGTACAGCAGCGACAGGCCCCTACTTCTCTAGTGTACTAGTTTGAAAGCAAACCAGTGAGACACTCCATGTCAGAACTACAATTTAATAGGAAAATTAAAAATAAAGGCAGAAAACACTGGCTTAAACTGACAGAGTCAGGATACAACCTGACACCCTGCCGGGCAGGGTGGTGGTAACAGTCCGATTAAGTGGTGGCTGCAGTCCCCCTCAAGTGATAGATGAGGTTCTGTTGAAGCAGTGATCCTGTAGAAGGTTCTGGTCTTCCTCTGAAGGTCCAGTGGTGGTTATGTAGCTCTTGTCCTCTGGGAATCCAGTAGGCTGACTGTGGTGTTTCAAAACTCAGATTATATCCAGGTAGTGTGGATGCTGAAAAGCTTTGGTAGAGAAATCTTTCAGCTTTTCTGCAGCGTTCTGTGAGAACTTTGCAATTCTCACAGAGGCTATGAAAACATTGCTATGAGTTCTTGTAAACTAATTCTTTATCTTGCACCTGGGTTTGTTATGCAAGATTGCTATGGTTCTAGCTTTCTAATATTTTGAAACAAGTGTCTTAGAGTTTGACCAATCCCCTCAAGGGGTGGATGGCCGAGCACCCAATTGTCTTATGCCATTCAACACACTCTTTGCGATCCATGCTATAAGAGATGAATTAATTAATTAATAAAGATTCAGAACTGCTTCCCTTCTGAACTTAGTCGTGACATTCCTTGCCGTCAGTGTCGCTCACAGCGACATCTAGTGACTTCCCAACGTGATCTACCTCTGGTGACCCCGACGTGACAGGTAGGAATGCTTGGTTCTCCCCCTGGGCAGAGCATCTCACAATGGGATGATGTAATTTTATGAGTCATGCAGTGAGACTTGGTGGCCCATTAACAGAAGATAGGCTCCGGAGGGAGTTATCAGGGATGTGTCATGGAAGAGATAAAGAACACTGCCCCACCTAGTTCCAACAGCTTATGAAGATGGTGCAAGAATACATACTTTTGGTTACATCTTACATTGGAACATAAGACATCTAGAAATACCTTCTTACAGTCAAAGGAGAGGGACAAAGGAGAGATCAGATGTCTTTTTACTCTGAAGGAAACAAGGGTAGTAGTAAACAGAGAATAAAATGTAAAAGTAAGACTTTGCAAAGTGACAGCAAAGTTAGGTCACCGGTCATCAGCAAGTGAAATAGATTCATTATCAAAACTGGGGTGAAATATTTCTGCTTATTTAGGATCAGAGTCCATCATTTCTATAAGGTGGAAGAGACGGCAAATGCCTCATACACAACTGTTTTGACTCATGTAATAGCCCTAAATAATACACAAGATATTATAAACGGAGAAGGTAATGATTTGCTGAACAATCATTGTCCCCATGTCACACAGATTCAAATGACAGAGCAGAGAAAGACACGAGAGACAGTCAAAATGGACAGAAGTGTGTTTATGGGTGTTTAGGAACAAAACTGCCTTGTTTGCTTCAAACTCAAACTGGCACAAGCCCACTGCTGGGACTGGACTTCCTCCATCTTAAAATAGAAGGGGAAATCTCTAGGAAGTAAACACATGCACTGAGCCACAAGGAGAGATGAGCACTGCGAATCTCCTAGTGATTTTCCAGACAAGGACAGGTGCAGCTCAGCAAAAAAGTAAGCTTCAAATTTAGCTCCAGCTTGGCACAGAGCCAAGAGGTACCACTGCCTGCAGTGGATGAAGCTGGGAGTGGTGGCCACATGGAAGAGTAATGGCCAGTGCAAGAGCTGGTTTGCAACCTGTTGATCCAGGGACATCCAAAGTTGCTGAACCAGTAGACAGAAAACAGAGAAGTGTCTCTGCTCAGGTGGAAGACCACTTCTACACCAAAGCATTGAGAAGGGCAGCCTTGCATATCCTCCTCAGAACATTTGGCTTGGTACCATGTTTGGTCACTTTCCTGCTGCTCCTCCTCTGGTCATGGTGCTGCTTGGTGAAGAAACAGGTTCCCAATACTCAGTGGGGTGAAAGAGCGTCATCATCTGAACTGAGCCACACACATGGTCCTTTTCAAATTAATTATGGCAGCAACACGTATGGAGTACAGTGTACAGTGTTAATCAACATAAACAACTCTGTCAAAATGAAAGAAAGAACAACTGACTGAGTTCTCAACTTATTTTTTAAAGAAGTCATGAAACTGCTTCTCTTTGAATTTGAATACTTCCGTTGTGCTTGATGCATTTTACAATTCTTCTAATCAGAAACATTTATTTTTTTAAAACTAACCAAAGAGATGGTTTCAAAGGACTTAAAAGACACATTGTTATCAGGGTGAGTAAACAAAAATAAAAATGTTATAACTGTTACACCTAAAACTTCGTGGAAGGAAGTCAGCCATCTATTTAGGTGATTATAAAACAAAATGTATCACAATTGTACCTTCTATGATGAATCTATCTATGATAGAAGAGAAGTGAAAAAGCATGTTACACCAGAAAAAATAAAATTACTTAAATACGTGCCAGCTGCCTGTTCAATGGTTGCTATAGCACATAAATTGCCATGTTCTGGTGGGCTGCCCCCACCATCCTCGTTGCCCTGCATGAACGCATGTGCCTTAATGATACAATGGATGAGTGCCTGTGGTGGTTTTAGCAGTTTGGAAAACTTCTGTGACGGGCACAGAGCCCATAGCTGATAGACAGGTTGTTAGACCAGTTAAATAAACCGGTAATGCCTCCGTGATGTACATATTTAAAGAAGGAGGAAATGCAAAAGTTCCTTTTTCCTGCTTCCCCACCAAGGGGTGGCAAGGTGGGGGGGGACCCAGGCCTCCTCCTGGAGCAGACCACTGGGGCCCCCCAGTGCGGCGACTGGGGCCAGGCTGGCTGGGAGAAGCCACCCCGGAGCTGTGGGCAGCCCTGAGCAGCCGCGTGGCCCGAACCGCGGGGCGCAAATCTTTGCGGCCGGCGCAGCCCACGCAGGGCCAGCGGGGCCTATCCCTGAGGCCGGCATGGCTTGCACCGAATTGAGAAGAACATCACACAGCCAGCAACAAAAGACAGGGCAAGGCTTACCCCAGTGCAGAGGCCAAACAAGATCTACTTCTCAGCTGAAAACTTACAGATACCAACTTTCTTCTAAGTCAGAGAAAAGGGAAAGTGATGTCGCGTGAGGAGGAGCAACATGGCGGTGCCACGGTCAGTGGGGAAAGGGAAAGAGAGGAGGCGCTCCCAGCACCGGGGCTGAAATTCTTCTTGCAGGCTGTGGTGAGGATTATAATACAGCAATTTGCTTTCCCTATAATTCATGAGATGAGGTACATGCGGGGATGCAGAAATCCACGTGCAGCTCATGAAAAAAAGTGCTCAACACCAGAGCCCATAGATGTTGTGAAAGGCTTTTAGAGATTGAAGAAGAGAGCCTTGGTTTTCGGCTGGAATAGCTCATCCTTAAAAGACTAAAACCCCATGACTATAATGACCCATGATGGCAGTGTGGGAAGACTGCAAGATTCATGGGAGAGATATTTTTTCGCTGCAGCAGGTTCAGGCGGACAGTTGTGTGTGAAGTTTGCAGAAGCCATGCTGGAGAAGTTCACAGAGAACCATCTTCCGTGGCAGGAATCCCACAGCACAGCAGAAGAAACTCTTTTCCTTAAACATAAAGAAAGACTCTTAAGAAATGAAACACTGACCAAAACCCCATGTTTGTTTCCCTTGCGTGGATTGGTGGAAAGGGGAGGTACTGGAAGAGAAGGGTGTTCTGGAAGTTTGCTTTGGTTTCTCATTATTCTTTTTACTTTTAATTCTATTAGTAATAAATCTTCTTTATACTGTGAGTTTGGACCTGTTTTGCCTTGAAGATTTTTTCCGTTTCCCTCAATAATCCTTATTTCACTTCATGAAAACAATGTTTCAATTTCCCCTTCTCTGCTTAACTATAGGAGAGGCAAATAGGTTTCGTGGTGCTGGGTGCCTAACCAGCATCAAACCGCAACAGTGCCATAATACAGAAACAGGAAACTTCCCCCATAATATTGAATTGCACAAGGATAGTTTAAATAGAAAGCATCACTATCCTTTTTCTATCTGTGAAGCTATTCCAAACAATGGGAAGTAAAATTTAATTAAACCTAATTCAAATCTATTCCCTATCTCCCAGTGGAAAAGCCTTATCTACAAGGGCCCAGCTGCCAGGCTTGCTGAGAGGGGCATACTCAGGGTGGTTTATGTCAAGCAGACATTCCATTAATGTATAAACTGTTCATATAGCCAAGACAGGAACCCAAATCTTTCAAGTGAAAACACAAGTGTCACTGGCATTCACTTTCATGCTCTCTCATACCATGAGTTTTTCACGTACAGGACAAAAATCCCTCATTGATGATGAAGATAAATAGACTGAATTCCATTAGGCAAGGATAAGTTTGGCCTTGGTCTTCTGCCTGACAGAAAGAGCGTCTCTCTCATCCTACGTACTGGATTGTAAAATAAAGTAAAAAATTGATCTCTGCTCCTTTTATTTTTGCAGTACTAGCCTTCAGGAAAAGCTATCAACTGTAAGTCCAGACTGATAAATGTGCTTCCCCTAGCTCTGAGAAAAGATCTAAGCCCCAGAGAAGGCAACAATTTAAAACACATTCCTGCCTGAAGGGACCTTTGTGAAGTGGCAAAGCTACTGCCTGTTCAGCGTGCTGCCTCCTGCTGCTGCCCATCCCAGCCTCAATCTTTCCCCGTGCCTTGCAGAGAGACAGGACTCTAACCCGGGGCTCTGCAATCAGCTGCCAAGACATAGCGAGTAAAACCACAAAACACTCCACATCATGGTGCACAACTCCTTTTTTGGGCAGTGATTCCTGCCTTAAGGATCACACACACCATGCCTCAGAGCATCAGCCCCATGAGACTTGGGTGGACCAGTCCGACATCAAGGGCCTGGGGCACAGGACACCTCTCTGGTCAGTCAGCCTGCAGGTCTGCAGGGGACAGCTGGGCTCCTACACCTTGTGATCTGTCCCCTTGGGCTTTAGCTTCTACGTAGTGTTGCACTGGTTCTTCAGTAAAGGCCTCTCCTACAAACAGACCAGCATTCCAGTCACAATAACAGGAAGTGACATTGGAAGAATCAAAAGAGGAAAACTCCTAATAATCTCTTAGGACACCTGGCTTCACAAAACTCACTGCCTTCCGCATCACCTCAAGATCTTAAGCCTATAAAAGTGTATATGTGTAACAGAACCACAGAGCCTTACCTACTTCTCATTATAAAACTTGTCTGTCTTTTTTCCGTGATGCGTAAATACTCTCACTCCTCTTCACACGTTCTAGATCAGAGTATAAGCTCTCTAGGACAGGGAATAGATTGTTTTTGTTTGTTCACACTGTGAAGGGACTAGCACATATTTGTTTCTTTATAAATAAATAACAGACAATGAACTTCACCTCACATATCCTAACTTTGATAAAATTCCAGATAACTTTACAAAGACAGTAGAGTAAGCATTAGAGCATCTGGATCAAAAGAGTAGTGAAAATACCAGTTTGACTAACAAATTTAAGCTGAGTTTGTGGAGGTATTAATTCAAATTTATTCATTCAATTTGTGGTAACAAATCCTTAATTATTATTGTCTGTAGATTATTCAAGCATCCTCTTTCTATCCTTGGACATTCTGCAATAATCAAGCACATTAAAAGCATGCCAACTGGTTATTTCTGAGGCAGTACAAAAAATTGCTCTCACTGAAAAGCTAGGGTTATACTGAAATCATGAACATTTGCATTTATAGAAACAAAGCTTTGATCAATATTCAATACAAAAACTGTGAATACATTTTGTATCTTGTGGGAATTCCTAAAGGTCTAAAAGGAAAAAAACAGCAGATAACCTCCTATGAGAGGCTTGTAGTTTAAAGAGAGAACTTCACTGGGCACAAAACTCATCAGACAGATTTTAAATTTAGTTCTCATAATGTCATTCCAACATTTAAGGGTTTATTTAGGACCTAACTGGGACAAAATGCACTCTTATATTGACTGTGAATCTCCCAGCTTCTTTTAGTCTATTTTTTTGTCTGTCCACTAAGGACCTCTGTCTCTGAGAGGTTCCATCATGTGTTTGTTCACTTGCATTCAGAGGGGATCTCCATTTTCTCTTCATCCTGTCTGATCTACTCTCTTCAATTCAGCTGCAGTTGAGTGTCCACAGCTGAGCGTACTGCAGATCTCGCTCAAGAGCTGCAGATGTTCTCTAGATCTTCCTGGGATATGCTGGCTGCATTGCCAGGAAATTCAGTAAAGTAGGACTCAAACTGGACAATAGAATTGACCCTGCCCTGGCACAGCAGCCTCTGTCGATTCTGTACAAAGCTGTGCCATGGAGCGGCACTGACTCAACCTCGTCCAAAGAGCAAAATATACTTGCACAATAATGTAACCCAACACAGTAATATATCCCAGCCAAGTACAAACAACGTAACAGAGCTGGTTGAAAAATTTGTTTGGTATTTTATGGCATTTTTTACCCATTTTATTCGTTCAGCCTGCCAGAAACTATAGGAGGCCTAAAGCCATTAGAACAAGATGTTCAGGACACAATGTATAAGGCAGGAGAACAAGAGCAGTTTATTCCATATCTAAACCAGAACAAATAATTCAGCGTAACATAGAGGAATAAGGAGAGACACATTTATAAGCAGCCTGGGGATCTCCTTTGCAAAGCACTTTCTGCATTTACTTTGCCTGCTACCAGCATGTCCCCCTTCTTGAGGGGCAGCCAGGCTGTCCTGCCGCCTGGGCGCTCAGAGCATGGAGCATCATCACTAACAGAGAGCTGGGGACCATCCCCCTTTGCATTCCTACTTCACATACCAGGCAGTTTCCCTGCAGCACCAGAGGCACAGGGGACACTGGAGCAGAGAGCATGGTCCCTGCAGCCATAGCAGGAATGCCTGTGGGAGACAGGAGAAGGCTTGCCTGTATCCTCCCATGAAGGCTGAGGGATCTGGTGAAGGCAATCACAGCAGCACATCTGATTTCACTAAAAGGGTGGAGTAGGAAAAATTAGAATTAAGTTTATCTTGCATCCCCTGCCCAGCACTTCAGGGTGAGACCCTGAGCTTCACTTCTCTGCTCTGTCTGAGCAGCACTTCTGACTTACTCCGAGGATTTCCCAACCCATAAAACACATCACACCAGACAGGAGAAACACAGCAGGACTTGGAAAGCAGAGAGATGGGGGATAAAAAACAATTGCTCAGGGGACTAGTCTGTCACTCCTAATTACTCAGCCATTTTAAAGTCTTGATGTGACACTGGAATGCACCCAAGGCTCCTCAGGTTACAACTGCCTTCATTCTCTTTCGTAGCATTTCAATTAAATGCAGGTGTATTAAAGAAAAAAGGGAATTTGACATGGTCTTCAAAGGGCTCCTAATCTCACAGGAGTTATTGAAATGGAAAGGATATTTTGAGTCATCTCTCCTTGTTTAATTGCCTAATCAGACAGATACTTCCATTGTCTGATTTGTGCCAACATTGAGATTGAATTTAAGATTCACGTCTCATAGCTCCTAATTTTATCACATTAGGGCTCAATCGAGTTACAGCAGCCCAGACCCTTTCCAAATCATAGCCCACAGGACTCCTTTATGAAGTGTGTTAAAAAAGATCTTTGGTACTTTCCTAATAGATAGCCTTCATTATTTACAGATTTCAGAAGGACAAAAGAGATTCACTGCAGAGCTAAAGCAAGCTGACAGGCTGCACTTGAGGTGCATTAATAGATAAGGAGATATTGCACTACAATAGACTTTAAATATTTCTGCAGCTCTACTCTTCAACATATTTTTTAGGCAGTGGAGAATTTGCCACTCTCCTCTGCTGGAATTTTGATCATAAGGAAGGTATATTCTGGGGCAACTCCTTTTCCTATATGCGCCACACTTGGTCTAGTGCTGAGGTGTTTTAAAATAATTGAGAAGGGGAAACCAGGAATTTTGTGAGAATTTCTTTTCTTCTGATAGCTAACAAGGCAAGAATAAAGGGGGCCTTGCAGGACTATTTTCTACTGAAACCCAGAGTGTGTCACATCCAGTCACAACCCACTGCTCTTTTGATATGACACAACATGCTATCCAATGGACAGAGGGCAAATACTGGACCACAGGTCAGAGGACATTTTTCCTACTTTTTTCTTTTTCCATGAGGAGTAAAATAAGCAAGAAAGCCACTGGCTGATTCCATGCTGCAAAGGGTTAACTGTTTCTCTGGTCATTAGCTATAATTAACTGTGTAGTTATGCAGTTTGCTATTTTATGCTTCCTGGCAGTCTAATGTCATTTTTTCTGGAGCAGAGGGTGCAAACTGGGGAATTTAACTGCAGGGCCTTTTGTCAAACAGTTGTCATTTCTTCCACATGCACAGTCTTTGGAATATAGTAATTCCAGTTAAATGAACAGACAATGGGTTTTCTCCCCATGTAAACCAGAGAATAAATGTAACCACTGCCATCTCTTTTGGTGCTTATGCACGAAAATTAGAGTTGGTAACCAAAAGCTAAAGAGGGATCCTTACTACATTAGCACCTGGAAACCTCAGCCAAAGTGCACGTGCCTCTGAGCAAGGTCCTCACTAAACAAATAAATAAACCTCAGTCTTCAAGCATGCACAGCCTGGACAGGGAACAGAGGTAGGCTGGGACCAGAAAGGGGATGGCAAATACTCTCTATTTTGTTTTACCTCTATTCAACTCTCTGATTGGTCCTGTTGTATTGATTTCTTGCTCATTAAACATGAAGGATATCATTTTCAAACATGTTCCTTTAGCTAAGGTTCCTGAGTCCCATTTATAGAGGGGATTTTTGAGATGGCAGACAGCTGTTTGCCAGGTCACTGAGACACTTTGAACACTTTTATCCAGACAATTAACCCAACAAGATGCACCACACTGACATTGCAGCCTTCCTCCACTTCACCCTGGCAGTGGCCCTCAGGTTTTGATCAGAGAAGACCAGGCTCAGGTGCACAGCACCAAAAGTACCACCAGAAAAGTCCAGCTCAGACACTACTAACCACAGAGGAGAGCACTCAAACCCTGCCTGGGGCCACAAGGATTGGTGGTAACCTGGGGTGTAGAGGTTTGAAGCAAAACCAAAAGTGATGCTCAGAGAGCTCAGGTACTTGCTGACCTTCCCTTGGCTTACTGGAGCAGGGCTCCTTTTACCTGGGAAGAACACTTCTCAGACAATATCTCTTCTGAAACAGTTTTTGACACCATTTTTCCTAAACACCTGATTATTCCTGTTCACCCACCAGCACATTAAAGAGCTGTGTTAGGCCCCATTGCCTAATGCATTTTTTTAGTGCAATATGCTTATGACTTTTGCATCCTTCTACTCTTTTAATGCCCAAAAGATACCAGGGCAGAGCACCAACACAAAACAAAAAGATCCTAGCAGGGCAAGCAGAAGCTGACAAGACAAAAGCTGATTATCCCTGGAGTATTTGTCCCTGTTTCTGTAGGAGAAACCAAGCAAACTCTTCCTCACCTGCCCCCTTTGTGCCATTACACAGGCAGCCTGGCTCACCAGAGTAGGTCACATTTACGCCTTTCCAGTCATGCTCTAAAAACTTGGGCACCACAGTGTCCAAAAAGTGGTAAAGAAACCTGTTAGGTCCTTGTGCATGAAGTCAGCTCTAGGATGAAATGGTTGAGTGAACTACAGCCAACCTGTTGAGCATTTATGATAACCAGGAGGGGATCTACTCCTGGCAGCTCTGCTCCAAAGATGCAGAGCAGTCGTTACTGTCGCAGGCAGATGCAGTGGGAACAAGGGGATAAAAGTACACATAACCTCCATTTCCCATTGCTCCCCATGCCTCAGTCATCCTCAGAGAGCTGCCCTCCGCTGTGCTTTGCAGGAATCAAAAGAGCCATCTCATTCTTAACCTACGTGCCACAGCTTGGCACTTGCATACATCATGGTGTTATCTGTCTCCTTGTAAAAGGACAGAGATAACGTCCTGCTCCAGCTCATCAGCACCAGTGTGTCCCCAGATAAATTAACTACAGCAGCCACTTTTGGTTTTCTCAAACAAATTAAGATTTTGTCCTTAAACTAAGCTACAGGAAAAACATGTACAACATAGGGACAATGAGATTATGGGCTTCATTCTCAGGCTGCTTATTGCTGCTCTGCTCCAATGTCATTTCAAAGGATTTTCTCTCAATTTCCAACAACATGACAGTGATCAGAATCTCAATGTGTCCCAGTTCCCCTCCTGGAGAAGGTCAATGAGTTTCTGTCCTAACCTCTGCTACATAAGAACCAAGATGATGCTTCATTCCTGTGATGATAAATCGTTCCTATAGAGTCATTCAGGGTTTGATCCTTAGAGTCCAAGCTGGCATTAATTTCATACAGATACAAAGCATGACCCTCACCCTTAGTTGTGCAAACATGAGATCTCTATTTAGTAGAGATGATGCAGCAGTTAAATATTTGGAATTCACTTCTAAATAAGGCTGCCTAAAGCTTAAAATTTACCGTGCCTCCTGGTTAGTTCAATAGCATATGGGAATGCTCCTGGGTTCGATGGAGTGGTTCATGTCACTGAGAACTAGATAAGCTAAATATTTATGGTGATTATTATCCTGGAGAGCTGAGGTCACTGCCCACTGCACTGTCCTGTTGTTGTGAGGTGTTTCTCACCTCTCTATGCATATGCTTTTGCCTGCTGCCTTTCCTGGAACAGTGAGGCTGTGCAATCCCCATCCTTGGAGATGTTTCACCTTCAACTGGTCTGAGCAACCTAACCTAACTGGAACCACTTCAAGAAGGGGATGGGAGTGGATGATCTCCAGAGGCCCCTTTTAACCTAAATTATTCTGTGATTTGTTCACAAGCATACAGAACAAGAGTTAGCAGTTCTTTGATTTGTCAACACTTAGCTAATTGGTCATTTATTGACCCCGAAGTCAGGTAGTTTCCTTTCCCTGACTCAGTGTCATGCATGTAAGAACAAAAAGGTAACTCAAAGAGCTTTTTCAGGGAAGACACACTGCATGGTACATGAAGCAAACAATAGGTATCAATATTACTGACATTAGAAACAATAAGGCCCGTAGAAGAAAGAAAATTATGGACTATGAAAATGGAGTCCATCGGCCAAACCCAATAATTTTGCTGGACACATTACCTGCAGCGGTAGACACTGTTCCCAGTTTTGCCAAAAGGCAAAACTTCACCTGAGTCAGAACACTGGATCAGCACTGTAGAAAGTACCACGGGTCAATCAGTAAATGGCAATCTTCCTCCAGGTGAATGTTGAGCTACAGATGATGGAATGCTACAAGTCCTGCATTATTGTTTCCACCTTTGCAGAGCTGTCCTGTGTGTCCTTGTTCTCAGACTGATTCAGCTCAGCTAACGTAAGAGATCTAAATTTAGTCACCTGCTTGTTCAGGCTCTACCTGTACCAAAAGGAGAGTGAAACACCTTCAGATTCATCCCTCAGATTGGCTGAAGTTTCCCATTGATGGTGCCTACCTTTCACCCTTCACCCTCCTTATTTTTACACCTGGTAGGGAAGGTGTCTGCTCACCTTCCCCATTGTGTTTGCAGCCCCCTGTACTGGTCATTTCTTGCCCAGTTTCTGTCTGGCTCACAAAGGAGCATTTGTCCTTGGCTGGACAGAGCAGGCAGACAGCACTGTCATGACCATGAGCAGTGACCAGACCCACAGCTCTGTCAACTCTGTCAACCAACACCACAGACCCCCAGGAGAGGCACCAGGAGATCCAGCGTGGAGAGGAGGCACACACCCAGCATTCCACAGCTTCTGGGCCTGCACAATTATGCAGTAGAACTGAGAGCTAGCTAAAGCTTTGCTGGCAAAAGGACTGGTCTAATTCTATTTTATGTTCAATTACTTTGCTCTTAAAAAAAAAAAAATGCTGGAGTCAAAGATATTTTGGTGTTCAGCCTGAAATGGTGCTTTATCATAAATTCCCTGCACAGTACCAGAAATGTATGATCTGCACTTTGAATAAATATTTAACACCTAAAATGGGGAATCCAACTTTGATCAGGGACCACACTTGGGAATAAATTGTCATTGCTTTTAAATTGCTGCAGTTTAGCTTCAGCAGGTTATATACAGCAGTTATATAAAGCTATATACAAGGAGCAGTTTCTATGCCACCACAACAGGAGCAGAGTATGAGTTATACAACACTTAAACTGAGACACTCTGTCCAAGGGAAACCATATTGCTCACTCTGGGATTTCATACTGGACATTTATACCCTGGGTAAGAAAATGGATTTTCATAGAAATACATATTTATTTTTCTCATTCAAACAGAACATAAAAATGTGCTAAGTATTTTTTAAGCCAAATTAGAATTCAATTACCTTAACTGTTCTGTTTCTCTGAAAAAAAACCAAACATATCCATGGTATTATGGGGTTTCAAATGTTCTAATTAATCCACTGCTTTTAATTGAGAATATGCCAAAGTAGCCATAGTGTCTGCTATTTAAAGAGCATTGGCAACTGGTAATGAATACCAACATCATGGTTGCTGACTCTGGGTCCTTTCATTACAGTAATCCCCCCAAAAAGCTACTTTCAAACTCTCTTACACATGTGTGAAAACAACCAGTGGGAGGGAGAAAACAAAACAACTGTGATGTTGCATCGAAACCACTGTGTTCCTCATCACAGAACTCCTACATGTGTTGACAATCCTACCTACTAACCTTCCCCAGCACCATTTTTCCTGGAAAACTTCAAGGAGGACAGAAAGAAATGAGTAAACATACTTCCCTCCCTCTCCTAACAGGAGACACGTACAAGCTGACTGTGTCATTTCAAAGGGAAAAAAAAGTCATTCCCCACTGAAATTTGTACCTGCAAGTGCTCCCCCAAACCCTTTCACCCCCCTCCAACTCACAGCACTGCAGAGACCAAATTGGAGGAGCTTGTGATTCTGTCCATCATTTCCATGCCTTCAGCACAGCTAATAACTGGAATTAACAAGGGTGATATCCTACCATTTTAATCATATCCCAGGCCTTTATCAGATAGGAGAAACACATTCTTCCTGGTTAAGGAGGCAGACCCAGATCCAGAAAGGTTTTTAGCTCCTACCTCTTACCAGAAGCAACAACCTGTAGGTACCTGCAGGCTCCCATGGTCCAGTAAGTCTCCTAAGTCATCCACACCATAGCACATTTGCCCTTAAACCACAGCCTAGGTGAGGTGGAGAGCAGCACATGGAAGCTCCCTCCACATGCACAAAAAGGCAGCTTGCACATTACAGCTTTACCAAGCACAGCTGCTGTACAATGTGTTTTACCTGTTGTGAGGTGAAGAATTTAATTCTGGCCCTTCCCTGAGGTTTCTAGCAGCCACTTCACCTTCATGGGATCTCCTTACCCAGTGCAAGAAGCCAGCCTGGTGAGCCCGATGCTGCTCCCTGGCAAGCACCCTCTGCAGGCTTTCAGTCACACCCGCAAACCTGCCATAGGATTCGTTCCAGCGTGGCCCGCCTGCCCCACTGTCCACTGCAAACAGGCTTTGACAAACAGGACTGCCTTAACCAGGCTCACTGTATCCATGGCTCATTCAGAGCCATAGATAGACCTCTGATCCAATAAGCTTCACTCTTCAGTGAAAGGACTTGCAGCCCCCAGGGCACAGTGCCAGTTGACACCTAGCAGCTCTGGAGTGACAGAAATCCCTCCAGGCATTTCCAGCAAGGGAGATGGAGGCATGATTTAGTCACACCTGCGCCCACTCCAGGGACAGAGCCCCACAGAACCCAAGGCCACCTCACTGGGATTGGCTGGGGGACTGTGCTCACCTCCAGGCTCTCTTCTAGCAGAGGCTTCCTGTGAGTCCCATCGGCCGAGCAGGATGGAACCATTTGGGATGCCTCTGGTAACGTACTCCAGCTCATATAAGTGTAAGAGGAGCCTCAGGTCTCAGAGGACTTTGGAAAGGCACTGAGAGCTGTCACCCCCATGCTGAGGCTGAGAAGCTGAAAAGGAGGAAAACCCATAGGTTACTCACACCAAGAACTTGTCAAGGCTGGAGTCCAATAGCTGTAAGTCCATGCTCATGGTAAAATGGGAAGCCACTGGGAATGATAATATTGGCATCATGAAGATTTACCAAAAGAGAGTATTGCCAGGAGAAAACATGAATTTATTTTCACAAACAAATTCCTTGCCCAGACTAACAGTACCAAAATCTTTTCTTGATAGCGTTTTGCAGTTGGGCAGAAACGGAAAACCGTTCTGTAAATATTCTCTGTCCTCTTGCAGCTGCTCAGTTTTCTGGGTGATGAGATTACATGTGAAAGGGAGAAGAGGTTAAGTATTAGCAGCAAGTAAGATGCAATTTCTCAGGAGGATGCTGCAGCCACCTGTCAGAGCATGGGACCGATGCCAGCGGTCGGTGATGTCCTGCACAGGACAGTTCTGCTCTTTCAGACTCCCTCTCCAACAGTAACTCCTGGAGACACAACTGGGATTTATCAAAATCAAGAGGGCTACAGCAGAAGCAACCCTGAAATGGAGATAAGCTCAGCTCCTAGGCAGGTAACCAAGCTTCCAGGAGCCAGCGAGCACTTTCTTTGGTGCCTGTTAAGCACCAGGGTGTGGCCCCATTAGAGCAGTCAGAGATGCAGAAGACCACCCTGGGAGCCTGGAATTACCTGCTGCAGGTAAGCTGACTGGAAACTGAGATGCTCATGTCAGAGACACTTGCAAGCACTCCAGTCTGCCCCAAGTGCACAGCCCCTGCTTGCCCACAGCACAGGAGAAAGGCACGAAGGTGCACAAAGGAAGGAATCCCACACCAAAGGCTGGTGTGGTTCACAGCACAGGTGGGTCCCAGGGAGGAGAGGAGGTGTGGGCAGTGGCCAGGATGCTGCAGGCAGGCGCTGGCCACTGGGCAGAGGCAGCTGCTGCACAGGCAGAGCTCCAGTGACTGCAGACATTGACAGAGCTCTGCAGAGCACAAAGCTCGTCTGAAGGCAGATGGAGAGAAATGAGAACAGGAATCAATTACAGAAAAACAGATAGAGCTCATACCTGCCACAAATGAAAGAAAATTGAAAAACAGTCACAGCCTTCAATAGTAATAAAAAGAAAATGGTTTGGTCTCTGGATGAGAGGCTGAGAGCAGACCTTGCAGAAGCACACAAGGATAAGGCAGGGCTGCTTGACTTTGCTCTTTGCAGGAGAACAGACATGCTGTGGGTAAAGCTCACCTGCAGTTTTCAATTAAATCCTTTAACCTTGTCATCAAGAACATCTCCCCTCTAGAGAAATCAAATAAAAAGCTCCAATATAATAAACTGAAAATACAGGGAATTCTTTGCCAGAGGCATCCAAAGCACTGGAGGAAATTTAGAAAGATAATTCTTCACATAGCAAATTGGAAGGTAGATATATCAAAGATCAGAGAGTACAAAATTAGTGGTGGGATACATCTGATGAGATGCAGATGTCTACACCTGAGCTAATCATCCCACGTGCTCTATGTGTTCACTGGTGAGTTTTCGTGGCAACAGGTTCCCCATGTCATTCCCTCTTTCCCTCCCCAGTGAGCAGTGCAAAGCATATGCATAGAGGAGATGATATATATGAGTTACGGGAAAAAATCGATGTTTTATTCTATAAGGTGAGAAACACGATCATATCAGAGAAGCTGCACTGTAAGATACCATGAGTGGAAGACTTTAAGTTTCCTGATTCACCTGTACTTATTTGTGGGATTCTAATAACCCCTTCTGCAAAGAGTTTCTAGACAAGGCTGCACATGGCACGTGTGCACACACGTGTCTGTGCTGGTTAGAGGGTGATTGACGCTGAATAATTAAAGTGCTGCAACCTCTCTCCAGATATTTCACTGGCTGACAGATAGACAGAGAGGTGTGTGTATGCGACAGAGCACAAAGTGATTATACACGTCTAGGTCTTCACTCTTTCTGGTCTCGGCTCCTTGGCAGTTTCCTCAAGTTGTCTATGTCTGTAGCCAAGTTTTAATCACTGCTAAATCACCCCGTATGACTTGTGCTTTGGAGCACTTTGTCAACATCAGAAATAAATATTATTCCCACAAGGAATCCAGCTGGCCTCTAATTAGCTTTCAGAATATATCAATTAAGGTGATAATGTGCTGTCCAGTGATGAAAGCCTCTGCCTCACCAGCTTCTAGAAGATCAATACAACTGTATGATATGAAATATCCACCAATTTATTTTCCTGGCAAATGAATCAATAGGGCAATTATAATGAGACCAGTCATCAAATAAATATTATCAGTCCTGAAGAAGTCCCAAAACCAAACAACACCAGTTGTATACGTTCAAGCAATATTTTTCTTTCTGGTACTTATTATTGCAGGAAAATTACATTTGTCTTAGCAGCAGCAAAACCACTAATGTAGATAATCACTGTCCTGAGCTTCAATCTATGCATTACATGGCAAAGCTGACTATTTTTCTGAGAAGCTCCCTTCCAGTGCTACCTTGGTGCCAAAGAGATCTGTATGTAATACCAGGAAGAAAAGGAAAATGACAAAAGTTTGCATCTGCCCACAATCCCTTGGCTATACCATACTTCTGATAAGAGAGTGGCTATTAAAGTTCACTTCTTTAGAATTCTGTGTATTTCATGGCCATCTGAGCAGCATCTGAAACTCCTTGAAGCCAGGTTTGCAGCATTTGTACTTCATTTTGAGGTTCACCTGGGTCTGTTCCATATGTCTGTTCCTGTCAGAGCAGGCATGAGCTGCAGCATAGAAGAGCCTTGCTCTCAGAGTGACACCACCGAGGACATACAATTAGGGGTCAGCCAAGAGGTTGTTGCCCCATAAAAATACCTCACAGAAATGTTTCTGCCACTAAAGGAAAATCCTGGAAAAATCTCTCATCGGCCCTAAAAACGGATCACGAGTCAGCTCAGCTAAACTGACAGAGGTACAAAACACTACAGCAGCGAATTGGCTGTGTCAGGGCCTGTCATCACCTGCTACGGAGCACTTGTCAAACCAAAAGAAAAGCTGAGACAACAGCAGATTTCTCGTATTTCTGGTAAGAACACATTTGCATTACTGCTTGCAATGAAGGATCATTAGTGTGAAGTGTTTGAATACATGCTGAGGAACAGCAGCAAGTGCACAGGCAGGGCAGTGACGCCACAGATCACAGAAACCAGAGGGCTTCGGAGTGTGCAAAACCCAGCACCCACTACAGGGCATCCCTTTCCCCATCTGCCCTTGCTCCCTGGTCATCTGTTCTCCTGGCAATCTGTTTTGATTTCAGTCTCTTCATCTCCTGCACTGAAGACTCCAGGTTTTTCCTCATATTTCAGAGAAAACCATGTCTGGTCTAAACTGGCACAGCTCCATTTGGCGTGATGATGGCACACACCAGCTACACTTCTGGATGGACAAGAAACAACACAGAAGTCTCTTGGCCCAGGCAAATGGGGTTTATTCCCTGCTAATCTTTTCAGATGTCCTTCTTTGCAGGCTATTCCTCAGAGGTTGGAAATACCCCTCTGGGGACATGGCCACTGGTGCCAACTGCCCTGCAACTTTTATCTAGGTGGAGGATGAGCCCAGAAACAGCCTGACTGGATCCATGTCTTCTGTTTGGCAGAGCCTCCTTTGTGTTTAACAGATAAAAATTATGACCAGCAGCAGAGTGGGGATTAGGATGGGTTTTTTGCATCTGAGCTCAGGGTTTTCAGAGGCAAAATCAATCCCTTGTCTCATTCCAAGAGTTTCTGCATCCTTGTCTTGCCAGGCACCAGCTTCAGTGATAAATCTGCTGTTTGCTCCAGAAGAGAAAGCAAAATGAACTTGGAATGAGCTCAGGGGCTACGTTCAACTCTAATGCAGGCTGCTACTGCCTACAGTAGCTCCAGAGCAAGGTCCTGCTACAAATATTTTCAGACCATGAGCTAATCTGCTTCATAAACAAAGAAACTTTCTGTTTTCTCTCCTGAATATAAGGCACCTTTGAATAGCTTGTCATTTTTAACATTACAACGAGTTATAACCCCTTTGTGACTCCATGTAATTACTTTTGCAGTTGAATTGCATATGCATCAAGTGTAAATTCCTGAAAGAGTAACAAATACAGAAACTGTTCCTAAACAAAAGGTTCAGGCTGGTAAAGTTAACCACTCGAGTTCACAGTTGTATCTCCACAGGTACAGTTATGGTCAGTGTGTGCCAGAAAACAGCCAAGTACTTTTCCCTCATTTAAAAACCATTTTTCCACCAAATTCAGAAAATTGCTTTGACAGGTCACAAATAAGCAATGAGAAAGGAATCAATGGTGTCCCTACTGATTTGCAGGTTATTTTGGTCACTGGCCATATATTGCTGAATTCTTGCAAGGCATTGAGAAAATTTAAAGCATTTCAGCACACAGCGTGACCTGAGCACGCTCACTTCCTAATTCATTTTGCACAGCAAATGGTTTCCTTCCCAATAGCCCTCGAACAGCCTATCACAACCTGGCTGTAGCTGCTGCTCAGATCAATATATTAAACTGAGAAGTGTTATTCAAGCAGAATTTGGTTTGTAAAATAAAATTCTTGTAATGAAAGCTGAAATCCTGCTCTCTCCTCCATCTGGGCCTCCCCACCATTGCTGATACTGCTGAACCCCTGGCAAGAAAACAAAATCAGTTCCACAAAGCTGCCCCCGAGACAGCCTCACTGGCTGTTTTTTCACGATGTTTTGGCTAAATATAGGTCCTTGAAGGCAGCTCCAACCAGTAAGTGCTGCTCCTCGTGAGCACAGGTGACAGGTCACAAGCTGGGGGATCATTTCTATGGAGTCAGGGTCAAAAGTGAGGCTTTTTTTTTCAGCAACGTCAGCCCTGAAGCCACCTCTGCTCTTAACAAATCAGCAGGAATTTTATCACCGACCTTGAGGCACAGAAAGTACTGAACATTTCAGAGGCGACCCAGTCCCTTTCAGATGCTTCAAGCAGTAGTTAAAGCACTACTTAAATACACAGAGAGTTCCTCCTTCATCCTGCAGTTTCAAACGAGGGTAGTAGGCTGATGCCAGCACTTCTCCAGACACCAATGTGCCCAAGAGGGAATTACCCTCAGAGACTCTCCCAAGGCAGCAAACCTGATGTCTTCTTTTGGAACAAAAGCCAGAGGCACCTGCAGGATGTGCACCTAAAAGACCTAAAAGACTGCACCAATGTTCTCTTCCCAGCTCTGTTGCAGGCTCAGCATTCACTTGGGGTCAACAGCCCTGCTCATACAATCCTTAAAACCCTCAGCCGAGACTGTGCACTTTCATTAGCCACAGCTGAATCCCAGATTGGCAAATAGCAGCCGAAACACGTATTTTTAATTGAAATGAGTCACGATAGAGAGATTTTCATTAGTGTTTATACTAAAGTTGCTCTTCATAGGGCAATCGTCCATTAATCTGATCATGATCATGGTTTTCTTAATGATGTGGCAACTCAATGAAACATATTTCATAAAGTGAAAAATTTCTCTTCTTTCTCCAAGTGAGTCATTGCTCATTTCCATTCACTGTAATCTTTCTTACATTGTGCATAACATCAGCCTCTTAGGAAAGCAAATCATTTTCTTGAGGCTTGTCCCGGAGTCTCAGTGTCCATGTAGGGGCACCACTTGTCCGAGAGCACCTGTTGCACCAGGGATGCACTGTGGAGCTGCAAAATAAAACCAGGATGTTCTCTTAACAGTTCTCACAGTGGACCAGAGATCACCCAAGGACAGTGGTCCTGCTGGAGGGGACACTGCGTGTCAGGGAGCACATCTGCTCCTCTGCTCATTAGCTGCTGCTTCGCTGAATCTTACACGCTTCTCAGATGACAAATGATGGGCAAGAGTGAAGAGGTGACGTGTTTCTCACTTCAAGCACACATGAACCATGATGAACCTGCAAAGTTTTATGTAGTTATAAATTGAACACACAGATAACCAAAGTCACTCTCCACGGCCAGCCAATTAACACTTTGCAGAGGGACCACGAGCTGCCTGGAGCTGACCCTGTCACTGAAGTAAGCAAGGACTAAGGTGGGGGAAGCTTTGCCCCTGGTGAAAGGAGAATACACAGCCCCCACCTGGGAGGCAGCAACCCCGCGTTTCAGAAAAGGTCATCCTTGCACAGGCACACATACACAGGAGCACTGCAGAGGTTTCCAGCACCATCCTCTGCCCTGCACGGCTCCAGTCATCCTCAGAGGGACCCCTCAGCCTGGCTTCGATGGCTGCGCTTGGACGGGGACACAGCAGTTGCTCGGGGAACAAATCCAGACAGCCGAGAGGAGTCAGGGCAGTGGCAAACAGATGCTGGGCAGGGTGGACAGGCAGCCACCAGCCCCTCACCAGGGAGGACCACAGGCAATTTTTTTCAGCTGTCTCAGAGCAGGTATTTCTTGTCAAATGGGCTGTAATGCTCAATAACACACAGCAGATTAGAAAATGGGGAGGTAGGGGGCTGAGAAGAGGGGAGGGCGTATTTTAGATGACTTAACATAGGGGATCAAGCACTGAGCTTTGCATTTCCCTGATAAAACACTCAGCATGTGATTTTGTGGTGTTGGTTGTTCCTGCAGAAGCTGTGGCTGCTGCAGCCGCTTGCATTAACTGAACACAGAATGAATGCTAACATCTCTGCAGAGCTAAATAGACAAGCTCATATTTTCACTTAGTGGAGAAAAACTGCCCCTCTTAATGCTTTATGACTTGACTGACAGAAAGGAAATTTCAGTGTCTGTGCAGGCAGACAGGAATAGATGGGGAAAATGATGAATATTTACAATACGGAGGAAACTATTTAGGTGAGATATTGAATATTATCCAACAGAAATGTCAGTGGAATTGTTGTTAAATGTATAAAATCTTATATTACCACAGAGGGAATTGCATTTTGAACATTCAAAATAATTCTGAATAGCTAATGCAATGAAAGAGCTTATAATAAGTACAGTCTTGCAAAATGGCATAGCTGGCCAATCACACTTGCCAAAAAACCGGAGAGGATTTGATTGAATTTCAGAAAAGACTAAATTACTGTACTGGCACTGGTCACCATGGCAGCCCTGTGGGACAATTGCACAGGCCTGTCCCCCATGGCTGCACCCACAGCTACAGCCACTCCAGAACAGGCAATCACCGACAGCCAGGAGAGGAATGTCCCATGGCCAAACCTACTGAAGCCATCTCTGAGGGGCCCAGTCAGGTTTCCACAGGCAGGAGACAGTGGCCACCTCCCACCCCAACATCTCCCTGCTTTCGGCTTCACTCTCCTTGGTGTTTCCTTACTCTTTGTCCTGCCAAGGGTCTCCCAGAGCTTGAGTTTTTTCTGTGCTATTTGTCTGTGTGCAGATCCCATACTGCTGCCAACACCGCTGGTAGGAGCTTGGGCCCTGGTGCCCTCCCTTGGCAGAGCAATGCTGCTGCCAAGGTCCCACCACGGTGGGATTTTGGCAGCTGCTCAGTCCCAGGCAGAGAGGGTTGGCAGCAGGCTGAAGGTAGCCAAGATCTGCACTCCTGTCGTCTGCTTCCACATCAAACAGAGGATAGAAACTACAACCTCAGATGCTTGGCAGGAAAAAAAGAGAGCCGAATGCAGAATTTTACCCTCCCTTGATTCTATTTAGCAAGTTTATGGAGGGGAGCTGTTCTTTTAGCCAAGGGAATTCTGCATCACTAACAGATTGGTATTGTTTATGCTGAAATTGGGTGCTGAAGAAGCAAATCAGTTTGCAAAAAAATGTATCAGCATCTACAAGAAACAACAGAAAGAGTAAATGGGCTTAATCAGTCATCAGACAAGGAACTAGATTAGCGTGTTCTTACATATATTTAAGAAATACAAGCTCTTAATTCTAGCCAGTGCACTTTATTCCTCGTGGTGGGTAACTCTATAAAGATGACTCTTTGAACAGCTGCGTGGGTCAAGGACCGTCTCTCCCAGCAGCCACAGCCACTGAGCAGATGCTGGACATGGGCTTAGCCTGAGGGAAGGCACACCAAGTTTCCCCTAAACACTGGTCCCTTGCAATCCACTTCACTGCCTCTCTGCTAGGCATTGGAATAGGAAAACAAGTTTATAGAGTATAAAAAAAAAGCTGTCAGTGAGAGGCTTGAAAAAAAGCTCCTGGGCCAGCCCCTGACAGCTGACATGCTCATGTCACCTCTTCACTGCCTTATGCTGCAGCACACAGGTTGCCAAGGGACATCAGCCAGAGCACTGTGCTTCTGCCTGGGACTGTTTCTCCCCTGTGAGAGGCGAGGAAAGGTTTTGGCAAGAGAATGCCAAAGCCAAGCTTGCTAGCTCCCTACAATGTTCTTTTGAATGTTCTTATTTTCCTGAGGGAGGATGGAGAGATGTACAAAGGAAAACTCCAAAAATAGTCAGATAAAGAGAAATATCATTCTTTATCTCTCAGGGAACAAAAAGGGCTCATGTGCACTACCCTGTGCACTCCAGACAGTGTTGGAATGGAACAGGATGTTTGCTGCTCACTGTAACCTCACTGCTCATTCCCTATTCTGATTCTCAACCATGTCCCAGGTCTTCACCAAACAATCATCCCCACAGGTCAGGATTACCAAGGACAAGCTTAGCAGCACCCATGCAGACACTGTGCCATTTATCATGACCTGGGATTTGTGAGCAGGACATCTGGTTTCCCTTCAGGAAACAGCATCCATCTGCAAGCTGGCTTGCCCTCATTTGAGTGTGGGATACTGAGTCAGATGACACCAAGTCATTTACTTAACTCCAAGCATTTCTCTGCTTTCTCTG
Organism: Struthidea cinerea; assembly: GCA_013397865.1. Taxonomy (NCBI): domain Eukaryota; kingdom Metazoa; phylum Chordata; class Aves; order Passeriformes; family Corcoracidae; genus Struthidea; species Struthidea cinerea. The sequence continues at coordinate 621,487 of VZTI01002748.1, forward strand.
CCCACACTAATGGCCATTTCAGTCAAAACCAATCAGGTTAGGTTTGCACAGACACTCTGGGTGTTTGTCTGAAGAAAAGAAACCCTAAATTATTGGGAAACAGGTGCGGGGTAACACTCACATGGGGAATCAAATCTCCCAACTGGATGATCATCCGCTTTCTGGCGGCAACAAGTCTCCATTGCAAGGGTCCTCGTGGCAGCCTCTTCCCACCCATGAGTTTTATTGGCGAGCCAGGGCACCAGTTTGAAGCACACTGGCAAGTTTCTGAGTGCAACTGAGAGTGTACTGGAGTAGACTCACCTCACTGCTAGGGGAAATGATTCACGTTAGTATCTGCTTTAAGAAGTGAAAAAAGGCCTCTCAAAATCAAATTCCACAAAGGACTGGTAGCCTCTTCAAATAGATAAGAACTGTACTCAGGGTAATGGCATAAAAAGCCTGTAACCTGCAGCAGTGTGATTTGTTAAGACATTTGTGGTGACTAGGAAGCTCAGATTAGTTCCTCGGCCATATTCATTATGTTCACCGAGCTCATGGGATAAAAACAAGCTGCATTTCAGTACAAGCAAATGCATTTGGTGGGAAGGATCACACGAGTATGGCCATTAACCACACAGACCAGAGGAACTGTTTTACCTCCTTAGGAAGTTCAGCACAATGCATATATGATGGGCTTGCAAAAAACTGAGCTATATTCCGTTTCACCTCAAGTGTGATAAGCTGAAGCACATCAACATGCTTAGCAGCAAGTTCAATTTACAGCCTGTACTTACACATTGCTTTTTTTGTAGAAGCTTAGGTTTAGCATCAGAAGGACAAGCTGTGCATGACAGAAAGGACTCCTGTAGTCTCAGAGAGGCCATAGCCAGGAATATTATCTTTCTCCAGGACCCCATATGTGATTAGGAGAAGAATGCTCATTAGTTTCCTCTTAATGCAGCTGAAATCTCAGCATGGCTACTTCTCAGCTCAAAAGGATTTCAAAAACTGCTCAACAAAACTAATTTGGTTTAATTAAACTTATCTATATTTTATAGACAAAGTACATCTCAGACAATGTGCAAAATTTACAGATAGCATTGACCCAAGAGATTCCACTCCTGGGTAAAGCTGCTAGCTGATAGCCCAGTGTAATTTAAGCAATCATTTTTACATGACTGAATCTGATGAATAGTTTTCTTTGTGAAAAATGGCTTCTGGCCAGACATGGACAAAAATAGGCAATGAACAAGGCATTCTTGGAACAGATCAACTTCTTTCTACTGATTTAATCGTAGCAATACCTCCTAACAGCCCTGAAAAGAATGTTCTTCTGCATTAGGCTTTCTAATTCCTTGATGGTTTTGATTGACTGATTTGCCTTTGAAGTTGGGGGAGCATTTCATTATAGAAGTGTTCACTATTTTATTATAAAACGTCCACATGGTATAGACTAATGCCTGGATAGCAATTTTTATGACTTACAAAGATGATGGCAATGCATTTTTCTGGCATCTTGTTCCACCTTTAAAGATAAAATTTGCAGATCCTTCTGAGAATAAATCATTAATTTGGAAGGATAAGACTAAATTCAGAGGAGTTGCAAACACCAGAGAAGAGAGCAATGTAACAAATAAATCTAATGAAATGTGGTCCAAAAGTGAAGGTAATAGTCTTTTCTCACTAGAACTGTTTATTACAAATTCAATGTCTCTTGGGGTTACCTTAACTGTGGTCTGGATCTTGTAGCTTGAAGCACTCTGAGTGCAAGGTTTGGCTCCACTCTGCACAAGGTCCCTATCAAATTAACAACAGATGTGGCTGCTGCACAAGCGCCACTGTCCTTCAGCTGCCACTCCCCAGCCTTCTGCCCAGCTCCCAAAATGGGCAGCAAAAGGAGTCATCTCTTCCAGGACAGAACCAGCTTATTTTAAACCTCAGGTTATTTGCCACAGGAAGGTTATGGCTGGGGCACTGACCTCCAGCATAAAAGCAGGAACACCCTGAGCCACAGCGGCCATTTCTGCAGCAGCTGCAGCCTACCACAGCCCAGCATCCCTGCTCCAAGGCATACTCCATCTCTCACAGGATGGAAGCATCAATCAGGTCAAACTAGAGAGCAGCAAGATAAAGAAAAATACCCATTAGCAACCTTTACTAAGAGACCTTTTCTTCTTGTATTTTGTATCAGTTTAGTTATATGTATCCAGGATTACAGGAACCCATAGGGTCAGTTCAGTATCTTCAGATCTTGTGCTACGTTTTATAGTCTGAATTGAATGTTCTCTACCACAGTTCTCTGTTTTTTAATGTTTTGCTTCAGGCATTTCTCTCTCTTTATGAGTATGGCCAGACGGCAGGACACACCAATCAATGCTCCAGCTGAACTCAGTCAATCACAGGAGGAATAATTTTCTATTTCTATTCATATAATATTTAAGGAAAAATACCCATTTAAAATGTTTAATATTAATTTGCAATCCCTTATGCTAGAGCCTAAATTTCTTACACTCTTCACACAATTTAATGTGCAGCATCAATAAAGTCTTTACGAAGTGAACACTGAACAGAAACTTCCATGATGCTGAGGCTAACACTACCTCTGCCATGACACATTTTATGTGCCTCATGAAAATACTGCAAGCAGGGTAGCTTCAGTAGCTAGCACATCTAGTGTCAGTCTATTTAACTGATCTAAAAAAAATCAAACTCTTCAATGCTCTCATGACTTTTACCTGACTTCCAGTTTTCATCCAAAGAGGCTTCAAACAAATTGTAATAAATTATCTGGCAAACAAATGTCTTCATTATTTCATACACAACAAAGAGAAACATTGATTCTGAATAAAAGCCGACTGAACTATGCCATTACATAAATGCCTAATGTATATCTGGAGAATTAGCTACATGTAATAGATCTTAATGCTACACCCAGCTATAAATCAACACACTAGAACCATTCTAGCAGCAGAAGGAAATCAACCACTATTAATATAATACACAAATGCAAACTAATCTGAAAATTCATTATTTAAGACACGACTTCCTGCTTGGCAATTTAAGAATGTTTCCTGGCCAACAGCCTTGGAAAATACTCAGCACCTTACCCAGACCTTTCCACCCCTCCTGAAGGAGTCTCCAAACAGGACTTCCCATAGGCTGCAACTTACCGGGATGAAGAAGCCTGAAACCCACCCCAGCAGACCGTGCAACACCTGAAGGTTAGGGCTCTGCACAGAAGGCAGTTCAGATGCCATGTGGGAGGCTGCTCTTGGTAAACCACAAGTGATTCAGGAGTTATGGATCAACTACATAAAGTCATCAAGGAAGTCTGTAGTTACAGACAAGCCAAATGATTTCCTCGCTTCCATTTCTCCTGCGTAAAGCTGGGACTATAATGCTTATGAAGTACAACCTTGCAAAAGCTTGGGATTTATTCTGATGCTACAGTGGCACGCCTGGGACCAGGAGAAAAGGAGATAGATGATGACTGGCATGCCCAGCTGGCCCTGCTCCACCTGCCCATTAACCCTGGACACATATCCCAGGTCTTCGGGCATCAGATGGAGAGGTCTCCAGGTGATGATTGAAACAAGCTCCCTGAAAAACACCCTTCAGTCAAATCAGTCCTGAGACTGGTATTTGTTTTGTGTATTTGTGATTCTTTTCTTGGACCAGAAAAGCACTGCTAAAAGCAGGGCTGGTGTGGAGCCTCTTAAAGCAGCTCTACAGCTGACAGGAACGATAACCCAGAACCACAGCTACTTCCCAAAAATGCTGAATGCTGGCTGTTTTGTCTTATTATTTCTAGCATATGCAGCAGTTACCTGTTCTTACACACACTCAAGGCATGGAGCATCTGCCTTGAGCCCCTTTCCTCTCCTTTTTCACATGGCTTCTTTATACACACTCCATGCCCTCAAGGATGGACACATTTGAAGTAGATGGGCAAACTTCATAAGGATTCGAGAAACAATGGCTCTGTATCAAACAACACAAATACATTAGAAACTTCATTATCCAAAATTATGAAAGTAAAAGCACTTGAAAAATTATTTTTATGCAGACAATTAAAAAATCATCACAAGATTAGAAGTGCACCACAATCCTTCCAACATGTATAATTTAATTTTTAGTCTTACTGTTCAGTAGGTAAGAATATTTCTCTCCCACTTCAGCATACAAATAAGAATATTCTAGTCAGGAACAGTAAAGTTTTTGCTTTTTACTTGCTTGCCCAAACAAACTCTGTTCACGCTTCTCAGAGCAAAGCTTTGATTTGAGAGACATCAGGTGATGTGCAAGACAACTGACCACCACCAAGTACACCATGAATCTGTGAATACCTCTAAGAAGTACACACCACTGTACGTATTATCATCCATACCCAAATCATCTCTAAACAGCTTTCTGCTGGTGGAGCTCTCTGCACTGCAGTTTTCTGCCTTCCTCCATAGCTACAGGAGCAGGAGCTCTGCTATCCCAGCACAGAGGCGTTTGTTGAGGCTGCTCATTACATTCACTGCAGCCATTCACACGATGGCACACGGGACACGTGCACCAGTCACAGCAGCACCACAGCAGATCCTTCTTCATTAACAGATTCATCAGTGATGCTGGTCCCAGATCACAACATTTTCCAGGCCCGCTGTGGCACTGTAGACTAAACAAACACTGTGCATCAGCTGCCAAGCAGGTCCCATCTTTCATGTTTAGCTATTTGTGAAACTCAGTCATTTCTTCTCATTCCACATTGTCAAGAAGGAGCAGATGGCAGATGTGCTCTGCCTATAATACTGTTTTTATGATACCCTGCCTGCTGGCAGAACAGTGGAAGAAACATTTGGAGACAAGAATTTGCAGTATATTTTCAGTTTTGGGTAACTGAGCTAAAAGACAGCATAGGGTATAGGGAGAAGAAGAAAGGCTTGTACTGAATAGGTGCTGATAGATTCCTGTGACAGAAAAAAAAAAAAAAAGGAAAAAGTGATACTGACAAAAAAGTAGTATTTAATATGTTCATATGGAAAGACCAAACAGATACAACTATGAGACAATGTGTTCTCATTCATATGGGATTCAAATACAAGACTCAGTTTTAGCTTCTAAAAGTTGTTTTCTGAATTGCCTAACACCAGTGACAGAATCAAAACAGAAATCATACCTGAAGGATAAATACATGCTTTCATAACAAAGGTGAGAGAGACACCATTAAGTTTACATCTAGAAATTTTTATTGAAATATATATTAAAAATGTGCCTTATACACAGAAGAAAGTACATACTTTATTTTTAAGTAATATGGTCTGAGCTGCCAACAGTATTTCTTCCTTAAAAATTTTAGTACACATATATCTTCCAAAATAACAAACCTGGCACAGTCAAGAAAGGAACATCCTGTTTTCATTTAAAGCAAGACTAAAATAAAAGAAGATAATTGCTTCAAAACTTGGAGATTTAAAATTATGAATGTGCTACTGCAAAATGATACCTTGGGATTTAGGTTGAAAAGTTCATTTAGAAAGCCTTATAAATCAAACTAAATATTGTCTATAATCTTTGAGTTAATCTAAGGCAATCCCATTCCATGTGGAACTCATTTATTTACATTCACTGGTACCCAGCTGCCCAGATGCCAAATTAATTTTCTGTAAACTACTGACAAAATTGTGGAAATGTCCCAGAGAAGAAAACCTGCAGAAAATAATTAGCTGTGACTGTTGAGCAGATGCAGTACAAGCTCTTCATCCTCTGCCAGAGAAAGCCCCGTGTCTAATGGCAAGTAGGGGTCCTCCTCTTGGCTGAATTGCACCTTCTTTCTTTTCAGTGGCATTTCTTCTGCTGTGGTACTGTTGCTATTGCTTCTCTTCCTTCTTCCATTCTTCTCCTCAAGTTCACTGCAGAAAAAAATCAATTAGTCTTTTTAACAACTGTGGTAATCAGTATCATCATGTAATCTAACAATTCCTTTTAAACAAGGCAAATTTGTGTGAAGATAAGAGCAAACAAAATTACAATTCAGAAGGGCGAAGCAATGGAAGCTGATGGGACTCTGAATGTCTAAATTAGAGCTGCTCTCAGACCGAGGTGGTGGTGGATGTTCTGCTGTCTTAATTGATTACAGTGTATCAAGATATTGCTATCAGTCTTATCTAATATTTGCTGCCTAATACAGCAACAGACAACTTGACAAAACTGATTTAGCGATGTGTCAGTGGACCTTGACATGCACTCAAGATCTTGCCTACAATAAATATGCACCAAAAATAAAAATATAAGAACTGTCATTTCACTGGCAAATCCTACACTTAACACAGTTTTGATTTGGGACTATCTCATTTGATCACTCTTTCCCCTTCTTTCAGACATTTCTTTAGAAGCTACTAACCACCGCTCTGCCATCAGAGGAAAAGCCCAAACCCAGTAATTTTCCCTGGTGAATTCCTATTTCTTCTGCTGTTTTTCTTAAGACTTAAATGAATTGCCTTTTGCAGCCTTCAATCTGGATAAAACAGCTGCCCATCTGTTTCATAACCCTGGCTTCTACCACATGGCCACGTGACAACAACGGGAGGAAAGACAGAGTTTTCATGTATCTTCTTGTGGTTTTTGTCCAAAACAGAAAAATTGCTTTAAGTCTTCTTATCTAAGTTTTAAACAATCTAATCTAATAAAATCTATTTTAAGATCTGTGAACCAGATTATGGAGACTTGGTTGTCCTATGCTGTAGGGTAGAATTCACACCCAAAACCAAGTAAAATGCAAACACCCACACCCCAAACCATTCCATCCAAACAAGCTAACTGAAACAAAACAGCATTCTCAGCTTTTCATGTTTGTATTTTTTAAAATATAACAAAAATGGGACTTCAAAAATGGAGTTCAGGCTTTTCTAAAAAAGTTGGCTGAATTCAGATTTTCAATTAAAATTTGTCAAATTCCTGCTCAGAAAATTCAGTTTACTTACTAAAAGAGTTTCAACAAGAATTTTTTAACGTCCATAATTTTTACAATTACTTAAGTGTAAATGCAATGCTTGTGAAACATTTCATTCACAAATACTGTTTAGAGACTTAACAATTAGAAACAGCAGTTACAATAAACAGCTCTAATTGGGGAATACTGTCCTCAGAATCAACACAGCAGAGGAACTCAATGCCCAATTCAAACCACGTTCAGCTGCCCACCTTATTTTTTTCCATTAACAGGACTAGTTAACAGTCTGTGAAATGCTGGTCTCACTACTCACTGGAAACCAGCCAAACCCAAACATTAACCCCAAAGATGGCAGTTTTCAGCAAGTTCCCAGATGCTCTCTGAGAGGGATCAGCAGCACAATGCAGCTTGCACACTGTGCTTTACGGCTGCCCCTCCACAGAGATGGAGGAGGTATTACACAAGACCTGACAGCCTTGTGCTGGTGGGCTGCACATGTATGACCTGCCTCCCTCTCTCGTCCATCCTACCTTTCATTGAAGAACAAAGCCACCTCCTGCCTACTCATTACAGCCCAGAGAAAGGAGGGAAATCCTGTAAGAAACACCCTGCATTTCCACAATTAATGCAAATGAAATACCCTACCTTTACATTGTTCCTCCCTGCCCACCCAAGAGAAACAGTGTAAAGAAATGTGGTCTAGTGAAAGGTGTCCCTGCCCATGGCAGGGGTTGTTGGACCTAGATGATCCAGAAGGTCCCTTCCAACCCAAAACATTCATGATTCCATGAATAGATGACGACTGCTCCATATACTCATTCTTCCTACAATTCACAGGATATAGCAACTTTGCTGGCTTTGAGCTGTCATTTGCATGGGGGTGGCTTTTCAGGGCTCGCTACCAACATTTTATTCCTTTTCTGGGGGAAGGATTCTCATATTTCTCTCTGTAGTGCTGAAGATATTCCATAAATGCTGAAGTTATACTGACAGTATATGAAAATATACTGAAGCATAAAGAACTCTCACTTTTCCAAGTGGGTCTGGGCTGGAGTTTCATGGTGTTCACTTTGATCAGGACAGACTGTAGGGGTTCACTTTAAAAGCACAAGGAAGGCCTCATTAAGTGAAAGCATTTTAGCTTGTTTGCAAAAGAGCCAATTATTTCCAGTCTTTGAACGGACTCTGAAGCCCAGTTTGCATTCATAATTGACTAATGCTTCATCTAGGACATTAGTTAAAAACATCTTAGCAATTAAAACACTGCAGAAACCTCACAAGCTATGCATTTGTACCTACAAGCTATGAAACAGCACACTTTAAATACCAAAAATTATAATCACTTCTGGAGTTTCAGAGGCGCACAGGCCTAGATAACTATAAGGTAAAACATTTAAATATAAAACACATTCAGAAGGAACTGAACTGCGAGATTCCTCAGTTTTTTCCACAAACAAAAGCACATCAACACAATTATGATTAATTTTCATCGTAAGTTTTGTGGTATGATTCTGCTGAGTCAAGCTGCTTCTTACTGCTACTGAGGGATTGTGCAGCTTGATTAGCAGTGTAAACTGAAGATGCATCTACACATTAGCAAGTGTATTTTCACATTAATTTGACCCCAGCTGGGCTGTGAACTGAAGAGGTGAATAAAGAGGAATGTGTAACACAGGAAGCAGCAGCAGCAAAACCAACAAGCAATGAAGAGAGCTAAATAGTTGTGTTTCCATGATGCACAAAAAGGAGATGCAAAACAGTATTTGATAACAACAGCTTAGGAAGGTAAGCAGACAATCATGTGAAATGTGTGAATAAGATGTTCCCAGTTTTGAGATACAGAAGGAAGACAGACTGTCCACAGAATGATTTGGGTTGAAAGGGACCTTTGAAGAACAGCAAGTCCAACTCCCATCCCTGTTCCTTCAGGATGGATTTTTACCAGCGCTGGTTTGGGTGGTGTGGAAAGGGACTGTACTACTCTGGAGGAGCAGTCAAGAGTTGTAGATTTTACAAAAGGCAACAGTGGCAATTTCAAAAGGAAGATGGAAAATGTGTGGCATCATGATGCTCAGAGACACCCTGTGCTCATGCAGGGTGCTTCTCCTTAGCTGTTTGGACAGAAAACTCTGCTTCAGGTGCCGTTCAGGCTGGCTCGGTGTCCCGGCACCCAGCACTCTCTGCCTGCCCCGGGCGGAGGCCGGACGGGACCGATCTCGGCGCGGCAGGAACGGGCGAATCCCCGGACGGGTTCGCCTCGACCCCCGATGGCTGCAGGGAGCAAAGGAGGCAGGAAAGGGCGGAGGGGCTCTCCGTGGGGGAAAGGGTTTATTGAGAGTGGTAAAAACCACGGAGCAATCCCCAGCCGCGTGGTGTGGGGGCTGTTCTGTACCCCGATAACACGGGCGTGGAAAACTTACAGTAGCCAGTAAAACTGAAACAGGGGATGTAACCAAGGGCAGGGAGCAGGAATCACAGCAAATGGGGAAAGGAGTACGTGGGGAGAACAGAAGCCAATAGTGAGGCACGGATCACAGCTTTTGGGGTGTTCCCTGTACTTTCAGGGGTTCTGCAGCTGTAGGAGCCTCAAATCAGAGGACTTTATGGTCCCCTTGGTTCTGCCGATGATGGCTCACTGCAACAAAACTCTTTGGAGGAGATGTAACAGGCATAACTCTCAGCTCCACATGTGAAAGGACTGAGTGTGCAAAAACAGCTATATGGGAATAACTTCTGCACTTACTGTCAAATGAATTCCTCCTCAGTCTCCATTAACTGAAGGCCTGTCACCCTGCAGAGCCAGTCTTTTTACCGTTGGTCATTTTCCATGGACATAAATGGCCCCTTACTCCTCACAAAAACACAAACTGATGCACTACCAGCTAGTTTCCACAAACAGCCAAAATAAGGTTATTCTAAGGTAAATTATTTTCTAGCAGAACAACTCACTTGGAAAGCAACCCCCAATTCAGATCCAAACCAAGGCCAGTGCATCTTTCTGTCTTCTGCTTATAACATTTCAAAAGTGGCACGTGCGGATTTACAGGTTTACAATTCCTTCCTTTTACCATCTGGTGAAATTTATCTTTTCAGCTGCCTCAACAATCCATGCAGTCTGAGGCTGCCTGATGAAAGGATTTACTTTGTGTTTACACAGGTGAGGAGCCAACTTATCAACAGGCACAGTAATTTCTGTGGCCACCATTTGCACAGCTGTAACACTAAGTAAGATGCTATCATTTGGCAGGTAATATTTATTACTCAAACATTAAAGCACGGTTTATGAATCCTGTCCCTAAAACAAACACTAGCATATCTGAATGGCATCTGGGAAACAGGATCTAACTACGACCATGACAGCTATACACCAAGAAACTCTAATTTTAAACTACTACAAAAGAAACTCACAAGTATGTTTTCAGGCAATACCAGGGAAAAATAGAAAGCTTTAATTGTTAGTATTTAACTCGTTTCTGGGCTTTAAGCAATGTCTTAACAAGCCATAAGGTTTAGATTTTAAATGCGTGAGAATGAGCCATTTGAAATGTGCAGTCATACAGCCAAGCTGCTGTTGTTTAAACAACGCAGCCCTGCAAGATCTCCAGACAGGCTCTGCTTCACTTAACATTTATCAGAGAATGCTTTGGAGCCTAGGTTTACCACCACTCCTCTGGAAACAAACCGCCCTTGCCACTGAACTACAGGCCATGAGTCAAGTTTCCAGGCTGCAATAAAGCACACAAGCTCTTTCCCAAAGAAATGTACAGGAATAATGAATGAATCTGCTAGTAAAATACAGTTCAGAAAAGTTAGGAATAATTTATCCCATAAATATTGGCATTTTGCTAATCAAACATGCTGTGCCCAAAACTTTTTCCATGTAATAAATTTTAATTCACAAGGCCATGGCAGCAATCCTAATGAAGATTAATTACTGCAGTCCCTTCCATAAAGCCCAGTGCAGCTTCTTCCTTACTTGCTGTCAGAATGCTACAGCACATAGAAATGGTAATTAAAATATATTGTGCTGTGTTATTTTCTGGATCTGGACAGGCTGGATTGATGGGCAGAGGAACCTCTATGAGGTTCAACAAGGCCAAGGTCGAGTCCTGCACTTGAGTCATAACAACCCCAGGCAGTGCTACAGAATGGGGGCAGTGGCTGGGAAACTGCCCAGAAGAAAAGGACCTGGGAGTGCTGATCAGCAGTGGCTAAGCATGATTCAGTGTGTGGCCAAGAAGGCCAAAGGTGTCCTGGCCTGGATCAGCAATGGTGTGGCCAGCAAGACCAGGGCAGTGACCGTCCCCCTGTACTCGGCACTGCTGAGGCCACAGCTCCAATCCTGTGGTCAGTTCTGGGCCCCTCACTGCAAGAAAGACATTGAGGGGCTGGAGCGTGTCCAGAGAAGGGCAACGGAGCTGGGGAAGGGTCTGGAGCACAAGTGCTGTGAGGAGCAGCTGAGGGAGCGGGGGCTGTGTAGCCTGGAGAAAAGGAGGCTCAGGGGGACCTTATCACTCTCTGCCACTGCCTGAAAGGAGGCTGTAGCCAGGTGGGGGTTGGTGTCTTCTCCAAAGTAACAAGTGACAGGGTCAAGAGGAAGTGGCCTCAAGTCACACCAGTGGAGGTTTAGACTGGATAACAGGAAGTACTTCTTCACCAAAAGGACTGCTGTCAAGCCTTGGAACAGGTTGCCCAGGGAGGTGGTGAAGTCACCATCCCTGGAGATATTTAAAAGACATGTAGGTGTGGCACTCAAGGACATGGTTCAGTGGGACTTGGCAGTGCTGAGTTAATGGTTTGATCTTAAAAGTCCTTTTAACCTAAATGATTCTATGATTCCCTTACTGGCCATTCCACTGATATAAATCAAAACACCTCTACAGCTGAATATATAAGCCTCTATCAAGAGCAATTCAATATTTCAATGTCCAATTTTGCAGCTAATCAGAATGGCCAAGGCTTTTAAACTGAGACCTTTTATAACATCTCTCCTATGGTACTCTTCTGGCCATCACAACATTAAGTTCTGGCCTACACAAAGTCACAGATATGACCTGAATAATTCATGTTAGAAGGAGCATCATGATTTGCTGATGAATCATTTCAAAAGACAATGTAGTGTCAACCTCAACAAGAACGACCTAAAACTCAGCAGGTCAACATCATCATCCTGCTGTAAGAAGAAACTGTGAGAAACTGCAATTTGCCCATAATTTTCATAAATAAAGGAAGGCACACAACAAAGTAGCACTGACTACTAACTTGCATACTTGTCACCTGGTGACTGTCCATAAAGTCACAAACAAAACAGTACCAGAACTAAGATATTTCCCCTCATGTCCAAGATCTTTTCCACGCTGGTCTAGAAGGTAATGTGATCAGTCACACCTATTAAAGATTTAAAGAAGGTAATGATGAGGTCAATCGGAACTTGGTTCTTCCTCGACATCTTTTATTTAAAGAGGTTGAGGAATTAGAAATACCAAAAACTCAATCTGACCGCAAAATGAATATTTAAGAAATCCAGCTGCTTTTCTTTCACTCTGTTCTATATTCTTAGATTTTTCACCTCATTAACAATTTACATTTGATAGCCTTAAACCAAATATGATGAATGTTGCTAGATATACAAAAATTAATCTCATATTACATGCTTGAAGTCATTAATTACTCTGCTTGTAGAGGTATGGCTGGAAGGGAATTTTATGCAAAGGCAAATTTAACTCATGATTTGTACAGCTCCCCCAGTTTAAAAAATTCTGTAGGAGGACAGAGAATATTAACAATGATTTTGACTTTTGAAACCATGGACAGATAGTCTATTTTTAAAGACTCTTGAAGGAAGACACCCTAGGTCTCACATACTTCCTGTGAATTATCCCTTTTAGAAGCGTTTTTCCCCCCTTAAAGTAAGGAGCAGCTGGTGTAGCCCAACATATTTCTATTTTAATCCAACACTTTGAGCAAAATCTCTGGATTTTGGAAATATAAAACAGAATAGAGTTGTGATTTCTAATCTCAAAGCCTAATTTCACTGTCTGCTATTCTCAGCTGATTTGTTTCTGTTAAAATCATTAGGTCAATATTTTCCAGTCCCAAATGCAACTCATCATACAATGCAATAACAATTCTAAGAAAGATGCATGAGGCATGAGCATTGATTTAACAATCCAGCCCAAAATTATTTTCCTTCACTGTATCTTGCTCCTTCTCAAAAGCCTTCTACGGGGTGCTCAGAGCATCTCAGCAGACACACCTACACTGAGCATCACAGCTGACTTTGGAGCAGCTGCAAACAGCCTTCACATTTCTAGGAGTGCCCAAGCAGGGTGTGCTGGAATGCAGAGCCATTGATGATTCCAGTGACAGCGCAGCATGTGATGGATAATCCTGTTCTGGCCACAGCCTGCCCAGGGAATATCAGTCATGTTGTTACAGGCTAAATGGATTTGGCCATGGTGTGGGCACAAGTATTGGCATGTGATTGTCCACAACTGCTGCGACTCCGGATGGTGCCAACTAAACCTCTTCTGGGCAATGTCTCAGTGTATTTTGGTGCAGTAGGACAGGCCAAGGACTGTTTCCAGTAAGCACTGTTGATGAAACCACATTTCTTCAACGTGCGTAGTGGTCTGCTCTCCAGCTCCCAAGTCAGCTTTGATGCTCAGTGTCGGTATGTCTAGAGATAGACAAAAGGAAACCTCTCTGGTTTCCTTTGCTGTATGTTCTTTCTTTCCTAATCTACTCCACAGGAAGGGAAAATGACCAAGGACCTTGACCTTCTTTGAGTCCTAGCTCTCCTTAAGACCACGTGCCCTGACTCCAGGGGGGCAGATCAGCCACTGATTCAACAAAAGCCTGCACTTATTACCACTGCCAAAAATCTGTCCATCTCTGTCAACTTTTATTCTTAAAGCGCAGCTAATCTTGAGTCTAGCTGACATTCTGAGGAAAGGATCAATACAAAATGTGATGTATGAATACATACTCCCCCTCGCACAAAGAAGGAGCGATTTACTGCTGCTCAGAAAAAGCAATGCGTTTCCCCATCCTTGTCAGTTCTATTGACACACAGTGGTGAATAGGCTCCAGGGGACATGGCCACTAGCCTGTTAACTTAGGGCTACCCAGTCCTTAAATCCACGTCCCACACCCAATCCTGCATACTGACTCCACAACATTCAGTGACACATGGATAAGTTCAGTCTAGTCCCTAAGATTCACTCGATTCAGATGAGAAAAGCAAGAGCTTTATGAACTTAAACATCTAGAAGAGAACAAAATAAAAACCTATGCTCCCATTTAAGTGTCAGGATCATCCTTCTCAATCTGTTACATGACACATTGTCAGCAACACACAAGTGGCCTTCTTCTTGTGGTAAACCACACAGGACTTCATGCAGTATCCCTTCATCTTGCCACAGTATGCTGGCATCAACTACAGATCCTCATTCCCGCCCTGTGCTTTTCTATTAAATTACATGAAACAAAATCTTCTGGCTCATACAATTATAAACACTGTTTTAAATTAAATTAAATTATTATTGTATATTTACTACGAACTCAGAGTCCACTTCATTTGAGTGTTGAAGACTCTGAGCAACACTGAATCACAGAACTTATCGAGTTTTACCATGCACAAATTTATTTAATACAGCACAGGTGCAAAGGGATCATCCAAATCCTCAAATTACTTCCACATTTTTCCTTCCGCACAGAAAGAACCTGCAATGTGACAGAAGAGAAATGCATTTCTGAAACAGGACAAACCCACCACTGGTCAAGGCTGAGCCTATCAGTGATAGTGGGAGTGCCTCTGGGACAAGATAGTTAAGAAGGGGAGAAAAAACAGAACAGCAACTGCAGCCAGAAAGAGGAGTGAGAACATGTGAGAGAAACAGCCCTGCAGACACCCAGGTCAGTGCAGAGGAGGGGCAGGAGGTGCTCCAGGTGCCAGAGCAGAGACTCCCCCACAGCCCGTGGTGCAGCCCATGGTGAGGCAGCTGTGCCCCATGGAGCCCCAGGAGGCTGTGACCCCTTGGGAAGCCCATGCTGGAGCAGGCTCCTGGCAGGACCTGTGGCCCCACGGAGAGAGGAGCCCATGACGGAGAACGTTCACGTTTGCTGACAGGACTTGTGAGCCCACGCTGGAGGAACCTGTTCCTGAACGACAGTATGTCATGGAAGGGACCCACACTGGAATAGTTAATGAAGAATTGCAGCCCACAGGAAAGAGTTGAAGAAGACTGTGGAAGAAGGCCCCGTGGGAGAGACCCCACATGGGAGCAGGGAAAGGAACCTCCCCTGAGGAGAAAGGAGTGGTAGAAACAACACGTGATGAACCGACTGCAGCCTCCATTCCCCATCTTTCTGTGCTGCTGAGGATGAGGATGTAGAAAAAATTGTAAGTTAATCCTGGGAAGAAGAGAGGTGTGGGGAGAAGGTGTTTTAAGATCTGGGTTTATTTCTCATTACCCTACTATCATGTGATTGGTAATAAATAAATTCATTTTCTCCCAAGTCAAGTCTGCTTCGCCCATGACAGCAGTTGGTGAGGGATCTCTCCTGGTGTTATCTCGACCCCCGAGCCTTTCATTACATTTCTCTCCCAGCTGAGGATGGCAGTGACAGAGTGAAAGAGTGGCTTTGGTGGGCACCGGGCATCCAGACAGGGTCAATCCACCATGGAAACACATGAAACCTCCAGGGTATTAGTCAAGATTTTTGCATGTGAAACAGTCTCACCGTGATCCCTTCAACACTGACTCAAAAATCTTTCTCCTATAACTTCACAAAAGAAAATAACAGCCTTTAGCTCAGATTTCTGTTCAGCACCTAACACACAGACTTTTAAAACTTAAATACTAAGTCCCATGAGAAAGAGGAGGACTGTAAGATGAATTCCTAACATGTAAACAAAACAGTATATAAAAAACATCAACATTTTTAAATGAACATGGAAGATGGTGCATACCTATAGCTGTCTTCGCTTTCTGAATCCTGTTCTTCATCAGAGTCTTTGTATTTATCAGGATCTGGGAGAGTGCTTGGATCAAACTCTTCCTCACTTCCACTGTGAGCAAGAAAGGCCACTGTTTCCTCTTCAACCTGTCAGGTGACAAATGGAGAGTTACAAGACAAACAAACAAGTCCATCTTACTTGTCACAGCCCCGATAATAGGGAGGCTGTAACAAAAACCATTGCCCTCAAATGCAGTCAAAGACCACCAATAGTACAGCCAGGAAAAGAGAATAATTTCTGTCATCAACAGTGCTCTCCTCCAAGGCTGTTTGTTAAAGGTTGAAGAAACATTATTAAAAAAGGAAGCACAAGGATTTATTGTTCAAATTCTGCCTTCCAATATTGTAATCTTAAATCTACCAAAACTAGGAGAAATCTGGGCAGCAACTAATCAACAGCCATCTGAGAGCAAGTGTCTAAGTAATATGCAGCTTTACTGTCCCTCAGAAACACACTGCCAAAGAGATACTCACATGTGGACACATAAATCACTGCTGTTAGGTGAATTTAATGAAATACTCTGATTTAAAACTCATCTGGGTGTTCTTGCAGTTAAAAACCAAGAAGCTGCTTAAGCTGAATTAACTGCTCTAAGGGAGTTTCAACCACCGTCTACAAGAGATACATGTTCTTCACGCATCCTCCTTCCCTCACCCCTCCTCTCTGGGGCTCCAGCTTCCCTCTGTCCCTACAGCATGTCTCAGGATGGGCTGGTGGCATTGGCGAGTTTCCCCAGGGTGTGGCATTGCCTCACTAATTCCTTAATAAAGAGAGCACAGAAGATGCTTCTCCATAAAAGTACTGGATAATACAAAAAAGCTGACTAATTTTGCAGATACTGGTTCTGCTTCACTTAATCCTCAACTGATGGCACCACTTTTGTAAATTTTTCCTAGTAAGGCATGAAGAAACCAGACTGGAAGGCATATGCAATTGTATATGCACACCGAAATGCAGATGAAAAGCTCCTAGGCATTTCTAAGCAACGTGAACACTAGATCCATGCATATTTATGCTGGAAAGCAGAGACAAATTCCAGGAAACTATAATTAAAGACATTGCTACCTTTTGTTTATATATCTAATCAACATGCACACAGCTGAGTTTCTAAAACAGTACTCATTTAAATTATCTTTCATTCTATGAATAACTTCATATCATTATATATTTAAAGTTAATTTTTGTTTTGATTCTTCACCATTTCTATCACCAAGTTTTTAAAGACCAGTCTTTATGTGCACATACCTTCTTGTACTAAAAATAAATTTTGAAAAAAAAATTAAAAAGCCAAATAGAAACCAATGGTCTCTTTTATATCTGCATATAGAGTGAGTGAAAGGCAATGAGCTGGTGAAGGCTAAGATTAGTCACCACTGCAAGAGCCCGTTCTTGCTTGAGCAGTGACACTTCTGCAGTGTACTGAAAGCAAGCAGAAGAAAGACACAAAAGCCAGATTTGCAATCAGAAGGCAGAGGAAAAACACACTGAACACACATTTTGTTCTTTGCTCCTTTAAATACCAGTAAAGGTAGTTATATAGCTGGGTGTATAAAATGACTAAAAGCATTATCAGACTCTTCAGCATTATAAGCTTCCTACGGTGACAAACACTGACAGAAAAGCATGCTGGTTCTCAGGAACTTCAGGTAGCACTTCACAAGAAAGTTGGTTTTGGTTTTGCGGGGTTTTTCCAAACAAAAAATACATCTTCAAGCTCATCTCTTAGTACAATATTACAGAACATTACTAACTCCACAGAAAACTATTTTGAAGGTCACCTTTCTGCTAATGAATTTTCTTATTTGAAAATCATTCTGCATTAAATTATAGCTTATTTTAATTTCTTACAACATTAAATATTTGCTCTTTACTTGTCCTTCCAATTGCACCTATTCTTTTGATACAGCTGGTGCATACCAATCTTATATTTAAAAAGAAAAGAAAAAGAGAAATAGCATTCAAAGCTGTTGTATGGAACAATGTATTTTTTAATATGCACGTGTGACACCATGCAACAGAGTTCTGTAATACTAACATTTATTGGCAGTCATCTTTTAAGACTTGGGCTGTTCATTCATATTCTCCATTATGACACACAGACCAAACCTTAACTTTCATTACACATTCATATTAATTTTTTCCAGGAGAAAATATGCAGAGAAGTGTTAAACATAATGCTTGCTATAGCAAAAGAAATAATTGGCAAAGATGCCTCTTTCATTCATCAGGAATCATGAGGTTGTATTTCTTATAAGTATCACTGCTTACATATTCATTAAAATATTTCTAAGACCCTGAAATTGTTAAGAACTTGAGCAGGAACATTTATCATCCGCAGCTGAACAACAGAAGCTCCTTATTTTTCCTCTCTCACTTCAAATTTATATCAGCCAATCAGGAAGAAGAAATCTTGTGACTTCACATTACTCATTACAAGAGCTGGGGAAAAGAAGTAAAATCATAGTTCAAAATTACACGTGTAAAAGTTCTTCACATACAAGTAGAATGCAATTTACAGACTCGGGATTAGACCAGTCCTAAGGCAATTGCCATCAAAAGACATTCTAATAAGAGATCGGCAACAATGTAACACACACTTTGGAGTGTGTATTTGTCGTGAAGTTCAGCTGTGGAAGGAAACCTGCCATGCTTGACACTGCAGACATCAAATCAGGCTGGCCAGGAGAACTGGATTTGGTGGCAATCATCTTTTCACTCTGCTCAGGGATGACAAGCTCTCTCTTTGTACCACACCAGCCCGTGTCCTCTGTAATTCTAGTTCCACAGAAACCCGTACAAGGACTTTCAGTTTGAACATGACACTGAATGCAAACGTTTTTGCATTCACACCGTCTCCCTCTGAGGCATAAAGAGATTCTTCTTACGCAAACTCAACATTTTAGAAAAATTCAGCAAAATTTCTGTGCTGGAACTTTTGGAAACCTTGTTGCCTTCAACATTCCACATTGTACCAAGTCAACAACAATCTCATTTGACCTTACTGCACTCATTTCGAAAACATACACCTACTGACACAGACAGGGCAGGCTCCTCTAGAGCTTTTGCCATGTTTATCAACAGAATACCTCTAATTCAAATTCTGTCTTTGTTGCAAGACATAATGACAACTTCTTCTCCTCCTAAAGAGGCTTGAATGGCTGGTGGAGCTCAAGTAAATTAGTTAGGCAGGCTAAGAGAAACTTAAAATGAAGAAATTGATGTATCTCAGACACCCAAGGGACTCAAATGTTCAAAAAAAGCAGAATGATGTCTCATTTCTACCAGGCATTAGGCACTCAGGTGGCAATTATCTGACTATCACCAGAAGAAAAAAAAAGGAGAACTGAAAAAAATACCATGAAAACCTGAACATACATTTAAAAATGTTGTATTTACCAAGATTTTATTTCTAAAATACATAGTTATTACGGTACTTAATTTATATCTAATTTAATAGGGTTTTTCCTCCAATTATATTGTCCAGAGTTGCACTTTTTAAGTTCAACCCTTTAAGCAATTTATCAGTTTCTAGCAACTAGGCTGAGAGGGGAGAAATAATTTCTCAGGCACTATCAGTTCTGTCCATACTACTTTACAAAGCACAGTGGGGGAATATTTCCAATTAGCTGGAAACAAAACTTTTAAGGTTTGTTTAGAATTTGATCACACTTAATTTGAGTCCATCGGGAGCCACATTTACACAATATTCAGTCCTTTTTGACCTATGCTACCCTTCAGGTTTTACTACTATGGCCTCTCCCAATAAGTGGTGCTTGTGATTGTAATGTCAAGAAAAGGTAAGTTCTAAATACTGCTAGGAGGTTACCCAACACAGGAACACAACTTTTAAAAGTTTAGCATATTATGGCTCATATAAAAGGGTATTTTAAAATAAAATACCTTGTAAGATCTGACAGCATTCCAATTTTCTTAATTTTCTTCTTTTTACAATTATTTTTCAGATGAAAACAGAAGTTGTATCGTGTTTATGATGGAACCCATTTATATATACAGAGAGGTTTACAGCATTTCCTTTAAAACATTTTACTCTGGATTCTCCTGATCACCTCGCAGGTTTGGGTTTTTTTCATAGCTTGTACCCCCCAACCCACCACACTGTCCCCAGCTGATGAATGATTGCTCTGGTATTTCATCATCCACGTTGCCCCAAAGGAATACAGCTATTCTGACAGTTCAAAAATGAAATACAGCCTTTGATGTTGCTAGGGTGTTTTATCCAACAGTTGCTTTGAAGATCAAGACAAAAGCCTTAGCCTATACTGAAAACTGACTGGGGGCCAGTGGAGCAAACTACGTGCTGCCCTGACACACACAGAGCTATCCAAGCCATGCCAAAACTCACAGCTACCCTCCATACCATCTAAGGTGCATCAGTGTTCCATGGCTCTGGCCAGAAAGGCTGGTAGCCAAAAACTGGGGAAACCACGCTCCCAGGTTAGTCAGCCAGACACAGCCTTGCACTAAGATGATCTCACTGATCTCTGGGCTCTGGAAGGAGTCGGTAATAGCTCCTGGTTTCCACACCACTTCAGAGAATTTAATTCTTGGTTTTCACTAGAAGGGACAGACAACTCTTAGCTTCATCTTCAATCATTCACCATTCCCAATCACTAGCAGTCACACCAAGGTTCAACTTCATCCCGTCATTCTTTATTTCTTTTTAAGCCATCCAAGATCTTAAATAATACAGCCTGCCTAGTTTAGCCAGCAGAACCTTACTTTTACCAGTGCTCTCACATAAGGCACATGAGAATACTTAATTTTCTTTCTTGGCATTCCTAAATGCCCCACATTTTATGGTAAGCGAATGGGTAAGCCTGTGTTCCAAACCAGCAGACACTGATGCATATATTCTGACATTCAAATTTCTGTGTAACTATAGCAAAGTGATTTGTGCTGGAAATGGCTCCTGCCACAAGCACAGTTCAGAAGCACTGAAAACACAAAACTCATTGAAATTGGTGAGAAGTTCTACATCTACTCAAAGACCTTTTGCTTTAATGTATTTGCATTTCAATCATAATGGATATGTCTCAGAACTAGACCTTACGCTTCTCCTTTTCTAATTTGTTCTTCTAGGACCCACATAGAGTACTTATTGTAAAGACAAGCTTCTTCCAAGTTGTTATTAGCCACAATTATCAATGTGATTTTAGCAATAGGGAAGACTAGTATCAGGATAAAACAACTATACGCTTACCTTACATGTAATTCATGTTACAGACACAAAAATACAACAGAAAGGAAACAAAGTTACTAGGTGGGTAGCACTAGAAACAAAATACATGCTAAATACAATAAATTCTGGAAAGCAGCAGGGTAAAAAGAAATAACTAAAAAAGTCTGAGAGGATTAAACATGCCAGAATACTTGTCCAAAAGTCTATGGCCCTGTCAAAAAGAAACCAAACCAAAAAACCAACAAAACCCCCATCAGAACACTACAGTGCAGAACAATGTTTTTGAACTTATACTCTCAACACATAAAGACACTTGGACTGTCTTTACACTCCTCCTTTCAGTCCACTTACAGGTTCACAGCAGTCATGGCTGTCAGTTCAAATACAGAAAGTAATTCTCCAAAGTAGTGTCTGCGTTTCAAACATTTCATCACATCAGTCTTCTCCAGGGAATCTCAGCATGTGTCCACAGAGACGGTGCCTACAGGAGAGAACCTTCTCTGTATCACTTTCTGGCACTTTTGCACAAGCCTGAGGGAGCTGCATCCCCTGCCGTGACACAGCAGTGTCCCATCACCACCAGCACTACTCGCAGCAGAGACTGCAGGCAGAGACCACTCTTTGCTTAGTGATGGGTATTTTTCAAGAAGGAACAGATCAACAGCAGCACTGACATGAAATAATCAGAAAGGAAACCGTTTAAGTCACGTAATTCTATAAACTGGTTAGTTCTGCTCTTTTCTTGGAACAACTGATTTGTATTCAGTGCACAACAAAGAGCTACACTGGCATTAAGTGCTTGTCCAATGACACGATTTTTATGTTTTCACTGTACTGTTTAAGTCACGTACTCTAAATGCTTGTACAAAAGACGCATATAAAACAGCATACTTAGAGGGAGAAAAATATGAATCAAATTAATTCCAGGCAGTGAAAGTTATTTTAACCCCTTCTGGTGGTTCTACATGAAGGGAGGAAAAGAAGCACAGAAGAGGCATTGCTGCTCATGGCACTGACTCAATTGCTTGCTGTGAGAACAAGACCCTGTGTGCCTTTGTTCCAGACCTAAGTAGCAGCTGCAATAGTTTCATAGCTGTTCAAATTTCCAAACAAATAACCAGTAAATCAGAAAGCACCTGGCTGATGCTGCAGAATTCCAGGGTCATTTATTATTAATTGTTTTTATTGTTGTTGAATTCACCTTCTTAAGCCATGAATCCCTTTCTACAAAATTTTGCAAAAGACAACTCCTGGCACAAAAAAACGTAAGGGCTAAGCAGAAGCCACAAGAGAACAGATGAATCCAGACTGACGAATGACAAGGAAACAAGCTGCCTGGGGAAGATTTGAGCAACCGGCACGACACAGCAGAAGAGACCTGCCCTCTGGTATTTCCACAAGCGTTGCTGCAGAGGGGAACCTGGATGAGGAAATTGAATAAGATTCTGAGGTAGACTGGCAGCCATCCACCAGCAGATAGAAAATTATAATATCCCCTGATAACAATTTTATCTACATGAAAAAATATGACAGGCATGTCTTAGAAATGACAGGTATGAAGAACATGAAAGATTAATGTGAGGCAAGATCTTTTAGGCCAACTAATTGAAAGAAACACAAATTTTCAGGTCTAAAATAATGTAAATCAAATTCAAAGCAAAAAATCCAACCCAAATTAAGAATAATTGTTATTATTTTACTCAATTCGAGGAATTGAGTAAAATGTAATAATATATGTGCAGCAGGCTTGGGGAATGCTGGTACAGGGAGAACCTACAGGAGAACCTTCAGGAAGGAGAAAGCACATTTGTCATCTATGGTAAATGAAAGGACAAATGCAGAATTAGGAAGGATTTAGATAAGCACCAGAAAGTGACCATGGCAATATTAAGGCACAGGCTAAAGTGAGAGGTATGTGGTGATACCCAGAGTGACTGTGAAAGAAGGTAGCAAAGAAGGTTGAACTTTTTTCTTGAGTATTGCCTAATCCATGAAATCCATCAGCTAAGACTTTACTTTAGGCAGAAAGGTACAGCTGGAGTAGAGAGACTGAAATAAGACTCATCAGTACAGCATGAATTTGTATTTTTCTCCATGAAAAAGAGAAGGGAAAAAAAGCAAAAGGCTGTGCAAAAAACTATCACAGAAGGAGACTGAAGACTGTAAGATTCCAGAAATTACAAAGGAGGAGCTAGTAGGGAAGAGAGACACCAGAACAGAGTGTGGTCACATTTGCAAACCCCCAAAAATTGAAGTGGATATGGAAAGGCCAAGTGAATGACCAACAGGTGAGAGGAAGGCTGATAATTGTTTATTGAGTAGAACTGAAACATGTCTACATTGCAAATGAAGGACATGAAGAAATGGGGCAGCTCAAAAAGTACAAAAGACCAGTGTGGAAGTGGGAATCAAAGACAAACAGGGAAGAATTGTAAGGCAAAAGTGAGAGGGCCTAAGAGAGGAAGACTACCAAGAGAAGATCTGATGGAGACGACAGTGATGACAAAGGGAACCAAGGGGGAGAGAAGAGCTGTCTGAAGCTATTTTAAAAATGGGAGAGAGAAGGAAATGGGGAGAGTAAGAAGGCATGAGAATGGCACAGGGGCTGGCTGCAAAGGATGTACAAGAACAGCCAAGAGGAAGAACAGTCCCAGATACACAAGAATGAAATCAACAGCAACAGAACTAGAGAATGTATGGTGGAATACACAAAGGCACCTCTTTTCTTTGCCAAAGCCATGAATGTTTCACCAAAGTATACAGGGGTTTACACGGGCTCAAAAATCATGTAGGTAACAGTAATAAAATATATCAAGGCATGGTAAGTAACAGCAGCACTGTGCCAATAACCCTGGAAATCTCTCATCTCCAGAACTCTTCAGCCAGGGAGTGCTAATGATCACAATTTGAAAACTCCTCTACAGGTACGACTGCAAATTTTCCTTCAAACCAACCAAAAGATCTGACAGGGAGAAGGGAAGCAGGTCACCCTCATTTCATGGAAGCCATTATTTTTTCCACTGCTGTTCTGGTTTCTATCAGTCTTTTAGGGCTTCTCATACAAATACCACAGTTTATTAAACGAATCTGGTGAAGATGACTATCTCATTCTCAGCAAAACCAAAATGTTTGGAACAATGCAGTGAGGGGAAAATTGAAAGCCGAGACAATTTTCCATCAAAAGCCTAAATCTGTGCCTAATTATAACCTATGCAATGGCTCGCTAAAGAACCTAAACTGTGCTATCTCAAACAGTCTCTGGGTTTTGTACTGCTGCCAAAAAGTTTTACCTTATTTCCAGTGACTGAGTAACAGCTTTTGGATTCAGTAAGAAATACAAGCAGTATACAAATAATCATCTGTAGATGTTAATTAATGTACTACAGACTTCTAACCGAATCCTTGCTGCTCCCTTCAAGTCCACACTTGCAGCAAATCAGTTTCTAACTTGCTGTAAACATTGAAGGCATCTGTCCAAATTTTAACCTAGGAAATGGCAATTTTCAGTTCATGTAACTTATTATAACCTAGAGTTGTTCATTTGCTTGCCTGTTCATTTCAACAACATCTAAAAAATCTTTATCCCGCATAAATAATGTATTATATCCATAACAACAGGATGCAGTACGCTGTATGATTGATCACCTTGGCATTCAGCTCCTGTGGGAACAGCTTTTGTGAAACATGGCTCTATCTAACTCCCTGAAAATTACATTTTGGTAAAACTGTCTGAATGATCAAACTTAGGCATGGTTGGACATAATGTCATTAACATTTCACAGGCAGGTACAAACTTGCACTCTTCATACTGTACTAAAGCAATGCTATTTTACATCCATTTCTCAAGGAATCAGAGAGAGCAACATCAGGGGGTATCAATTTAAATCAGTGATTTGAATCACTAATTATAAACACCATTAAAATCAGGAAACTTTTAATTCCCACAGTATGTTACACATGCAATCACTGCTTTTTTTTTTAATGACAGTATTCTAAAGCACAGTTGTTTTACATTGGACTTTACACAAAATGTGTATACACTGTTTAATGCTAATTATTTAAAGTCCTAGTTTTTCTTTTTCCATTAGCAAATTATAAAAGAGCTATCACTTAGTTGCCTAGTGATGACTTCATTTTTTAATCACGATTAGTGTCAAGCTGACTCCTATTCCATCTGAAATTGAAACTGTTCCAACCAGAGTTTTAATTATTTTCTAAAGTATGTATATCATATGCATATTATTAAAAAGTTACTAATTAAATAGGACCATCTTAAATACAGCAGATACATGGAGGTAAAATTAAGTTGATCCAAGCAGATGCTGTATTGTAAGTTTAACATTTACATATACATTCTCTGCTGCTAACAAAATTTACTACTTCTAAACATCCTATCTTAGGAGATTTTGGTATGGCTAAAAGACTCAAACCTAATTTACATTCACAGGCTGAAAGAGGATGGTTAGAATAAACAAAGATAACCAGCTCCTCAAATCCTAACATGTTTTTCAACTTTGAATGGCGCCTTGAATTTAACTTATCAAATATATCAAAGAAAGTATCTCAGAACCAGGAAAGGATACAACTTGTTATAAAAAAGCGACTAATTTCCCCTGTTAATGATTGTTCTCTAAATCACATCTCTATCTGAAACTTAATCAGCAACTTTATTTCTTGAATAATTTTTTAGATTTCTCTAGTAAATTTTTTCATAGGTCATTCCTTAATACCTTCATTTTATCCACCATTTTTAAATTCACAAAAATAAAAGAATGTATCTAACCAATTAAAATATGTATTTTAATAACTCTTTTTGTAATTGTTATTGAGCTGATGATTTTTATCTATCATGTTATTACTGAGATGGCTTTTCCCCATTCCCCCAGGTATTTGCAACATATATAGGATATGTGAAGGAAAGGGAGACAAGGATAAATATTAATCTCAATGATTTGAAAATAAATCATAGCATGCTTAGAAGGCTGTCAGGATAAGTGATTTTAGCCTAATTTTACAGCTCATTCTGAACTCCAGTGCAACCAGCTCAATTGCTCCACTGACTTTCTGGTGTTACACAGGCTGCTTGCAATTCCCATTTGCCATCCATTAGTAAGCACTGGGGGCAGGAACAGCAAACTGAAAACAGCATCCACTGGCTCAAGGGTAAACACATTGCCACATATTGTCCTGCTGGGGTCTTTTACCTCTGGCAGAAACAAATGCTTAAACTTATTATGCTTAGTATTTCCCAAACTGCCGAAGGGTCACACAGGGTTTCCTGTGGCCACCTAAATTCCTCCCTGAGACTCATCCTCAAGGATCAATTAGCAGTCATGGGTCTTTAGTATTTCAATCCTGATGAAAATCTGAAGGGAGCAAACTATAACACATCCCATACATAGAAATTATATTCAAATGCTACTTTCTCCACTACCTGTGGTGGATGATTTAGATTTGCGTAATTCTTCAATTCTTCACCTAATATGAAAACCAACACATTTTTTTTTCTTAGAAACCTTTTGCATCTCTTATGCTGAAAAAAAGAAATAAAAGAACTGTGAGTTTTACACTCATTTCAGAGACATTGGAGTATTTCTCCACTGAGAAATGGTGGGCCCTAAGTGCCTGGTCCTCTTTGCACAGTCACACATCTTTGCAAGGGGAGCATTTTATTTTTAAAGTAGCACTTTTGCTTTCTTCAGGACTACAAGTCTTTGCCACAGACAAGTGTAGGATTTAAGCTTCATGGAGTCGCTAAAATTATTTCTGCCTCAGCAGAGCAACCTGATTATAAAATCCAATTATGATTTGATTGCATCCACAAACCTATCTCCTCACGCATGTATCATAAATGGCTTGCTCTTCCTTTTAAATTCTTGCAGATTCACAAAATTTTGAGGATAAAATTTAATGATCTCTTGAAAATAAATAAATAATTTGTTATATCACATTGTACTTGGCATACAACATTAGCACAGAGAACATTTGCTAGAGGTACTGTTAACTGAATATCCTTGTTCCATTATGCATGACTTCCCAAAGCACTGAGTACATAATATCCATCATGAAATTCAGAATATATAACTAAATTTAGAAAGAAGTATTTCAGATCTATGATCAACATTCTGACATCTCCAGTTATGAGTTTTAATTAAACTTGCTTTTGTATTAAGTCTATTTTTATTAAATAAGTACAGAATCCTGCTTTATATATTATGTATAAGTAAAAAAAGATAAAAAAGTAATTTGTAGATGCCTTTTGTTAAAGGCATAATTCAAGTCACTGTTCCATAACTTCTCTGCACAGTTGTTATGAAGAGGCACCACTGCTGAAGACGATCAGTTTCTTTGAGAGCTTCAGCACCTTGCTGGCAATCCATTTTAGCACCCCAAATACTACTTCCAGTGACAACGAGCTGATAAATGAGATCAATGGGTGATAGAGGGCATGGATTATTTGTAATTTTTTTTTTTCCCCAGGCAATAAATTATCAAAAACTAAAACCAAAAACATGCTTGGACATCTCTATTACATCAGACTAACCACGCATCCAACAAAATACTGTTGGGTTTTGCCGCAAATTTATATTGTCCCTCTAAATATTCTGCTCATAAAATGAACGGCTTCAAATTAGTCTCAAGCAAGGCATGAAACTAGAATTAACTCAGACAACACATTACCAAAACCAAATACTTCTCTAACAAGGGAAGCACAGCTTAAAGGATTCAGTATTTTGTGCTTCAGGAAACCTATGAGAATGATGTACTGACACAGTGACACAAAAGAGGAGTGGGGTTGTAGTTGGTTTTTTCTGGTTTTTTTACCATCGTAATGCTTTTCTTCAAAGGTTACTCCTTTTACATTTCCAAGAAATAGTTCTTATTAATAGAACCCTGTACTATAGCACTCACATTTTGACCTGAATAAGTACCTTTTAAGAAAAGTCCAAACCAAAATTCCTTTAAATCAGCACATTTGTATTTAGAAATTCTACATCACTCCTTTGACATGAATCAAATGCACAAACACAGATTTACTGGCTAACGTATTAAGTAGAAGCTGAAAGTAACTGTCTCTTGGAAAAACAGCTTTATCAGAATAGCAGAAAGCTATTTTCCTGCTGGAGAGAAACCTACTTAGTTACCCAAGAGAAGAAACTAAGAACTTTTGTCGGAGCAATTTCAGCGCATTTCCTGAAATTCAGACAGGTAGAATGCAGCACCTGCTGAAGTTTTGATACTAATTCAGCACAAATGGTGCTTTAAAATGGTGTCTTTTTTTATATCCCTGATGCAATCTGTACTAGAAGAAAATTCTGATCTGATTTTGCATGTGCTTTTCAACATATGTAAACACCTCTTGCTTTTCAGACCAGTATGTTGGACATGATCATGTATTGGTACAAAGAAATCCCAAAACTTTTTGTGTGTATTAAGTTGGGTAAACAAACATCTTGAATGTGACAATCACAGACAAACAAAATATACAGCACTTATTACAATTTTTCAAGAAGCCAAGATTTTGTGCAGAAAATAATCTGAAGGATGAGTCAAACTTCTCATAGTATTTCTTGACTATATATTTCCTATAACAAACAGACTGTGAGCACATGCCAGCAAAATGCTGGATATACATAAACAGCACAAAGCAAGACAAATGCTTTAAAGACGTGTTCTGATAAATCGAGAACTATCACAAAATAATTAACATAAGAAGAAATGCAAATATTGGAAAGCTATTTTAGTTCTAGCTTCGCTGTTTGTGTTTCATTGCTAAAACATTAAATCCATTTTATCACAGACATGCGATGTACTGTATTTTGAAGATCCATTAATTTTATTTTGCAAATGTGAAATACTGACAGAATCTTCCTGGAAAAAGTTCTGGACAAGCAGTTTGTCAAATTTGTTCTTATTTTCCTACTCCGCCTCACCTTTTCCATCTATTCAATGTTTTTGACATGGCTTGCATAATGCATGGCTGCAGCCAGGTTCCCAGTGTTAAAGAACACTTACTTGAAAATGAAGATGCACCAAATTATATACCATAGCTTTTGGAAAGAATGAGAAGTGAAAAACAACAAACCTCCTGCATGCTAAATACAATCAATGACTACATGACATACAAGAACTGCTGCACCAAAATGTTCTTGCTGCTGCTCCACTGACACCTCTGAATTTGAACAAATGTGGCTCATTAAGATGAGGCAGAATAAAGACAAACCTGAAATGGAAGTTTCCCAAAGTGTTACACTTGCAGGTACCTTATTTATGACTCCTATTTTCTTTCCAAAATAGGTAGAATGGCAAGAATCAATGTATTGCACATGTTGTAATAAGTCTGAAGAGGTTTCAGTCTTAAAGCCCTGCTTTCTCCAAAAAGTATAAAAGAGTTAAATGAATGGCCTAAAGAGAATAATTACACAGATGGGCAATACTGTCATTTTACAGGAAAAAATAAGAGTCATCATAGCACATTTGTACAAAATATAGTTGACAGCAGTTAATTCTGGAACCTTTCCAACACTGAGAGGATGCTGATTTTTTTTTTTTTTTCTGAAATGGTGATTTAAGCACAGGAACACTGTTGTCCCGTGTATATGTTCAACTCCCTGTACCCTATTCATATTGCAACTCATATATATATACACATACATATTTGCATCTGTGTATACATATACATATTTCAGAGAAGATTATTATACATGTATTTGCATTCCTTCACAACATGCACTTACAGCCCAGAAAGCCAAATGTCCCCTGGGCTGCATCCAAAGCAGCGTGGGCAGCAGGGCCAGGGAGGGGATTCTGCCCCTCTGCTCTGCTCTGGTGAGACCCCACCTGCAGTGCTGCATCCAGCTCTGGGGTCCCAGCACAGGGAGGACATGGAGCTGTTGGAGTGAGTCCAGAGGAGGGACACTGAGATGATCAGAGGGATGGAGCCTCTCTCCTATGAGGAAAGGCTGAGAGAGTTGGGATTGTTCAGCCTGGAACAAAGAAGGCTTTGGAAACCCTCTGCAGCCTTTCAGTACCTGAAGGGGGTCTACAAGAGCTGGAGAGGGTCTTTTGACAAGAGCATGCAGGACAAGGGAGAATGGCTTCAAACTGAAAGAGGGCAGATTTACATTAGGTATTAGGAAATAACTCCTTCCTGTGAGGGCGGTGACGCACTGGAACAGACTTCCCAGAGAAGCTGTGGATGCCTCATCCCTGGAAGTGTTCAAGGCCAGGCTGAATGGGGCTCTGAGCAACCTGGTCTAGTGAAAGGACTCCTGTCCATGGCAGGGGGGTTAGGACTGGATGATCTTGAAGGGCTCATCCAATTTAGGCCATCCTATGAGATGCTTTTTCAGCAGGTCATACATGTTTGTGAAAGAGACTTAATGCTCACTGCTCTTCTCATTTTCAAAAACAGAGAATTAAATGGAATTGCTCAATGCATGCACAAGCTGGGATTGCTAGAATTGTATAAGGCATTAGAGAGAGGGTCAAGAGAGGTCCACACCATTCCAAAAATGACAGCCTATGAACAGCAGACTAGTTCCTCACAGATGCCATATGGAAGCCTGACATTCCCTCTGCACACTGACCAGAAGAATTTTTCTGATGTTAAACAAAAATAACTGGCTAAGAAAAAGTGAGCTGCACATAAACTGACCCCTTTCATGCTTTTGTAGCTTTAATGAAAATTTCACTGACCTCTCCAGAATTATCATTACTAATTTGCTTGCCCATTTAACAATAATAATATTGGCATCTGACATTTTCAAGATTTCTTTAGTGCTTTTAATTACCTGGTCTTCTTTTAAACTCAACTACTTTCTGTTTAGTCTGTTAATAAGAGCAGTGATTTACTACATCATATTTCAGGTATTTAGAGGATGTCTGCAAAGCTACACCAATTAAGATGTTTTCCTACAGTCAGGTAGTTGTATTTAATTAAAGTACACAAAAGAAAATCCAGTAGGCTACACTGGAAGGGCTGAAAGACTGATTAGGTACATGAACTCACACGTAAGAAACAAAACTAAGTTTATTATCCATTCCAGTTTGAATCAGCATGCCTACTTCTCCAAGAGTACTTCCAACCAGAGATAAGCATAATTTTCAACAAACAAAATATGTTTTCATAGAAAGTTTTACCCTGAGACTGCCCAGAACCACAGTAGGATGGGATCTCCCCTATGGACCAATGCAGAAGAATATGCAATAACCACTTCAGTTACCTTCAGGAACAGGTGAGCTTTCTTGACACTACTGCACAGCCCAGCATTCCTACGGAGATGGTCAGCAGCAATCTTATGTCAGAAGATTAGCTCAGTATCTACCAACTCACTCTTAATTAAATGAACTGAACATCAGTAAATTAAATGATCCTTCCATCAGTAATCACCATACACAATGTTCAAGGGAAACAGCTGGTTTTAAGTGCTAAAACAGGCGTATCAGCTATCAGATATTACACACAGATGATCAAATTTCCAATCTAAACTTCTAAAATCAAGTGAAGACCAAGTACTCGTATTTGTGGATATATCAAACTGACCAGGTTATTGCTCAGAGAGAAGCCTACAGTCTACTTCTTTTTTCTCTGTGATTATTCAGGTAGTGTCGTTTTGTGTGTAGAATTCAAAAAAATTGTTGTCTGTAGTGCCCTACCTTTAATCCTTGTTTAGATGATGCTCAAAAGAAGACTAAGCTCAATTGTTCTTAGCTAATTACCTGAATAATTATTGGCTTCTACAATAAATCCTAATTATAAATGTTAATTCCTAGAGCATGCACTTATTCAGTTACTTAAATACTTGTAGGCATCTTTAGGATCGAACAAATTTCTCATGGCTTTGTCACAAGTTGTTTTAAGTTTAGCACATTTTTTCTAAACAGATAGGCCAGTTCCATGAAATAAAGGTGCCACTTTAATGGAAACAATATTTACACTGACTTGTTGAAAGAAAACAATGAGTATAGTCCTAGAAATCAATGTGAAATCTGACAGATACGATGGGCTAGTACAAATGTGCTGAATTAAAAAAAAAAATCACAAGGTTGCTTTTTTCATTTAGTCTCCTTGCAGAGAGATGGAAAGAAAACTATAAATACAAATTACAAAACCCATCTGAAATATCTGAGACAGAGTGAGCTTCCAACCATTCTTTCTTTGAAAGCACCTTGTACACAGGAGACCTGTGCCCTTTTGTTGTTCAAATGTTTCTGGCTGCACAGTAATTAAAATTAAATTTAAATTAAACCACCCCTATTAAATGGTATGTGATTTAAGACTCAAAAAATATATCTAAAATAGAAGGATACTTTATTTTATCTTAAGAAATCTTAATTCTTAGTCAGCCACCATGTGACCTAGACAATTTACTGCTCCGGTGGTGTCAGGTTCAAGCTTCTCTGCTAGGAAGCCCAGTGTGTCTCACTGAAAAGCTAGCTACAAGAATCAGTTGAAGTATTATTTAATTTATAATGCTGCAACACTCCAAGAAATATACTACAGAGTAGGATTTTTATTAACACCTCATATAAGAAAAATAAATTAAAAACTCTTACCAGCATACAACTATTTTAGTGCAGTTATAATTCATGAAGCTGCAATGAGGGCGTATGCAAAAAACAGTCTCATTTTTTCAAAAATTATTCAGGACAACATTTGCATGACTGGAGGCCACAGCAACACCTTCAACTAAATGCACTTGCATCAAGCCACTTGCTTGACAACTATGTTTTCTCTTTATTTCTACTAAGTGCTATCCTGTAGACTGATGGTTGTGCATTCCTTTCAAATGGAGCTGAATTTAAACAGGCAAGGTCACAACCACAGAAGAAATAAACAATTTCAGAGTGTTAGGGCTTTTAACATCAACAAGAAATCACCTACCAGTACACAAAAATAATGTCAGGATTAACCATTTCAGCTTCTTTATTGTCTGTTTTCATATAAATATATATATATGTTTATAAGTAATGGGGAAAGTGAGACATTAGAAGACCTACTCCAAGTATGGTTTCAAGTAACTGAGATTAAAGTACAGAATATCTGAAGCAACTGGTTGTAATTTTTATGTAAACTCTGATACGACCAAAACAGCGAGTGTCACATCCAGACAAGAATATTTATAAGTAGTACCATGTCAGAAATGCCACTACATGAACAACATCTTTACCTTTTACTATGTAGAAACAATTCAATTGCTTGAAAACAAAATCTAGATAGCATCAAAATTCAACTAAGGCAGGCATTCCGTAACAAACTTGCTGCCACGCACTAAAGCACTTAGCAAAACTTTACACGCGAAACCTCAGATCCCGCACAAGTACCAAAAAACACACCTATGAAACGCCTCAGAAAGATTTTTCCTAGTTCTCATGAAAGCTAGGCGTACGTAGAGGGACATTTTCAGAGGGTGCTGCTCCTCTAATCACAGAGCAAAACAAAAAGAAACCCTCAATCCTCATGATTCAGAGGGAAAGAAACAGATATATAAAAAATCCTGAACCCAAGAGCAAAATATACCCATGAGGTATGTCTAAGAGACTTTAAGTTCTCCTCAGCAATATATTCCAACTTCAGCTTCGAGAGGAAGCAGAAAGTCACAAACAAAATTTAACACTAGAATGTATCACTACTACATTAATGTGAAAGATAAACAAATAACTTGCTTTTAACTTTAGTCCTAACTTAATGACCTGATCATGGAAATCAAACCAATGTATCTCATCCTGATTCTTTTAAAGGCAGTTTACTGATACAGTTTTTGATAGCCTCTCTAACCACTAGACCATGGAAACACATGCCATTGGTACGAATCATCTTAATTACTTTTTAAGACCATTTTCAGCTAAAAAAAAAAATCAGTATTTTTGTTCAGAGACAGCTGTATTACTACTATTCAGCAACTTTAAAATATTTTTTGTACAAGAACTTATAATACAAGAAGATTTTGATTTGGAAAAAACCAGCCTGCTACTGTCCAAACTAATACTTTCTACTTCTTTCTGTAAAATTAAAGGCTGTCATCAGATATTAAAAAAAAGGAAAACTATATACAAGTTTTCCTTTTAAATACGCCATAAAGTCAAGGCCTTAGCTCTAATAGTGTGTTAGGATAGAATTTTTCATTTTAAATATCTTTCAAAGCTACAAGACAGGACACATGGATAAACAGATGAATAAACTTACAAAATAGATATGCAATGGTGAAACATTTTTTCAAATTCCAGTTGTTCCTCAAGCTACTAGATATTGCCTGATGATTATAAAGAATACTCATATGTAATCTATCCCACTGCCTTTTAAAAACCATTCCTAGAAAAGATGACTCACGAGGATGCTTCACAAACAACAAGAAAGCACCACAATTTCATGTGGTCTGACTTCCCTGAAGAACTTCAAAGAATCCTCTTCCAAAGAAAGAGTTCAGAACATTTCAGGCAGAACAGTAAAATGTAAGTTACAGCCTCTATCCCCTCCTTCATATATACTACAGAAGCTGCCCCTCTGTATTCAGAGCCCTGAGATTTTTTCAAGCATTGCAGTAGCATTTTCTACACCTTTGCAATTTGACTCTCCAAATCAGAGTCAAATCTATTGTGGAGCTTGAGTACCATGTTTTTTTCCTGTTTTGCTCGACTGACACTGTGATGAGCAGACTTTACTGCCATAATTCAAGGAATAGTGCCATAAAAACACTGGCAGTCAATTAATGAAAAGCTAAGAAGGTTACACAGTATTATAACTGGAAAGGATTAACACATTTACAAAAACACTTCTTGCTTTCAAGAAGCCACCATAATCCATATCTACGCTTTTAATTGTAATCTGCACACATCTGACAGTTTGTAAGGTTCACTGCCAAATAACTGACAAAGCAGTTGAAATTCTGATGCCCTCTGTGTAACAGCATGGCCTGGAAAACACCTTTGGAAATGCCTCTTAACAGGAAGATAATGTTACCAGCAAGAGATACAGAGAGCAGTGGAAACCTCTCTAGCCTACAGTT
Source organism: Struthidea cinerea (assembly GCA_013397865.1). Taxonomy (NCBI): domain Eukaryota; kingdom Metazoa; phylum Chordata; class Aves; order Passeriformes; family Corcoracidae; genus Struthidea; species Struthidea cinerea. The sequence continues at coordinate 656,637 of VZTI01002748.1, forward strand.
ACTAGAAGAAATGCTTGTACCATCACCACTTCACATATACACTGAAATTTCTTTTTAACTCCATATTTATATTGTTTCTCTTTCTAAAAGCCCTTCAGATAAGAGAGAGGAAGGACTGTCAAGGAAGCAAGCAACTAACATGACAAGTGGGTAAACCTGTTCAAATCTCTGCTCCAGTCCCAAGTCAGAAACAAAGTCTAAGGAATTCACTCAGTATGTCCCTCTGCTCTTGCCTGCACATGTGAACAGAAGTAAATCCTGATTACAGACTGCTGTGAGGAAAAACACACTCAAAGATCATGAGGCACTTAGTACTAGTCACAAGGTCTTCAAAATTTAGACAGTCTAACATACTGGATAACAATTTATTAACTCGTCAAGGTAGCATGCAGGGAATAGCTTTTTAGAATTCAAAACCAAACGGCAATTTAAAAATTCAGTCCACGTAGACTTACGTAACACTATTTTAAATAACACTTGCATTCAACAGCAATGAGTGTTCTAGAAATACCTTCAGTTAGACTTATGGAAGACTCATTTGGTTCAGAAGCTCCTTACAGTAAGAAAGCTGTTCTAAGGCCAGCTTGGAAAATATGACTAGAATTACAGAGGGTATTTCCTGCTCCTTCAGTAAGTTAGATGACTGTTGGTACTGCAATACAGAGGCAGTTTATCACCAGCCTTTGACACAATTTTTCAATAGGCATTGAAATTATCTTTGCTTACAAATACCATACTTAAAGTGCATGTATTGTAATTACAGTAAAATCACAGCTGTAGTGGTTGATGGGCAAAGAGACTTCTGTGCTGACATCTTCAGCTTTTTACAGCTGCCTAAAAGCACAAACAGACTGAAAATACTTCCACTGAATGGTAAGGGCAACAGACGAATAGCTCTAGCAGCTATAGCTCTATCTGATGTTCCAAGCTACCAATTAAGAGCCAGGAAAAGAGTAAAAGGTTCTGGAAAGACGCTGTGTGGTTTTGTTTTATAGTGAAACACATGCCAGGGCAAGTAGCTCATTCTTTTTAATACTGTTTATGACACTATTTCATTCTAGTCTTGAGCTTGTGCCTCAGATATCTGAGAAATGCTTGAGCTAGAAGTGCCTTTCTGAGGACAGTACTATATTAAGACAACTTCAAACATGCTAAGCATCTTACTACAAAAGGTAATTTTAGACATCAGTATGCAGAGGGACAAGGTACAAGTCCTACTCAACATCACCACAAAGCAGAATAAACAAACAAACAAAAAAAGCCAAACTTGAAAATTTCAATTTCTTGCTGTGTGTTTGAAACTATTCTCTTGTGCATACTCTGGAGATAACATCAAGCATTGAAAATAGTTCCAGTCTGCTTTGAGGTCTAGATGATACACATTTAAAAAAAATTATAGAACTGCAGAAAAATTTATTTACAACATAAATTTTTCACTATGGCCAAATCATCTTTGTCCAACAGCACACATAATTACAAAATACTCTCCTTTTTTGGAATACTTCCAGACTTACTAGAAGAAGTTTCCTAGAGAAGTTGTGGCTTCCCCATGGCTGGAAGTGTTCAAGGCAAGGCTGGATGGGGCTCTGAGCAACCTGGTCTAGTGGAAAGTGTCCCTGCCCATGACAGGAGTGTTAGAACTAGATGATCTTTAGGGCCCCTTCCAACCCAAACCATTCTTTCATTCTATGACTTCAGCAACCAGGAAAAGTCTTACTGCCACTACCTACTGAAGAAACAGCATGTTCTTCCTCCTGGGACCCCGCTGCTCAGGCTGTAGCCAGAAGACACACAGAATACAAGAAACCAAAAGACTATGGCAGCATTTCTCACACACAAAGTACAATTTTTATGAGAATTGGTCTTTTTTTAGCATTATTATTAATATTTTAACTTCACACTTAAAATGAGACAGAAAACAACAGTATGATCAGTAGGAGTCACTGTACCAGATTAGAGAAGGAAATAAAACTCACTATACAACAACTCAAGCTGGCTAGAAATCTTACACTATACTTTGCCTTTCTCTGGAAGTTACTAAAAGAGAACATCAAGAAGGATTAGGTGAATCACTCTTCTAGTTTCTACTTGTCAATTAGAAGTGCTTCAGCAGACCAGTTCAGACCAATGCTGCTTGTCTTCTACTCCAGCCAGGGGCACTCCCTGCCCACTTGTAAAGTCACTTTGGTCTACCTCATTTCTCCAGAGGGACTTACAGACCTGTTCCAAAACTGGCATACCATTCACAATCTGGAAAAGACTTCACTAGACATTATCCATAACTGAACAATGGGCTACTGAGTCAGCCATTACCTTTGTTCTAACTGTCAAGAACCAGACCTGAACAAGATTTTTCTGATTCCTCTTACTAATATAAAAAGTTAAAAATCAGAAGCAGAAACCACATCCTTGAACACAGAAATCCATCCTTATATTCAGAGATTTTAAGATAAGGAGAGCCTCGAGAATAATATAGGTCTCAGATGGCCACAAAATGATCCTTGCATTAAGTCAATACCTGCTTATTGAGACAGATCAGAGCCTTGGATTATACAGTAATTTATATTGTAATATGCTTTTAACCATCTCTTAACAGGTGCAGTGATATTTATACATCTTTTAGGCAGTCTTACAAAGGGATATCTTTCCAGAAGTCTAGAATACTTTGATGCTACTGTGAATGCTCTTAGTGACAGGAAAAAAAAAATACAAGCACTTTTACATATGCAGGCTGTATTAATCTTTTTAATGCTCTTTATGTTCCTAACAAGAAGTCTTCTAGGAGTTTAATTCACTCAGTGTCTGACACTCAAATGCAGTTAGCAATTTGTAAAATTGAAGAATTAGTAAAAATCTGAAAACAATTTCAACTGAAGACTGGGTTTGAAATGCAATGCATAATGAATTATACAGGGAATTGTCTTTCAGATGCCTTTCAAGAACAAACAATACAGGAGATTTTCTTTAGCACCTGAAAAACTAATCTCATCGATTTGTAGTAATGAATTAAGTATGTCAGCTCCTTTTTAAGCAGAGCAAATTAACAGAATTTGTATTTTAGTTGGTGAATCAGATACCTGCACTAATCTCTTGCTCTTTGTCTACATTTAGATGTTTTCTGAATGCTTTCAGTATCATTGGCATTATCAATCATGAGAACGGAGACATTAAAAAACAGTTCAGGATGAACTAGAGCAGGAACTCACAGTGATCCCTCACTGACTATCCATGAAGTGCTTTCAACCCATGGCAGTCAGAGCAGCCCAGGCTCAGAAGAGCAGTGGCTGTCTAGTCTTTAATGAACAAACACATTCGTAGAGTGAAGCCAGCATCCTGCAAAGTATGGCCCCAAGCTTACTGCTTACCTACATCCACATGGCAATTCTGAAAAAGGGAAATCAAATACAGGACCTGTCTTTCTGCCATGGTACAGACAAACTCTGCACTCACTGGCAACAGAGGGAACTGGATGGAATTCCCCCACAAATACACTCACTAGAAAATTCCTTTTTGTGATGCAACACTATCACGTCAAGAGTCCTTTTACCAACTGCATCACACAGTTAAATATTTCTGATAAGCTTCTAAGTAAATTACCTTCAAAGTTCATAAATAATTTGTGTTCCGGTCCTGAGGAAACAGTGAAACAGTGATCTGGTCCTTCTGCCAAGGGACAAATCTGAACACCCGGGCCATATCAACCAATTTTAAAGATGTGTCAATTTTTAATAGACTTCAAAATAAATTTTAAATGCATGACACCTTTTGCTTTTCTGCGAACTCTGTCTGAGCCACATTCTGACCTAACAAATACAGCAAACCCAACTGACAGAATTCAGCATAAATGTGTTGCTTGTAAGATCAATCAGACAGCTTCCTAACCTCTATTTTTACCTCTTCTAATTTTAGCTCTTTCTTTGCTTTACATCTGTCAGCTGGGGCTCTGTATTGGGTTTGCATGGCAAGGTTTTGGCAGGGACTTCTTTTAGAAGCCACCAGAAGCTTCCCCTCTGCCCAAAAGAGCCAATTCTGGCCAGCTCCAAGACAGACCCACCACTGGACAGGACCAAGCCCATCGGTGATGGTGGCAGTGCCTCTGAGACAACATAGTTAAGGAGGAAGAAAAACCACACAACTGCAGCTGAAGAAGAGTTAGAAAATGTGAGAGAAACAGCCCTGCAGACACTGAGTGCAGAAGGAGGGAGAGGAAGTGCCCCGGCACCGGAGCAGAGATTTTCCTCCATTCTGTGGTACAGACCATGGTGAGTCCCCCTGCAGCCCATGGAGATCCATGGGGGAGCAGAGACTCACCTGTAGCTTGTGGAGAACCCCAGGTCACAGGAGATGGATGCCTGAAGGAGGCTGTAACCCTGTGGGAAGCTCACACTCCTAGCAGATGTAGCAGGAATCTCCACTCTTGGAATGTAGTCAAACAATTCAAACAATGCCCTGTTTTGCAAGCTGTCAGTGATGGGCTGAGAGGGGGCATCATGTGCTGGGTTTGGTACTGAATTATGGTAAAACCAGTCTGCCTCACCAACCCCAAATTAACATCCTGATAGTGAGGCAAAGACTTGGCAGGTAAGTCCCTAAGATGACCTGAAGACATGACTGGCAGTCAATCACTTCATACTGTAACAGTCCACTTTCATATGGTAGGTTCTTTTAGCGTATTCCTTCTTAGAGCGTATGTATGAAGTTTCCTTCCTTGAAGTGGGAATGCCCCTTCAAAGACACTCCTTGAGGCTGAGTGAAAGAGATCTGCCCATGGGCATTGGTGAGGTGAGTTACATCAATCTCTATTTAATAATTGTTTCTTTTTGTTAGCTTTAATATAATTGCTTTGATATAGTGCACTATACTATACTAAATGGTACTAGTAGTTTTAGCTTTTATACTCTGTAGTAAATAATTCTGATTAAAATCTTTTATCTAATCATTTGTCATAATAAATAATTCATTTTACATAAATATATCTGATTTGCCATCTTTAATCCTGTAGGACAAAGTTACTCAAAGCGCTGACAATCTGGGGCTAAGATCAGATCCAGCCTCACCGAGGCTCCTCTCTGAGAAGTTCCGAAACGAAGGGGGTCCTCCCTGCACCTCGTGACTCAGTGCGATGGCTTCTCTAAAAACTTTGTCTGAAGCTCCCCCTCTCACCCACAACAGCAGGACCTGTGGCCCCATAGAGAGAGAAGCCCACACTGGAGCAGGTTTACTGGCAGGACCCGTGACTCCTTGGGGGATCTATGCCGCAGCATCCTGTTCCTGAAGGACTGCACCCTGTGGAAGGCACCCACGTGGGAGCACTTTGTGAGGAACTGCAGCCTGGGGGAAGGACTCATGCTGGAGAAGTCCACAGAGGACTGTCTCCCCTGGGAGGAAACCCATGCNCACCCACAACAGCAGGACCTGTGGCCCCATAGAGAGAGAAGCCCACACTGGAGCAGGTTTACTGGCAGGACCCGTGACTCCTTGGGGGATCTATGCCGCAGCATCCTGTTCCTGAAGGACTGCACCCTGTGGAAGGCACCCACGTGGGAGCACTTTGTGAGGAACTGCAGCCTGGGGGAAGGACTCATGCTGGAGAAGTCCACAGAGGACTGTCTCCCCTGGGAGGAAACCCATGCTGGAGAAGGGGAAGAGTGTGAGGAGTCCTTCCACTATGGAGGAAGGAGCAGCAGAGTCAACGTGTGATGAACTGACCATAGCCACATTAACAGCCCACTCGTCCTGCTTGGGGTAGACAACCCAGACTAAACCCAGGAAGTTGGGAGGGGTGGGGAGAAGGTGTTTAAAGATGTTTTCATTTTCTCATTATCCTACTCTGATTTGATTTGCTATGAATTAAATTAATTCATAAAGAAAAAACTTCTGTTTTATTCATAGAGTTATGCTGCCCAGGTGCCTAGGAAGGATGAATTTCATAAATTCTATGCATTTCTTAAGTTAANGCCACATTAACAGCCCACTCGTCCTGCTTGGGGTAGACAACCCAGACTAAACCCAGGAAGTTGGGAGGGGTGGGGAGAAGGTGTTTAAAGATGTTTTCATTTTCTCATTATCCTACTCTGATTTGATTTGCTATGAATTAAATTAATTCATAAAGAAAAAGCTTCTGTTTTATTCATAGAGTTATGCTGCCCAGGTGCCTAGGAAGGATGAATTTCATAAATTCTATGCATTTCTTAAGTTAAAAAATACCTTGAATAGTTCCAATGACCCTTAGCACTACTTTTGTAGATAGATAGGTAGTCTGCTAGAAGATTAGGTGATGGTAAATTAAAAATGCTAATAACTTTTGGCATTTTTAACAGCACATGAATTAGCAAAGAAAATGGACTGAGATTGCCATTAATTATGAAACTTAATGATATTTATGAGCTTTCACCTTAAATAGCCACTCACATACATCATGTAAATGTACATTTACTGTGACTGTAATTAATCAATCACCTTCCCTTGTCCACCCAGAATTTTTCTTGCTGAAAATTTCAAAGCCTTGGCAGATTCTCCAAAAAGAATGAAGAGAGGAGAGCAATATACTTGTATAAACCAGGTCTAATCCTATTACATGCTGCTGACTGCCTTACTGACATATGCTCAACTTACCTTTTTATCAGTCTAACTGCTTGCTTTGCAAAACTGCTTATAAGAAAATTATACTTATTTGTATGTATTTTCCTTAGAGTATGAGGAAGGATCAGTGTCAATATACAAAAATTCCCACCACAGCAAACTGAGAAAGGAAGCAAGTCCTTATACACATGCAGCTCGAGCTGTAGGAACGCATCTACACTCTGTGCAAACCTGGGACCTGGACTCTCTAAAAGTGGTGCTTCCATAAGAACACTCCAGGACCCCCACCACAGAGAAGACCAGAAGAAAAAGGGCCAGCAGGATGCTGCAGGACCCACGTGGTGGTGACTCACTTTCTACTTAATCTCTCTTTCTCTTCACCCCCCACTACTCCCTGTACCTCACATTTAGTGTTAAATCCATATTCTTGACTTTGGCATATGGTCTCGTTTGCACCTTCATTTGGACAGAGGCATCTTTTAATACTTGAATCCTAGCAACAGCCCAGCAAAATATTACCAGTATATATTCATTTGAAGGAATGTCAGAAAAATACAAGATCTTACAGCATGAAGAAAACAAAACAAACCAAAAAACTCCACAAAACATTTCCCTAAAAATACTGAGCACATTCCATAAGGCTTTGCTACTAGATGATGCTATTATCTTTCTTCCTGTTATTCCCCTTTGCTTCTGATCTCGGTTTCCCCACAGCAGAAAGTAACCAAATGGAAGCAACAGCAGGTTGAATTTAGCTCCTTCAAAAGAAACAGAAAACAGGATAAGGAAACAGCAAGAGATAAGAAACTTATAAGTCCACAAAAAATTTCATAAAAGACCAGAGGGAAAAACAAAACAAAACCAAAAAAAAAGAGTGAAAGGAAACATTAGGCCTTAAAGAAAAGAAAACTTGAGGGAACCAACACCAAAACACCCAGGTCCTAATGGACTCCATACAGAAGACGAAGCTTCATCTGGGGGAAGTATGAGCTTACCAGATCTCCCAGGAGGTGTTAAATAACCAGATGTGTTAGTTACTAGCTTGCCATTTCCTATTAACAAGCTGCTTGGTTTATCAATGCAGCCAATAGTGTGAAAGAATAGAAAACTTATTAAAATATCTGCACACTGTGGCAAAACAAGGGATACTGCACTTCTCCTGATCTAGTATATTTGGCAAGGGGGGACTGACAAAACACTAAATCCTTAAAAACTCCGGAAAAAAATATATTCGAGAGAACCACCAAGAGCTTTTTCCTTCTCTTTTAATGCTCACGTAAGATTCAGCATAAAGCAACTGGAATCCTGGTGATTGCATGACCCCGGAGCATTTTGAAAAAAACAGCCATCAGAAGAATTTTAAAATGTTGGCAACGGCAGCATTATCAGTCAGAATGCAGATAATGGTTTTCTGATTGCACAAATCAATTTTCATCACTAGTAGCAATTACGACTGCTATAGCAGACTATGTACAATACTGCAAGCAACACGTTCCAAGAATATAAACAGGTGGGGGATGCTGAGAAAACAGAACTGCTTAATTTAAAACTAAATACCACTACTTGCTTCACGAGGATGTCATCAAAACACATCTGAAAGATTGCCCCTGCTCATCAGCCAATTAACTCATTCTTAAATTCACATCTGAGATATGGAGCAAAGTAGAATTCCTGCGTTTGAAGTCTATAATCTAAGAAAGTTTTAAACACATAAGTAAAGCTGCAAAGCAGCTCAGAGTACCACTGGAACAAACCAAGGTGCAAAATAAACAAGTCTGAGAAGTCTGACACAGCTTACTTGTGAAATGCAGTCACCTGCACAATATTTATACAGACAGAACTGAGGAATGTGAATACACCTAGCTTTTCACAACAGAACAGAAAAAGACCTCTAATCCAGAGAGAATACCCACTTCCTAAATAAATGCTTTGTGTGAAAGCTGCTGTAAGCCTCAGGTCATTATGTCTGCATTGGCTGGAATTTCCCACTTCTTCAGGATTATGGGCAGAGGCGGAAAAGAGGGTGAAGATCTTCAGAAGTTCAGTTCCAGGCAACTCTTCTGTACCGTGTTCATCATGGCATCAAAGGACTATGGTGAGCCAAAGGCAAGAAGAACTCCACACTAATAAACAACTTGCTGCTCTGAACATGTATGGAACACAGCAAATGAGCTTGGAGTAACAGCTTTAAATTTTGTGCTTTAGAGGGAGAGAAATTTCAAATACTGGCTACTAAATACTATTAACAAGTATCACACAGCAGATAAACAAAAGAAGTATCATTACAATTAATTTCATACAGTGGTCTATTTACTAAGATGAAAATGCTCAAAGAAAGGTTTACAACATTTTAGAACAGCTTTATTTTTTTATACTGGTGGATATACTGCTCCAGCACTGTCTATTGACTCTTATTCCTTGGCCAGAGTCAGGAGGGGGAAAGCAATCTTTCATGTTCCACTCAGACAGAGACTATTGAGGAAGGTGTTAAATCAGTGAAGAAACTGAACAAGAAATTTTGGAAGTCAAGAAGAAATTTACATATAAATTCCAAATCATAATGAAGTGGCTAGTTATGTTTAAACTGTACACTTGCCACCTTTTCAAGAGACGATATGCAAAAATTAAGTGCTTACATATTGAAGGACAGTGATCACAAAGCTACACCCCCGTTCTTTCTTCTTCCCCACTTAAGTTTACAGAACATAGTGATACACAGTTATAATGAAAATATTCCCTAAATGCTGAAATGGAAATCTGAAGCTCAGCTGCAAAGGTCTTTGCCCTTGAATATACATGCTTGCACTTTACAGTACACTAAGAGCTCTTCTCTGGGTTCTTGCACACCTACTGTTTCTCTAGATACATGCCTGGAACTGGAGTGTGTTGCCCCAATTGATAAAGTATGTATTCAAACAAAAAAAATGCATATTGCCTTTTCTACTGGGGCTTAATCATTAGCCTCAGAAAGGCATCTGTGCAAGACTAGCAGAGCTCTTGAATGGTTTTCCCTGTGCTCCATCACACTGCCATACGCAGGCAGGAACCTGGTGGTGGAATCCTGCTCCTAATATCCAAGGAGACAGGCAAAGAGTAAAAATGAAGTAAAATAATATATACCTCCCTTGCTCAAAAGAAGGATGGCTCTGAAGCAGTGTCTCAAGTAAACACTCAGTTCTTTGCTGAGCCCCATCCAAGAGCTTGGGTGGAATGGTGCCAAAGCATTCCTCAATTCTACAACTACCAAGAGTGATTTGCAACTATTTGATACAAATAAATTATTACAAACCCACATAATTCAAGAGGAAGAGTGAAATGCATACTTATTTCAATTTGCAATTTTCATAGCCTAAGCTTTCAATAAGAAAACCTGTTTCTTTCCCCACAAAAATGCCAAAATATTGTTGATTCTGAAATAAATAAAATTGTACAGTATTTAACACACTGAAAGCTCTGAAGCTCAGCAGTAAAGATGTCTCCAAAGCCCCTGTTCCAATGCTATCAAACTTACACAGACATTCTAAAACCAAAAAGTTTTCCTGAAGAACAACAAATTAAACAGTGTCATCTTCTTGGAGTCTGCTGGAGAAATTTCATCACTACTGCCTGAGAAATTTAAAGCAATCATTTACAATCAAGTAAGACAATAATCATTGTGCTCCCTAACATGCCAGAAATCCTGTTACACTGCTCTTAAAAATCTGTACTATATCTTTCATCAAAAGCTCCCCTAGAAGTGCAACCCAGCAAAATTAGAAAAAAAAAAAAAAAACAACCAACAGAAGTTTGAAGAAAAAAGAAGCTTCCTCTTCAAAAGAAGCACCATAAATGTGCAAGTGAACACAAAACAAGGAATAAGGTATAGGTATATCAGGCACAGTATTGGAGATGCACTTGTGTTGATCCACTGTGCATCCACCTCGTCCCAGCAGACCTTCAGGGAATAAGAGACTATTTGCAAGGTCCACAGTCCCACTAGTATGCTTCTATGCCATGCCTATGAAGAAATCACCTCAGTGACTGGTAAAGCATCAGCTTTGGCATGTAGAGCAGCAAACTCTCATCACATACCACATATGATTAAAAATACAAGCTGTGAACATTATACTCACAAAATTCAATTGCTATAGCCATGGTCAATTAGTTTAAATGGTCAATCTGATAAATATATTTGAAATCCTCAGTGTGCTGTTGGCTGCAATGAAAAGGTTTACAGAAGCATGGGTAATTGGCAAATCAATCCATCAGAATCCTTACTTGTAACTTGTTCAGGGTCACAACACTGAAATATTGGTTTAATCATATAAATTCTTAATTGCAGAAAAGACAGGACTTCTTACAACTTTACTTAAAGCAATTTAATTTTATATTAACTGGAATCTATATGTTACTTTCAAAAAGCAAAATACAGGTAACATTTCCATACAGGCACGTAATACCCATTTTCATATATTAAATATTGTAGAATACTTTGATTTTTAAAAATGTTTCAGCACACAAGTAGTTCAGAATCAGCAATTCATTTTCCATTTCATGACTTGACTTTGAAATGAAATAACTAAATTAGTAGGTTAAGATGTCGATATCCCAAATCACTCTGTTTATTCACAGAGCCTCTCACGGAAATTCGAAACACTCAAAACTTGCATTGAATAAATAAAGCTACTTACAGCTTTTGGATGTGCATACAGAACACAAGAGTTAACAGACCAGAACTACTTCTAAACTAAGGTTAATGAGATTGTTTTAGGAAAGAAGTCTGACTTTTTAAAAGGGATCAAATTGACATAGTAATTTCAGTTGTAAGCTCCCCACACTAAACATACTGGAAGATTTTGTAGATGAACAGAAGTACCATTACCTCACTTTTTGCTGTTCTTTGTGGCTTTCAGAATCAAAAATAATTATTGATGAAGAATAAGATTTAGTCCTTTGCAGTGATTGTGAAACAGTAGTGACATGACATAGCCTGCCCTGAGGCTACACCAGCACAACACAACTTATGAACAACAGACTCTACAACTTCAACATCCTCCAGACCATCAGAATGATCTAGCCCTGAAACCCTGCTCCAGCTCCAGAAATCACAGGGAGCTAAAAAAATGCCTCCTCAACACCATCCATGAGAGGGTCATGAGAAGTGATCCAGAACAATGCATCATCATTGTTAACCACCAGTTATCGGGCATCCCACGAGACTTTCACAAGAATACTTAGTGACCCCAGTGATGAAGGGGATTTGGGAACCTGGATTCACAGGAGGCGCAGACTGAATTCCTCCTTCACTCCTGAAAACCTCTCTTCCACACTGAAATTACAGTTCACACTCACACTGAATCCAGCCTAAGCACAAGCCATGGGCGAGATCTCAAGAAAAAGGAAATTCAAGGCAGAAGCAAAGGTAACATAAACCCAGTAACTACAGGAATGATCCACAATGGATGAAGAATTTTCACGACATTCTGAAATGTATATTTCATTGAGTGGATTATTAGCCACACCTACCCAAGGGATCTGACTTCCCATTTCCTGTTTTAAATTTTTCCACATGGCGCAAAGATTTCTTGAGCTACATTTGGCAAGTGTATCTCAAATCCCACGGGGGTGCTGGAGATTAAAACAATATGGTGGGTTTAAGCATTTTTCTGGTTAAAATCTCAACAGAGCATGGTACAAGGCACGGTAAAAAGAATGCTATATTGAGCATTATAGCTTGCAGTGATGTGATACAGGCAGGTATCAATGCCTCAAACTGCCATATCTGAAAGTAAATGCCTCCTGCTCACCCACGTGTGTTTTGCAGACGTGCTCACAGTAGAAGGATTCATTGTGACTCCGAAAAATCTTAAATTATCTATGAAGTACATATTTTGTAAAATCTCATACGCAAACACTAATTCCTGTGGGAATAGCAAAATATATGAGGGAGAGAACAGGAGAGAAAGGGAGGAGAGAAGCTAAGTATATTTATTATCCTGCTGTTGCTGTTGATATTTTAATGTTCTACAATTATTCAGCAAGCATTCATCCCCAAGAAAAAGCCTCTGACAACCAAGCTCTTGGATTTTTTTCCACAAGTTAGTTTCCCATCTGGGTAAGAATCCCCATCCTCAATTTTGTCCAGTGAAAATAGGGAAAAACATCTCAGTAAGGAGTAAGTGTTCAAGCTGGATTTCTCCAAGTTTTCACCAGGCTACATTTTCTTATGGACCTTTGATAAACAGCCTCTGCTCTTCCAGTCAGAGCTTTTTCAGGTTTTTGTTTTGCTTTGGACACCAGCATGGTGTAACTGCTATAGGACTGCCAAAACCTGAATCGATGCACCAAACTGTCATGACTGAGCAAGTTTTACCTCCTGACACTGCTTACAGATGATGTCTAAACTATTTCTAGAAGATAGCAATGCCTTCTTTTAGGGACTAGTTATCACTTCTTGCACAGTGCTGGGAGCTGATAGTTGAGGATCACTTAGCACATCAGTGCTGGGCAGGGAACAGCACCTTCTCCTGACTCCTGCTCTGCTCCTCCACCTTGAAGCACAGAGCTGTTTAGCTACTCCTGGAAAATTCCCTTCCTATAAAAACAATTGTCTTTAAAAGAAATCAAAACCTTCATCACTTCATAATTCTCAGCACATCAGTAGGGCTCTAAGGCATCAGGGTAGCAAAAGACTAAAATCACTAATGGAGAAATACAGTCCTGTTTAGCTTCATTGCAGCTAACAGTTGCTAGCAGGGCTAGGACCTTTAAATGCTGGCTGAAACTCAAAAGTCCTTTATGCAGACTAAGAAATCAGTACGTGTAGATTCTAGAAGAAAAAGTGAAAAGCCACGAGCACAGGGATGTCCTGCTTGGGGCCAGGGCTTGGCTTCACCAAGTAACACCAAGCTCCTGTCTAGGGGTAGCTATCGCTGCTGCTGCTGCTCAGTACTTTACTTCTTGCTCAAAAGACTACTTCTTGCCTAATTTTCTCCAGACTATCTTCAACTAAAGAGTATCAAAATTTGTTTGAGGGCTTGCGGGCTGTAATTTAATCAGTACTGAGTGAGGAAAAAATATGTGCTTTTTTCATCTTAAAACACTGCATTTGCGAATATCACATCAAATTCTCATAAAATGAGAGACAATTAAACATTTTATGATAAAAAAATACCAAAACCCTAAATTTCTGTTTTTTCTTCAGTAAGAATATATGAGAAAACTTCTTTTATTTGCTTTCACAGCCTTTTGTATGAAAATTTAATTAATGGTCATAAATCCCTAGAAATACTTTCTCCAAAGCATCTTTTAACAGTCTTCACTTCTTACTCAGTTTATTTATTGCATGGAGATTTATCCAAGGTGGAGTCAATAACACTGCAGCTACCCACTCATCTAATCTCCTGCTCAGGCACACTCAGCAGAGCGTGCCAGAATTTAGTTAGCCAATTCCAGTTGCAGCAAGCCTGGCCTGTCCCAGCATGACAAAGACTGAGCAAAATCTTCCCTGCAATTGCTCCTGCAGCACCAGAGGAAAAGGCAGGATGTCCTTCTCTCCTGTGATTTTTCCTTTTTTTTTTTTTTTTTCCCTAAAT